>JAWWLV010000088.1:120325750-120349510 GCA_035041135.1 Platyrinchus mystaceus
TAAAAAATCCATTGCACAGGCTTGAAAGGTAAAAACACCTTTCCCAGATCTTCGTTCGCGAAGACTGGCCACTTAAAAATTTTCAACAGAAATCAGTCTCTTTATATATATGTTTTCATCGGAAAGAAAAAAAAAATTTATCTAGAAAACTTTTAACTAGCTGTGGTGGCAGTGATGGTACCACTGCCTGAGCCATAGGAACCATAGGGGATCTTTCCCTTGTCCTTAATCAGCTCTGAAAGAAGCTCTTGTAGATCAGCAGAGAAAGGCCTTGCAGCTCCTCCTACAGTCACTAAATTGCCTCTTCTGGACGTACTACACACTGTATCATTGGCAGTGGTTTGGCCTGAACCTTTAAAATTATGTGTCTGGTATTTCTGTTGACTAAGAAGAGAGGAAGAAAAGAGCTTTTCATTACCCCTGCTCACAATGCTTTTCCCAATTTTTATTCCTCTTGATAACCTCAGCCATTCTCTGCTCCCAATTTAAAAAGAGTTGGGTGGGTCTGATCAAAACCACACTCTTTCCAACCAAACAAAGAGCTGCACTAAATCATTGTGGTGACAAGAATATTCAGGCTGGGGATACATCTAGGGCTGGGAGCCCATTCTTTCACTTGAAATGGAAGAAGGGTATTTAATTTATTTGCATTCTTTTGAAAATGCCCACTGAGATGACACAGGCACAAAGCAGACTCAGCCTACACAACCCTGAATGACAAGCCTCCATGTGGGATATGTAGTGAAACCTTCCTGCTCAGTGAAACCCAGATTATTTCACAGAAGCATCTCCAAAATGAAAATTGAATGTTGTGCCAGACAGAAAGATCAAGGTGTGTGATTTATCCGTGTCTGCCCTGCCTCTCCAGTGTTCTTACCACACCTTAGTTCCTCCCTGTATGCTTTTTGTCTTGGTCTTGTAAGCCCAAGGTGTTGAGGGAGAAGAAGGCTGTCTGAACTTTCATTTCCTGCAAGGGTTTCCTGTATGATGTAAGAATGAGAGTGGGAGCAGCAAACAGGTCCTCAAGCATTAACTGTGTCAGGATGTTTAAGACTGTGTGAAGCAAACGGTACTCAGAGGCTCGAAGGAAAGTTTTTCTTCATCGGTAAGTTTAATCATTAGGGAAATATTTTTTTTCGTTTTCCTTCTCCCTAGCTCTCATAGGAATTTGAAGGTTAAGAAGGGGCCCAACAAGCTGAAAGGAAATGTCCTCTCTCTTCAAGTTTATTATTGAAAGTGGCCAGATGTTTGTTTGTGACTAGAAAAGGGAAGTTATATTACAGAATATGACATTTCAAACCCCATGGTAAAAAAAAAGTGAAAATGGAAAAGCATTCAGCTGCACTCATTTACATTTGTGATCCACAGCCTGGGGCCGTGTGACATGGAGATAAGAACAGAATTTTATCACGAGTGCACTGTGAGTGTTGTCTGTCCTGTACATTTGATTGATCCAAAGTCATCTGGAGTGGTGGGAGGTGGTAGTGTAGTGGAGGAAATGCACTACATGAACAGGTTTGAAGTAAGATTATGTTAAGGCTTTTTTAGTGTTCCATTCCCAGTTGGAATACCCTTTTGTACTTGGACTTAGACTTGTGAATTGTTGCCTTGCATGGGATATGAGATCTGCTAAGAAAAGCTTTGTAAAGTTCTTCAGCAATGAACTAATTATTCTGGCACTTGATTTTAAGCAATAATCAGAGTAGGGGAGGTAGAAACACCCTAGCTTGTAGCTATCCTACTAATTTTAATGTGGAGGCACCAGGCAAAACATCTGCTACCATTCACTCATGGATTCATATGAGCATTAAGGATCTTCTGCCACTGCCAAAGAATGAGAAGGCTTATACTGCCCTTCAGCGCTTACACCAGCAATGCTTCTACATGCCCCTTGAAATCATTTAAGCTGCTTTTCTTTTTCAAGGAACATGAAAAAGATAAATTCACCAGTGTACTCGTAGGTTACAGCAGAAATTATACACATACCATGACATCAGATTCATGTTCCCTACACCCAACTAGTTGCTATGAACTTCTCCAGTGAAAGTATATCCTGGAATGAAAGACATATTCACACTACAAGTATGATTCACCCTACTTTCTCCATAAGTCTGCACAAGAGCCAGACACAATTTCTATGCCATGAATAGCTAAAGAATATGAATAAGAGGTGAGACCAGCAATTCCTGTCCCATAGACTTCCAAATATGAGCAGAATGTTATGACTTCCAGCTATATCACCAAGTGCTGGATGTGCCCAGAAAAACAAATAAAAATCTCAGTGCTGTCAATCAGATTCTCTGCAAATTCTTTCTCACATATGGTCACTTTCTGTGCATGTGCACATGACTAAGTGTTGCTCACACAAATGCGCACAGAAGTGCTGTCCAGAAGCATTTCTTTTGCCAGCCAAGATTTACTACCCTTGAATACATCTTGGATCTAGGAGGTTTTAGACTGGAAAGGAGTTAAAAAGTGCTCCTGTTTCTTTGAGCAATATCATGGGAAAAGTAAAACAAATCCTGTTCAGGACACACTGGGCATTCCTGTGTTAATAAATGACAAAACACATTCCCAGGCACCAAAATGTGTTTATGTTGCCAAATTTTTGCCATTTTCCCTGGCACATTTCTGGCTAATTCCAAGTAGCATTTTCCTAAAATTTTTCCTGCCTGTGTCAGGAAATAGCACAAGCCATGGACCAGATCCGTTAGGCAAAGAATGTGCCTATCTCATGCTTTGGTAGGCAAGAAAGCTCAGGAGTATGGATATACCTAGAACATGCCTCCAGGCCTCAGGGTTGGCAAAGTTTGAGTTATCAGTATTGATGTAGCTACTGGGGACAGAAAAAGTGAAAAGATTTTTGCTAATCCCACTCCTACTTCATTAGTCATACAACCAGCATGTTTTGGAATACTACTGGAGACAAACTTCACACTTTCTGGGGAAAAAAAACCCCAGCAAGTAAGGGAAACAAAGAGCATGCCCAAGTACTCAATGGAGAAAGTAGGTTGTCTGGCATGGGTAAATATTACTCTGAGCCTGGGGGTCCTCAGGTGTGCTTTTCAGGTTACATCCCAGAGAAGCTCCTAGCTGTGTTCCAGGCCACATGGAGACAGAAGCATTCAGCATATATTTGTGTATCACCTTGAAGATGTTTGAGGTTTGACTATTGCTAGTGACACCTGTGCCACAGGATGACTCCTCCTGCCACAAGGCAACTCTCCATAAAGGAAGGGCACCTAATGGCCTCAGGTGTCAGCTGCTCTGAGTAAATGGGTACCTTTCTGGTGATACTGTTCCAAGAAATGGGATGTTTTCAGAATGCCTGTAAAATCATCCTTGGTAACAAGATGAAAAAGGGTTGATAAGCCATCGGCAAAGAGATATACACCAGCATTTGCAAACTGAATAATGGGGTGTCCTTTGAGAAAGAAACAATTGCTTGTTCTCAAGGACATCTGCAAAGTAAAGGTGAAGGAACTGGGTGCTTGACTCAGTATCAGGTGAAAACACTGCCTCGGGCGAAAGGAACGAGACACTCCTTACCATATCCATGTGTGATTTTCCAAGCCTTGCAGTGGGGATGAAGAGTCACTCAAAGAGGTGTACACATTGATTGCCTGTGTAATCAGTACCTACCTACTCACAGAAATCAGAGGTCTATGGACAGTCAATATGGATGCAAACTACACTGTTTTTCATCAAACTTAAACTAGGGTGGAATCGTACAAAGCCCCTGGAACAGCACAACACCTGTTAGTTACGCTGAGTGCTGTTACAGCCTCTGTGAGATACAACTATTGGCTCTGTCTCATGTGTGTCAGCATTATCCAACCCAGCTGGTTGAAATATTCTGGATTGCTTCACAGATCTGGTACAGATAGCCTGTCTCTGAGTCAGTGAACTGCCAGGTCACAATGAAAACATGCTTTTCCTTGTGCTGTCTTTCTTCACTAGTAATAGCCTAATTTACTTGGAATTTGACATATACAGGTTATGAGTGGTTTTGTACATTTTAATCTGATCAATTGCTCACAGTAATTTATCATTTTTCAAAAGTGAAGAAATAAAGGTATTTTAAAAGGGAAGTAAAATTCTTGAGTCTTCCATTTAGGCTGCAAAAAATACAGGAACTAAACCCTTGCCTTAAATATGAAATCACAAAACAAATATGAGTGGTGGACCTGATGCAAATTAGAGCAGACTTGATTTAGTTTGGGTATTGAAAGTGTTTGGGTTTTTTTCATTTGCCATGCAGACTAAGGTAGGACTGTCCCAACTGCAGATAATACGAAATTCTACTATAAATGAGGGGTAAAACTTTGATAAGCTCATTTGGCTTATTTTTCTCTAATAACACTACCAAACAACAGCTGACACAGGACTCAGAGGGTGCCACCCATCAGGCAATCTGGAGGACCCGGTCCAGTTGTGGTCCAGCGTTCAATGCCTCTCCCAAGCGTGATTTGTGCCAGATGGAGCAAATATTTGATACAGTCTTAGCTAGTCAGGACAAAACTGAAGGGTAAACAAAGTGAGTGAGAAGAAGCCATTTCAATTGAAAAGAGGATCTTAGAGATTTGTGTTCCTGGCATATTCAGTAGGGCTTTCCAACACAAATTAACAATGGACCAATTTATATGTGCTCAGTGGATTTGGGCTCGCAGACCGAGCTCAGCCAGAGGATTCCAAGAACATTCCTTGAGGAGCAGTATTTGCCCTGGAACTGGATGCCGTTCATCCAGAAATACACAGACGAAGAAGCAGCTGCTAGAAAGGAGGCAGAAAGCTGGCTTCCATGAAGCCTGTACATACTGCTCTGTGTCTAATATCCATGAGGAAAGGAGGGATTCTGATCTGGCTCATGAATTTACTAAACAGTCAGGACAGATGATGAGTTTATGCTGCAAAGTAAGGAAGATTATATAATATGGGTGAAATGTCAACCATGTGGAAAAAAAAGTGATACAAAGGAGTGCTATGAGTACAAGGCTGGACACGGCAGAAGAGCATCATTAGTGTCTTCTGTCACAAAACATGACATGAAGGGGTAAAGCCTGGAAATGAGGATCAAGTCTATCAGTGAAGAGCACTTGAGATTGAATGACAGAAGACAGAAAAGGCATATGTCTATACTGATCCAGGTCAGACATAAGTAATGTTAAGATTATGGAACAGAAGGTCCAAACCTGGAGCAGCCTGTAGCTCATCTAACAGCGAGAGAGTGATGAAGGAGTGTGGGCTTATCCACGCAGCAGTTTTGAAAATGGGACAAAGTGGCACTGTAGTGCAGTCAGTGCTCAGCTATTTGTGTAACAGGGCCATGGGAGAAGAGCAGCACAAAGTGAATTCAGAAGGACTCCTGCAGTGACACTTGGGTGGGTATACAGAGCCCAGCCCAGCTCACATCCTGGTACCTCAGTGTCAATTGGGCTGGGAGCTGCCTGAGCCTCTGTGCAGAGGTCTCCATGTTGCCATGTCCTTCAGCCTGGGGACACGATGCAGTCACACTTGGCCTAGCCCAGAATGCAGCCAGCTCAGGCTCAGCACGGCACATATGTTCAAGCTCCATACTACCCAAAAACAGCTAAGCCATTTTTCAGCCCAAGCTGACCATGGCATCCACGGTGGCCTCCTGCTGTCACTAATTTACAGTTGTCCACCAAAGATGGAGAAGACCTGAGTGAAGTTGTTCTTATTACAGCTGGATGATTATGGGTAATGGCAGCTGAATATATGTTTATAACCCCAAAAGTGATTATACAATATTTAAGCTGATTATTTCTTGGAGACCTCTACATGCCAGTTATTAAGTCAGTTAGAATTTAGAGCAGGTCTCATGTTTAATTTCTTAAAAAGCACAAAGCTATTATGTTTAAGATACTGAAGCATCAGCCATGAATACACATGTAACTGAGGAAGTTGTGGTGTACCTGTTACAAGGATGTATTCTGATGAACTTATATGTGTGTCATGTATCTGCCAATCACAGCGGAGTCAGAGAAGTGCTGATTGCCGGAAGTGGCAGTCCAAGCTTGTCATGTCCCCTTTTCTGCAGCATAATACAAGCTGTCTCACTGGGTGGTGGATTAGTCTTGAAGACTTCCATTAACTCTAGGTTCTAGAGACAGGTTTTAGAGCTCTATGAGTCCTTATTGTCCTTAACACATCTACAGCACATCAGACTATTCAGTTAAACATTTGAAATGATAATCTTCAATTCAGGGGAAACTGCTGCTAGTATATGAATTTGTCATTGTTGAAATGTAAAACCACTTAGGGACAGTGATGGCCAGGGAGAAATTATTGTTTCACAATGGTCATGAAAATATGAAAGGAGGGTTTGCTTAGATAATTTCTAGATAAACATTCAAATGCGACAAGGCTGGGGAAACATGAGCATGTACAGTTTATAATGCAAAATGTGTTGCTCCTTTGGCTCAGAAACCTGAATGCAATGTAGACACTGAAGTTTAGTCTGTTCCTGCTGAATGAGGTGGGGCTCCCACTTCCCTGAAGTATTTTGGAAATCCTTACCCCTTCTATTCATGATCTGCAATGCAGCATGTCTGTGTGGACTTGAAACACTTCCTAACACAGCCTTTCTTGCCTGCAGCTTAACTGAAGAGATTTGACCATGCTGCTGAGCATGTGCTACCCAGACTGGTTCATAAAGGCAAGACTATTAAATTCTGACACTGTCAAACAACACGTTGAATTTTCTTCAGTGGTCTTGAATCTCTGTGATTACATCTTTAACACATCAATAACTTAGCCTCTGGTTAGCAAAGATCACTGAAGCATGACTAATCAGCAGATGAAAGTGTCTTTGTGGGGATTAGCTTTAATGAAAAGAAAAGGGATAGTTATTTTGGTAGTTTGAAATCTTCCATAAATCAAAGCGAATACTGACAAAGCAGGTTCATACGGTAAGAATGAAGCTATTGTGAATAAAATTAAGGGAACAGCTACTTTTATATAAATCACAGGCCAGGACAGCATTTGTAAGAGAGTTCATGGGAATGAGATCATTTAACTTCTTCAGGTGTAAATAAGTGATATTTAGCTAATGTTAAAGCATCCCTAAAGAAAAACAGATGGGTGAAGGTCCTTAGTAGGGAGTTTCTTTTTTGGTTTTCATTTTCTTTTATTTTTTGCATGCAAATAATACCCGGCTAGTTTATCTTGGACACTTTATTCTGTGCAGGGACAAACAGCCAACATATAACTTGATATTTACCACTTCTGGAGAGGAGGACATAGCCAGAGAAACTTTAGTCTGGACACTGATAGCAGTTGTTTCTGACTGGTGTAAATTATAAAGTTTCTTGGTCTTCTGAAATGTAGCTTGAAGGAGCTCGCAGGGGCCATGGGGGTAGGGACAAATAGAAAGAAATGCAAAATCCACACCTTTTGGAGAGTATTCTTGTTCAGCTCCTGAACTTTAGACCTCCTATATACTACTGGGTGGTTAATGTGCTGTATAAATAATCACCCCTTGAGCTCCTCCAGGCAGTGACTCAGAGCACCCACGCTGAAAGCTTAACCCTCTCCAATGACTGTATGGGAAGCCTGAAGTTAGACTGCATGTGTTGAAGAACCTAACACCTCCCTTCCCTTTATGTTCTCCTGTTGGTTTATGCTGTGCATTCTCCATTGTTTTATTGTGACTTTTAAATTTAATCCCATGTGAATGGACCCTGTAATATTCAAGTGTGTCTCTCTGCCTCTGACTTAATATCCTTTCAGGTAGCCTGAGGCAAATGGAAAAAGTGCTCAGATCCAGGTTCCCTTGCTTTCAACTATGCTTTTGTACTGCTGTCATATACACCTTTTGAAAAAAGCTATTAAAACATCCAGTCCACAAGTTGCAGAAACTGATGTAGATGGTTGATTGGAAATCATAAATCCTTGCTCATCACTCTAAAGAAATGTGGCCTTAAAGGTAAGGCCCTACTCAGAAATATTGGCTTATGGTACTGCTCAGTTACCCTACTGGAGGGCTTCCCATACTCTAGATTCTATCAGTTTGGGTGCCTTTTTTTTTTTCTTCTATGCTATTTTTTTCTTGTGCTCTCACAGTACAAGTTTTCATGGGACTCCTGAATGAATGGCAGAGCTCTACTGAAGAGTTTGTGATCTAGGGTCTTACCCTAACCTATTTAGAGTTCAGCTTTTAGACAATTTCCACATAGCTGAGGCTAATGATTATATACTTAATGTGGGTTTCTTTTCTAGCTAGTGCCAATTTTTCTTTCTTCTGATACCAGCATGCTTTGCATTCAAAGTCAGTGGAAAGGTGTACGTGTGTGTGTGTGTGTATGTGTGTGTGTGTGTATCTGGGTTCTAAAATCATAGTTTGGTTATTGCAAGTTTTCTAGGGAAATTAAAACAAATGACTGTGTGGTTACACAGGGGCAAGAGTAGAATTAAAAAATAGTTTTCATGGGAGAATTTACCATGCTGTCTGGTATAATTATTCTTCCATTAAGTAATTTTTAGGGTCATGGTGAAAAAAATAAAAAAAAACCAGACCAACAAAACTGTAATTCATGATGTTTACATGATTCATAATTTATAATGGTAAGGAAAAGGAACGTTATGTGAAAAAATGCTATGCACATTTTTGCACAACATTCTACTGGTATATGAATCATGCTTGTCTTTGGTTAACTCAAGGGAAATAATCCCAGTAATGTATGTAAGGCAGTCATGCCCACATGTCTGGGTTTTTTTATATCCAGATTTCAGTGGAAAGAGAGATACTTTTTAAACAGATGGCAAACAAGCCCCTTTCCCCCCAACTACTTAACAAATTTAATAACATAGCTAATTATAGGACCATGTATGTTAATCTATTCATGCGCTTGCTCCATATATTTAATGTCACAAGTCAAAGGGGTCTATGGAATTGCTGGGCAATGGCAGCTAAATTACATCCAGACCATATTCCCTCTTTAAGCATACTTTTGAGACTGCATCTCTTGGGATTTTGTTGGCAGTTCAGTACAAAAGTTGATGTAAAATTCTATAGCTGAAGTCTGGAAGTGATGTTAGCAGAAGCTAAAATGCACTCAAAGACTATATTTGCCTGGGCTAAGGTGATGGCCCATGTCACATTTATTCTCAAGGGTAAGAAGGAAGAAGGTGAGGACAGTTGCTCCCAGTGAGTTTTCCCATTGGCTGCTGGCTGTTTCATGGGGCCGAGATGCTCCCAGGGCTGTTGGCAGGAGTACCACAGCCACCTGATGAGTTTGAAGGACCATTCCCTCCCTTGCTCAGAGCTAATGCATCTCTTTTAAACTACCTGAACCCTCCACTCTGCTACAGAGGACCTGGCCACAACTAATGAAATACCAATGGGCCACCATTGATTCCAGCATGTCAAGCACCTACTGAGAGCTGCCTATTGAGGGTCAGTGAGTATGAGGAACCACCTTTGAGACTGTGAAGCATCAGACCCTGTCTTTGCAAGCAGGAGAGAGCATAAGTGCTTCTTGGTGGTGCCTTTCATGGTATTCTGCGTGCGTTACAGCTAAAGCACGTATGACGCCACTCGTGCTTTGGAAACATGACTCCGTGAGGGGAGAGGCGTGCTAATTACCTGGGAGGACAATGGCTCATACCACTGTGACTGACAGTCTGGAGTATCCTGTACCAATAAAAGCCTGATCTCAAGTGTCAGCTGCTCTGAGTAAATATATACGGGGTGCTTACATCAAAAGCTGTCTGTACAGTAAGGAAAACAAGCTCAGAATCAAACCATGTCTTGGCCAGTTTTTATATTTGTCATATGTAAAAGATTTGCCCATCAGGAAGATCTGGCTGTTTACATAGCCAGTTTTTTTTATGTAGAATTCAAAGCACATTACTAAGAAAGTTTAAAAATTCAGGTTAACAATGTGAAACTTGTAAGAGAAAACAGTAATACTCTCTGGATCAGGTTGAACACCAAAAAAGGCAGAGAAAATTAAGAGTAGTTGAGTTCCATAATCTATGGATCTGCCTACACGTATCTGTTTGCTTCAAGTGCCCTTTGTGATCTGTCAGAATTATTTAAAAACTTTTAAAAATGTATGAAAAAAATTTAGTCACGTATCACAGACTAGCTCAGGAAAGAGAAGAGCCTCATAAATCATAGAGGGATTAAGGTGGGGGTGTGGGGATTCAGAAAAGTGAGGGTTGGTGACGTCTGTTTCTGTGCAAGTGCCATCCTCACCCTCCAAGTGTAGGGGCGAGGTGTCTTCAGTTCATTTAACCATTGTGACACCCATTCAGTTCCCACAAAATGCAGAAAATTCAAAATATTCATGCTGCAGAAGTGACTGAAAGCTAATCTCCTGTTTGAGTTTCCCTGCTAATTTCCATAATGTTGTTAATTTCATAATTAAAATTATTTTCTTCCAGATTTTAACTCTTGGACCTCTCAGAAAGAAAAACTGAAGTGAGTTTACAGCTCCTACATTACCCCTCAGAAATGCAGGGTTTTTCCCCAGCCACTTGGTCTACTCGTGAAGCTCTGGGTGGGGTGAAGGTGCTGCTGCTCCGGGCTGATGTTCACCCTGTTGCTGCTGAAGGTTTGTGCCCACAGACCAACAGTCTCAGACTTTGGTGCATAAGTCGTCACTTGAAAAAACCTTCCAGAAAAGATTTCCACTGAGACCAGTCCAGTGACTCAGCCCTCTCTGCTCTTGCTGCTTTCTCTGGGACCACATCCCAAACCATGCCTTCATTTAGAAGGCAACATCCCCTTCCCACAGATGTATTTGTCTGAAGTACCTTGCAATCCTACAACAATGCTTCCCCTGACCCCTATATCCTATGTTCTTCCTAAAGTCTGTAGGTTCCTTTTAAAAATAGAGCATGCCCTGACTGTGTGTCTCACTGGGCAGAGGGCCTACTGCCTGTCATCCTTGATGTCTTTGTTACTACTTGTTTCAGCTGGTTGTTTTCTCGGTATTTAAAGGCTTTGTTGTGTTCCACACTTTCAATTAAGGAGGAAAAATGCTCTCTCTGTTGTAAGAATGAAACTGGCAGTTGTATGCTTTGGTTTGTAGCATAAACAGTTGCACAAGGATCCATTGGCAACCTTCCCTTCACTAAGGAGGCTATCAGCTAAATGTCACAGATGTGTCTGGGTCTTGCCAAGAGCTGGAAATGTACTGGGAAACTTCTGAAAATGCCCTCAATGAAAACAAAAAAAAGCTCTCAAGGATGTAGTGGACATGTGCTAGCTGCAGCAGAGGAAGGAGACTGCGAGCATATGGTCAGCATCTCCTCTTGTGCATTCCTCCTTACCTCTGGAGTCCTCCTCCTCGTGTGAGAGGCTGTGCCTCTCCCTTCACTCGAGGCCAATCTTCTTCAGCTGCTCACTTCTTCCGTGTGGCCTGTAAAGCTGAGCTTTTCCTTTTCAGTAACAGGATCACAAATAACATAAAACATTAAAAATGCCCTAGCCCCTTGACACCTTCATTATAACTAAAGCAACAGCAGGATCCTATTGCTGGAATGCTTGCCCTCCTTTCCCTCACCACCCATCATCACTTCATGGTTTAACTACAGCCTAATCCTGCAAACACTTCCTACCCAGCAGAGCACTTACCAGCACCTAAGTAGCCCACTGACATGGCTGCATTATTCCAGGTAGTACGTTCTAGGAAAGCTAAAGAAGTGTTTGTACCACTGGGCTGTTTGGTTTGCAAGCTCTTGGGGGATATTACCTTTTGTCTATAAAGACGCACGCACACGCACAGTGCTATATAAATAATTAATAATAACAGAATTCACATCAAACTAGCACATATGGGAATTGGTACCACTGGCTTTTCTGGCTGCTAGAAAGTAAATCACAGAATTACAGAGTTTGCAGGAAGCCTCCTGATAGCGTATCTGAGTTTGTGGTGTTCACCTCGTTTTAGGAAAGTGTTTTCTCTTCCTCTGCACCAGAGGAAACACTGAAGGACCTTCACCTGGCAAGAAATGCACAGGAAGCATATTATAAGTTTATCCAAAATCTGATGAATATCTCTCAAAGGTAAATTAAAGTTCTTATCACCCTGTCTAACCTTTAATTGCATAAAACAGGAGGTCTGGGTTTTATCAAACTATTGACTCTTTGTGTTAAGATTTCTTTGGCTTTCAGCAACGTTGCACAAACTGTTCCTTGGTGAAGGCCTTAAGCAATAAAGTAACTGCTAATTTTATTTCCAATGGACTCACCCTTTCCGTTCTCAAATTTTGTTGCACCCTTTTCTCTCTGAAATATAATGGAATTAATCTGAATGGATGGAAATTATCAAACAAAAACCTTCTGGATTGAAGGGAAAAACAAAGGCCTCCCTTTCTTTTAATATGATTAAGAGGGAAAATAAACCTAAGCTATTTGTTAGAACATAGTCCCCTCTTGACTTTAGATGCAATCTAGATCCATGAAAACAAACCTTTCTGTAAAGATACTGAATGTGTCATGATCATACATTTCTCAGGCTTACATCACCTGTTGCTAAGAGGGAAGTTCATCACTCAAGTGCAGCAGTTCATGAAAGAAGGTAGCTTCCTTCTCAATAAGAAGACTTCTGTTTCCTTATGGGAAGGGTGACGTACGTACATCACGTTCAGCTGCTGTACTTTCCATGTGCTTTTGCAAACCAGACTGAATTGGAAGATGCACAGGGTGAGATTACTATCAAATTTTTTTGCACTGATGGTGTCTTTGAATAGCAGGTAGAATATACTTTTCCACCTCTTTTGCTTTAGTCACCAAAACATGGAAGTCACTGGGCTACATCTCCATGGAAACCATTCCATTTTGTACAGAATAATTGAATATTCAGTGGTTCAGAAAGTAAAAAAGTGAACATGAGTAACTGCCTCTTCATTACCTAATATTGATATTTCCCTATTTTAAGGAAAAATCCTCGGAACACCAGACTCTTTCTATCCTACTCAGCAAGTACCCTAAGCACCAGGTAATAGGAACAGTATTCCTTTCTCACTGATTTAGTAAGTGCTGAATAGATCTGCTCCAAATTAAGAGGATGAACTGGAGAGATGGATGATACATAGCTTCAGCTGAGACTACAGCCTGGTGGCTCAGGGCATTCTCTGAAGCAAGATGCAGAGGAAGAAGTTAGTCTCCAGTCTTAGCTACTGAGTTAAAAGCAGATTTTTACTGGCAAAAGTTCCTCCTTCACCAGTACTTTGTATCTTGCCCAAACCAGTTAGAATCCCTGAACAGGACAGGGTATCCTCTCCTTGGAAGGAAGTGAGCATCCAGCTTCAGAGTCCCAAAGGGTCACAGAGAAACACACAAGTGTATATATAATTTTAAGTATAGTATGTATATATAATGATATAATGTATATGCTATATATATATATATATAAGAAAAAATTAACTCAATTTTAAAAAGCCAGTACTGTCCCTTTTTACAGATTTTGCAGAACTGCTATTTTGTCTTAATCCCTCAACTGAAATATGAAGGACTTCTGTCTGTAGAAAGAAAGCAAACCATGTTTTGCTTGGGAAAGGATTCTTAGAGGTTTTTGGTAAACTAAAATTTAGAAGAAATTAGCAAAAAAAATCATGAAAGCTATTAAATATCTGATTTCTCACAAACTCTTGTTCACAAAAATGTTTTCACAATATTTTTGAAATCTGTGTGGAAACTTTTGTTTTGGATCTTGTGCAAATGCAGAATTTAGGAATACCGCTGATTCTGAAGGAAGGGACAGAAGTCTACTGCACTTAACCTTCAGGTGCCTGCAAGATTTGCCAGAAAATTTTGTAGATGAGGGTGTCAAGGCCTTGACAGTGTCATTTCTCTTCAACAAGCCACTTATTTTTGTAGGTATTCGCAACAGGCTGATTGATCTGCCAGTATTGCAAAAGCAGCTTCCAAGTGACTCCAAAGGTGATATTCAAGATAATTGTGTCCAGTGGGGATCACATTTTCAGAAGACATCAGAAAATCTCATCCTTTCTGGTATATTTTAACTAGGTCAGTGCTATTAATATTCTGGCCCTGGGTTGTTTTGTCTGTGAGTTAGAAGAAACATTGAAATAGTAGCAACGTATTTCTCTGTGCTGTGTTGATCACATGCAACAAGTATTTCACAATAATAAGAGTAGCTGAGTCGAAGTAAGCTGCATAAATTGACTGCACAGCCTTAGGCTGGGCAACTTTTCTTTTGTAAGGAGCCATTACTCTTCTGTGCTCATGTAATTGTTTACTCCCACCATGTATTGCACATTGAAGCTGTAGTCTCTGCTAACCAGATATCTAACTATACTATTTCTACCGCATCTGTAAACACTTGCCAACTTTACCAATTATCAGTGTGGTTGAACATTCACCAATAACCCCAGCAATGTAACAGCTGGGGCCTCACTTAACAAGATTGTGTGTAGAAGCTGGCCCAAGTATAGTTACTGTGCTGCACTTCAGATGGGTACTTGTTCCTTGACAAGAAAAAAATTCTGCACCTCTTTTACTTTGTATTTTGCTTCTGTATAGTAAAAACTCATGTTTTGTTTGCAATAAATTGTCATTTTATAAAAATAAAAGGCAAGAAAGTTCAGGTTAAGTACTTGGGTTATCACAGTTATATTTGATCTAGCTAGCTACATGGCTTGGGGTTACAAGATTGGGTTAAAGTCATGTTCTGTTAAAGTCAATGGACAAACATCTACTGTCTTCAGCAATGCCTCGATGAGCTCAGTCTTTCAGTTTCAAAAAAAAAAAAATCAGGTCTATTTTAGGCAATAGGTAATCCAATTTTTATCCCACAGACATATGTCACATTTTGATTTCTTTTTCCCTATCATATTTAAAAATGTTTTCTTTGTTTTGAACCACATGTGAAGACCTCCTACCTTTAAACCCAAATAAATCTTAAAAATTCAAATCTATTTCCAGCTTGGTTCAAATACAGTGAATTGGGGGTGTGGGGTGGGCTGGAAACAGGTAATTTTTAAACAGGGAATTAGATGACACTGACTTTACTATTATTGCCCTTGAACATTTTTAACAGCTACCAGTGGTTCAGAAAAAAGAAAATGTATGCTGCACATATAATATAGTAAATAAGAAGGTTTAGGTGATGTTTTACTGCACAAATATATATTTAATATATTGTACTGAAAGCATAAACTGTTTTATCCAGATTAATTTTCTTGTCATTTATAGTGTGCTGTTGGATAAAACTCCATGGGTATTCAGGCTCCCCTAGATCCTGGTTATGATAAATAAAGGAAAATTTGGGCCTTAGACAAGTTATATTTTCAGGTTAGCAACCACTCTGTTTTGCTTTCCCTCTTTTCATAAATCAATTATTGAGATCTATTTAATTAAGAACAGATTAGAAACATTTTTATTGTTATTTTTTAAATTTCCTTTGTACTGAAGTGCTATGGAGTTAAAACGCCATGCACAAAAGTGCACAGCCAACCATGACTAACTGCATAAAGCAAATAACAAGCTGTGTGATCAAAAACAAAAGTCAGTGCCGTTCATGTGGAATAACAGAAATCATACCACCAAAACACTTCATACACGTCTCCTCTACCGACGTACACACTTGCTCAGCTCGTATCACGCCTCAGGAATGCAGTTACAAACAAAAAGGGACCCGGCAGGAGAGGTAAATAGCCAGAGGGGAAGCAGCATTTCCCTGTGCCTCATCCTGATGGTACCTTAGGCTTCAGCTTGGGGTTCATCAGCTGTTACTGCTGTTACTCAGGACATGCTTCTCTCCTTCCAGCTCTTCTAGAGATGTCCTCGGGGAGCTGTGCCAAATAGACACATTGAACACTATTGCCCAGCGTAGATAACTTGTCATGTTTGAGCTGGAAAGCTGGTGAAAGACAGTCGCTATCCATTCTCATTGGTCACAAAACAACGCCCCCCCAAAGCACACAAAATCATCATGCCATGTTGTATTCAGGGCTCTGACACAGTCCCTGTCTTCACTATCATTAAAAATCACCTTCCACTGTCTGCTCGTTTTCTCAGGAGTTGTAAAGGCCGTTCTTGTTTGAGCGAAGAAAATATTACCTGTTTATGGGGTGCAGCTGAGAGTGGGGAAATGTGTCTGGGAGAGGATAAAAAGATTTTAGGAAGCATATTTTTTTATATAGTGTTTCAAAAAAAGCAAACAAAATCCCAACACTCTGCGTATTAACTGGAAAACAAATCCTGTTTAAAATTTTTGCTCAACTCTCACTGAAGGAAGTGGGAAACTTTCTGCTGTTTCATGGGGAATTGGAGTAAGCCAGAAAGAAGAGCAACAACAAGCACCACCCACCAATAAAATGCATGTAGTAAAGCACTGTCAGAGAGATCAAGGGCTTTGCATACACTTTAGGAAGGATTAAATTTCATTGTCACTTCAGGCCAAGGAGGAGGATATTCCATATTCCTGCAGTCATTTGTCCCAACTACTCCCCTACTGATTTTCAAAATCTGTTGTGATGCAGCCCTTTTCTCATGCTTCAGAGGGGAGAGATGGCAGAGGAAACAAGCACTCCTGAGGTTCCTCTCTACTGTTATCCAAAGACCCTTTAAAAAGGCTGCTGATAAGCGCTAAATATTTTAAATCCTATGACTATGACTTTGATCAGAGAAAATTACATGCCAGCTTAATTCTCGCTAGAATTCAGTGAGGATTCTAGCTGAGGGTTAAATTCAGCATCACTGTAAATCAAAGGCGAATGCTGGGATGGCCGGGGACAGATATCTGCACCCTGTTTTCCAGTTCTATGGCCCTGATGCTGCCATGTTTTGTATTTGTTGGAAGCAGCACATTTGTCCCTTTGGAAATCAGTGCTACATGTGTCAATGTACAGGAGAGAAACTTCCAGAGTGTGTTGAGTTGTTGACAGGCCAGTGTTCTACTGAAGATGACAACTCAGACATAAAATTAACTGTGTGAATTCCCCTCCTTCAAGTCATATCAGATACCCCATTCATTCAGTGAGGAGCCTTTTCCTGTGCAGGTTCTTAGTTCACTGACCCCTGGAAGGTGTTAAGATTTTCTGAGAGGACACCTGAGGGTCCTATTTTCTCTTGGACATAATTCCTCCTGATTGATGAGCATTATAGCTGCAGAACTGATGACAATTAGTATTCTGAGTCCATTAAGTGTTGAACACAGTGCCATCAATAGTGTGCTAGATAGGCAAACTGCCTATTCTGGGCCTTGTCCCTTATTCCTGCCTTATTCCTAAGCACCAGTTTGCACCTCAGATGCATTTCGGTAAAACGTGGCATTTGATCATCTTTGAAAGTGCTCTGAGACACAGGATGAGATGTATGGGATGTGTACAGAAGAGGGAACTAAACTATACTTGGTGCTTTGCAAACAGAGATTTGACAAAGACTCTACCTCAAAGAAGGTATAATCTAAAAAATAAAAATAAATTAAAAAATATAAACTGTTGTCAGAAAAGTAAACAGCCCTTTTAGAACTAATATTAACATTCAAACATATTGATAGCCTTCCAGGGTCCATCATTAGCTATTTATTAAACAAAATTAGACATAAAGTCTGCTTTGTCCCACATGTACTTATTTTAGGAAGTATTTAAAAAATTTTAAAAAATATCAGGTTACTGGAAGAAAAGAAAGTAGCTTTTAGATTATGGGACTTAATTCCTCCCCAGCCTCTTTCAGATACTGGCAGCTCAGGAAATAAGAGGAACAGCTGTGAACCAACAAGACTGAATATTGGAGACAAGTCCACTGGCTGCTGCAACATCTCTGCTGCAAGGATTTCCCTCAAGCTCTTGGGAGGTTGCTAGTGATAATGCCAAACTACATTTAAGGTACATTCCTGTATATGTGTGTGAATACTCCAGGATTTTCTTTGAGAAAATAACTGCTGCAGTTGGACAAACTGAAATCTTTTCCTTGACACAGAAACCTTGGATTCCTTACTGACACCAAAATGACATCATGGTATTCAGGTGCAGTACCTTGGTGAGCTGCATACAGAGGACTTTGTGATGCCATTGGTACCTGCAGGGAGCAGGAACTCTTTCTTCAGACTATTCCAGGAAAAGCTCTGTCAGCCGTCACTGGGGCCTCTTTGCTAAAGCTTTTAACCGATGTGTGTGAAAGGTGCTTTAAGACTGCCATCTATGTGCATTTTACATAAGGCTGCACAGACTTCCTAACTTGTGATTATAACAATCACTAGTAAACCCTGTATTTGGAAAACAGTTAGAAAACTAGCTAATGTATGACCATTCGCCCCCAGTCTGCTTCATGTTTCTATAGTTATGAGAAAAAAATGAGCCCCTCAACTCAGTTACTTGCCTTGTTTTATGTCAGAGTCAGAATCAAGCACAGTTCTGACCAGCAAGGGAATTTGAAATAACAGTTTCATAGAGATACTCATTCTTTACTGTTACCCTGATTGGAGGGGCTGAATGAGCCCTGTTGGGCTCAGACAGCTGTTTGCATGCTTTTGATTGCATTTTGCTCATTTAGAGTGGGGCAAACATGGCTTTGCTGCACTCCACATGCACTGGTGCAAGCCTGATGCTCAATGCAGAGCCCTCCTGTAACAAAGCAACTAATTTGAAGTTTACTGGGCACATTTTTGTGTCTGTAGCTAGAGAATGACACCCAGCGTCAAGCTTTTGAGCAAACCAGTACAAAGGACTCCTCTGTAGTGATGGGACAGGGAACACACCACAGTGGTTCTGTCAATGCCACAGAGACCATACTGCCAGTTTCCTTGTCCCATTCTCCCCAGTAAGCACAGCCTCTCGCCCTTTGGACAGAGTTGTCAAGGAATGGCTTTGCCTCTTCCTTTTGTTCTTGCTCTCCATGGTAGGGGACAGTAATGCATTTTGTATTCTGCATACTAGCAGGTACTGCTAAAACACAGACCGAGCCTGTTTCTGAGGTCTCTGATGAGGTGAAACAGCAGAATTTCTGCTCCAGTTGCCAATTAGGCAGGTAACATATCCCTGAGAAAGACGGTGTGCAAAAGCTAATTATTTTTGTATGCTGCTGCCTGAATGACTTGAATCTGCCAGGTGCCAAATGGCTCTGGAAATCTCCCAGTTCTGTGGGAACTGAAAGGTTCAGCTTGTTCCTGACTCTTTTATGAAGTCAGACCCTAGACAACTTCAAAATTCTAGTACAAAGGCTCCTTATCTGCTAGGGGTGAGAGTGAATCATACCCATGAGAAACATGAAGTAGAAAAAAGGGACTCCATCCACTGATTCTGTGAGAACATGGGGCATGCTACCCTGAAAGCCTGTGCCAGAGGTGAATCAATGCCACCGTATCTTGCACCGTTTCCTTACATTGCTGTTAGTCTACTTTCCTGCATGAGTCACTTGGGTTGTAAACCCTGGTTTACATGTTTCTGCAATCTTGAGCAATGTTGTTGTGACTGTTATGCAGTTGGCAGAAGTTTGTTGCTCTAGGTCTGCACAAAATAAAGCATCCATATTTTGGATAAAAAATTGACTTAAATGCCAGTATGTCTGGTCTAACACAGTTTGCAGAAGGCGGTGGCATGAGGAAAGGTAGGCTGAACCCTGGCTTTGCTGTGGTAGCCAGTTATTTGTTAGTTTGTAATTGTTTTCTTTTCAATTCTTTTTCTTAGTTGTCTACATGTGAATGATAAAGAAAGAGAAGACACTGCCATTGTACACATGAACTGATGTGGTTTTACTGCATTTGGCCACACACTTTAAAGAAATATGCTGGTACAGAGCAGCCACAGGTCTTATCTCTGCTGCCACTCCTTTCACAAAAGAATGATCTTTACATCAACAGTTTTCCATCCTTGGCATGATAATGTTGCAGTCCTCCCTTTTGCTCTTGGTCTGAATGCAGAGATTAAAAACACTCAGTTGATGCAAACGGTGGGTTGATACAACACACAGAATGGGGTGTAGATGTGCTTCACACAACAGAGAGCAGAATCGAAGGGGAAAATGTTGCTTGGAGGCAAGACGCCTCTTTAATTGATTATGGCAAGGAAAATCAAATACCATATCTGCTTTTTTTCCTGTAGTATATCGAGACTGATCATAACTAACATCTGTTCATGTTAAGCAATACTTGTCATGATTTAAACTTCTGTTTGCATACAACTCTGAGTAGTGCATCTTAAAGTCATACATATTCATATAGAATGAAGAATGCATAATGTCTGCATAAAAAGATAAGCTGTATGACTATATATGAAGACAACAACTACAATTCTCACAGCACTGTCATTGGTTAATTTTAAAATATTCAAGCATTATTTAAAAAACAGTAAGCTGAACTTAAAACTACACTACAAAAAATTGTATAACTGAACCAATGCTGACTTGTTTTCCTCAATATTAATCAATTTGAAAGTTTCCCTTTTTTTTTTCCTAACACTTTTTTCTAATTAGTTGTTATTTTAACCTCCAGTAACACGATCAGACTTCTTCTGCCTCTGGGCAATTGAGTTATACTCTGATCTCAAGTTCTAAGGGAAATGTTCAATTTTATTTTTTTCTACAGTTGAATAAACAGTACCATGTATACTATCTCCTGTGTTAGAATAGTGTTGTCTTCACATAAGACTCAAATAATGGTATTAGTCATTCATTTCCTTGTACACATACACCCTATTGCGTGTTGACAGGTTTATAAGGATGCAGTGGCAGCCGTGGGTGCTGGGAAGCTCCTAGACGACAGCCTTTGAATCCTTGCAGTCCTGAGCAATGGTGCCTGAGTTAGTCTGTTTATTGTCTGCTTTCTCTCCCAGATGCTTGACTTGTCTGAAAGATTAATACATTAACAAGAGTGGTAAGGTCCAGGGTTGCACATCTTTAAGACATGTTTATTACCAGATGGCACATGAAATTCAAAGGTCACCGTGGAAGGTAACATTTTAAAGTGAAACAACAATATTTATGTTCAAATACTATGCTGATGAGATCATATGGAAAAATGTTTCTAATTAAATTAGTTTATAAATAGCCACAATATATTTATTGAAAATTCCAAATGCCACTTCTAGTCTTATTTCTTTCATTCTATTACTTCCTAATTTATTTAGTAACACAAGACTACTTTCTTACATAAACAGACTAGCAGCTGGAAGAAAAATCTTTACTGGATGGACAATCCCATTTTCTTAACTGAAAATCCAGTGTGAAACTTGCTTCTATTGTTTACTACTTAAAGCCAATATTCCATATCACAGTTTTTTAAGACCTGAAAGAAATTTAAACTTTTAAATTCTCTGAGGTAAAATTCATCTAGCAGTCATAAGGACTTATTGGCAGATAGCTGCCCTTATTTACAGGCAATATCATGTGCTACAACACATTTGACAAAAATCATGTTATGCTACTTACACAGAATCCATACAATGAAAAGAAAATCCTTTTCTTTAGCATTTCCATAGGAGGACTGACCGTCTCATAGCTCATTAGCAAACATTATCAGTAATGCTAAACCTGAAATCATGTTTATCCTCTCAAATTGTCACAAACCGTATATAAATTCCAGAGGAAATAGTTTTGCACTGGTTTAAAAGGGCAACTAAGCTCTTAATTAACATTTCTTATCTACTATGCCATACAGGCATTAAAATGCAGAGGATTTAAATGGTACTTACTTTTCATGTGATCCGTTCTCAACTTTCATAGCTCCTTCCACTGGATCCAGTCCTTGTTCTGAAAACTGTTTCAAGGCACTTAACGCTGCCTAAAGAGAAAATGAGTTGTCAAAAACCCCACTGACACAACTGTATTAACACCAAATGAAGGAAGGTGTGTGTTTTGATAAACTAAATTTAATTAATTTCCTCTACATTGAAGCCATCTAGGCTGCAGAGCTAATAGAGTGGGTACCTATCCCTGTCTGTGCATGGGTTGAGGATATTTTCTTCTTCCTGGGTATGACTCCAATTTGTGTCAATTCAAGCTTCATCACTCACATAAAGAACACAATATACTTCCAGTTCTCGCCTTTCTGGCTCTCCAGAAAGCCTCTCCAGCTTCCCTATATGCTTTCCTAGAGCTCACACTTTCCAGAGCTCCTATGGACAAGTTCTTGTCTTGCAAATGTTTGCAGAAGGTATGAGCAATGGGAAGAGTGTCAGCAGGACACTACTAATATGCCAATATCGAATCTCAAACATTACAGCCTGATGTCTTATACATACGTAGTGATGTGCGCTGAACAGGGTGAGCCAACATGGAGTGATTATTAAGCATCAGCAATAGAAGAACAATCAATTTTTCTGTACAAGTGTGTTCCTCATTGACCACCTTCTCTCTCATCTCTATGAGCCCTGCTTCTTCTTTCCCCTCTATCTCCTTCAGTAAAATGATTTTTTGTAACTAATTTAGCAGAGGTTGATTATGAAACTCTCTGACATCACGTGGCTGACTTTGTAAAAACACCCAGTACAATGAAACAGTTGAGTTCAGTTCTGTCACAAAGGTGAAATGTAAAGCACCACTGCAAGATGGATTTTGCTTTTTACTCACTTCCACCTAGGATGCATTCAGAACCAATCACAGGGGAAAGAAAAGGTAACTTTTTCACAGACATTGTGCCCTAACGTAACACCTCGAGCAGTGGAACTGACTGCAGGCCCTATGGTGCTGTTCTTCATGGTGAAGCAACAACTGTTGTTTAGAAAATTGGAAGTTGCTCTATTCTTAATTGTTGGGATGGAAGAAATCTGTGTGTCTATCTTCATTTCTCTCAGACAGCAGAGACTCTTCCCGGAACAGGAGCTGCCATTGTAATGAAGTACTAGATTTGCTTTTGCATTAATTCTTTGCCTGGATTCTCTCAACAACTCCTTCCCTTGAAAGGTATGTTTATACAACTTAAATATTATTAGACAATGTGTATTTTGGTGAGATGAATAACAGCACAAAAATTGCCAGGCTGTCCTGAAGTAAAAGACCATGTGTCCCAGATTTGTCTATAGTAAAGACTAGCTGCTAAAGCTTCAGAAGGCTGTACAAGGTACTCCCACCCATAGTGCATGAAAATAGAATCTTTCTAGTCTATGAAGTTTTATGGGTTTTGCCCTAACGAAAAAACCCCAAGCAAATGGGGAAAAAAAACCCCAACTAAACATTTTATAAAGAAGTCTCTTGGTAAACCTCAGATTATCACTGTTACTTACAATCCATTCTACCTTTACCATGTGTTTTGGGTCCCCTGTATGAGACAGCTACCCTGCTCTCTTGCTGCTTCTTCCTATCCATTGCAATAATTTCCTCCTTCATCTTAAAACTTCTGCTGCCCTCATCTTTCTTTTAAACCTTTTTCCATGCAATGGCTAAAGGCTGAGCATTGGCTTCACCTCAGTAACTTCTCCCTTTACTGGATCTTTCACTTTTATCACCCACTGAGTTCCATGGAGAGTGAATTCTCTCTTTCCTAATTTCTTCTGGTTTTCTTGACATTTTGAAATATTTGCATTTTTCATAAGACAGCTCTTTCTCTACCACCTCATAGTGTCCCTTGTAGTTTCAGATATGCATTCTCAAATCTTGTAAGATCTATAAGGTCTTTCCATCCTTGATTTTGACTTCTAAGCAAAATAACTGTTCAACCCAAATAATTTCTGCAGTAGCAACAAGGATTTTCATCTACTCTCCTCTCAACTTCTCTGTTCCAGTAATCCAACACATTTCTTCATCCCAACTTAAAATCATAGAATCATAGAATTAACTGGGTTGGAAGAGACCTCCGAGATCATCAAGTCCAACCCTTGATCCAACCC
>JAWWLV010000088.1:120349610-120444824 GCA_035041135.1 Platyrinchus mystaceus
ACCCCCACCTGGCTACAACCTCCTCTCAGGGAGTTGTAGAGAGTGATGAGGTCACCCCTGAGCCTTCTCTTCTCCAGACTAAACAACTCCAGCTCCCTCAGCCTCTCCTCATAGGACTTGTGTTCAAGTCCCTTCACCAGCCTCATTGCTCTTCTGTGGACCCGCTCCAGCACCTCAATGTCTTTCCTGAACTGAGGGGCCCAGAACTGGACACAGTACTCAAGGTGTGGCTTCTCTTGTCTTCTCCTCTCCCCAGGGTCCTTTTCATCACAATGCAAGCTCTACTCCTAATGTGAGGATGGGGAGTGATTTGGATTCCTGTGCTTCCTTGTACTTTAGTTAGCAACTATGAGAATCACACAACCCAGTGGATAGAGACTGGCACCCAAGAATCTCCTGTCCCCTCCTATTCATTTTTTCCCTGATGCTCATTAGCAAAACTATCAGAATCTCCTTCCTTCTTATGTACAGTAAATCAAAACCCATTACCAGGTTGCCCTGCAAGGAGAGAAGGAAGCTGGGATGTCTGCTCCTCCTACACAGTTAAACTGCTACCTCATACGTTTTTCAACCCAGATTGTTTACTTTTTAATATCCATTCTTAGCTTCCTGGTTTGCTGTGTGAACTGTAAACGTGTTGTGGAAGAACTACGTGTTCAGGTTATTTGTTTGTACAGTGACTCGGATAAAAAGGCCCTGACCGTAGTTGGTAAGAAGTAGAGCCAAATAGAGTTTCATTCAAGATTAATCACAGATTGATCATATGATATGTAGAACAGTCTGGTCTTGAATAGGGGCAATTGAAATCCCCAAATCATCAAGAGATTAATTAGACCAACCCAAATTCTAATTCTAGAATTCTAGATTCTAATCTAGAATTGCTAATTCTAGAATTGCTATGAGTACTTCTGTTACTGCTGTTTTAGTCACAGAAATGGCTATTTGCAAGGCATCCCCCATAAATTACAGAGAAACTTTCAGGGTTGCTTTTCAGCAAAATTGCTTTGGAACTTCCTAGACGAATATTAGCCACTATGTCAATAGAAACAGATCAAGAGGGTCCCTCTCCTCTTCTAACAGCAAGGGAAGAAGTACTACAATATAAAATAATGAAGTCTTTGCCAGTAAGCAGTGATCATTACTATACGGGTGTCAATAAAGTAAATATGGAAAAATTAGAGAAAACATAGAATGAAAATATGTTTCAAGGTATTTAATGATAAGCATGTTTCATATCAACACAACTTCCAAATCCTAATACTTGTAACATGGTGCAGTCTCATATCTCCATCTCACCCTTCTTCAAGCTATGCCTTTCCCAAGTTGAAATGCGATACAGAAGGTGAGATCTCAGATCTATTGTATTTGTGAAACCAAATATCAGAGGGGACAAGCGGCAGGAAAGCAGTCCTGTACCTTTATCCTTGATCTCCCAAGTACAGGTATCAGGGTGTTTGTGTGAGCACTGTTGAAGAGCCAGCCCTTTACACCATTGCTCATTGTTAGGCTTCTCACCTTTGCTGCTTTTGAAGCCAACACTCTCTCCAAAACGTCATCCTTCTCACTACTGAATTTCAACTCCCTGCATCTTCTGCCTGAGTCCCGCGTCTTCCCCAGGCTACTCCAGTGGCCCTGGTCTCCCACTCCTTACTACCCACCCCAGAGCAATGACTTCTTTTACAGCAGAGGCAATCACCTCTTCTGCTTCAGAAATCTCTTCCTGCCCAAGTCTCTGAGTTTTTTTCCTGTTCCTGAATGCTCTCTCACCCAGTTGCTCCCAGCTCCCAGAGCTAAACTTTTCATCCCCAGGTTCTCCCAAGCTCCTACACCTAACAGTCCCTCCTAATCTTCTAGTTTCCTTATGTGTTCCAGGTTTATATGAGATCTGACTTCTTTTTCATGGAACCATGTCTTACTCTCCATAAGATACCTGTGGGGGAAGCCTAACTACTTTTAACCCAACATTTGCAATGAGATTTGAATTTTGGGAAAGCTGCTTTTCTTTTTAAAATGTCCATTCAAGGGATGTAACTGAAGGGTAGTAGAGGAATGGTAGAGAGAGCCTTGCAGTGCACTAAAGACTCTCCTGTTTCTTTCTCCCGTAGCCTGCTTATATTTGGAAGGATCAGCAAAGCTAAGAGAAGCATGTGAGTAAACAATACTTTGGATCTTAATAGATGTCTTTAATGTTTCTCCTCTCCCCATCATGCCCCTAGACAGACATGAAGATGCTGGATTCAGGAAGGAAGCTGGTAGCTGAGGGGCTGTGACCTGAATAGTCAGCAGAGTGACACAGAGCTCAAGTAATCTGCAGTGAAGAAGAGTTACAAGCAGACACCAGGCTAATTTAATCCATGATTCAATTCTATTAGTCCCAACAGATTTACACCACTTGGCTTAAATATAACTTATGAATGGCAGATAACTTGAGTTAAATGAAAAGGAAAGAAGAGAATGGAATATTTGACAGGGAATCTGGTGAACAATTTCCTCTTTTAAAGGCTCAACACTTCCTCCCATTGATATTTTCCTTACAATAGAGCATCTGCACAGATACAGAGAAATTTTTCTCTCCCCCGAAGATTTTACCATTGTTTTATGAGTGAAACCCCATAGGTTACAGAACAGATGTCCTTACACATTACTTGTATCACTTGTTTTCTGTGTAGCTACAACAGTGCCAAAAATATGATGCCAACAGGATGCACCGCACTGCTAGCTGTTTGTCTTGGCTGCCATTTCCATTATTAATATGTGTGTGTATCAGGATGGGGATGGATGTTTCCAGTCATTTTTTAGCTTTCCTCAAGTCAATTGGCAATTAGTAAATAGCACTGAAACTTGTAAATATTCTTCCTGTTTCTCACTCTGGGGATTAAGTGTCTTATAATGACAGTCTAGTAACATTAGATCATTCTTTTAGCAAGAACAGCAGACAGGCACTGCACTAGCCCATGTGCATTTAAGATCACATCCTCATGATAAAATTTTCACGTTTGTTTTAGCACAGTATGTGGTTTGTGTTTTTCCTCTTAAATCTATACTATATTTCAGCTTATTCCATGAAGCTGAAAATTGTAAAAGTTTGTTGTTCTCTGTGGCCCTTCCAGTTGACTTTACCAAGGAGGTCTAAGACAATCCTAATAAACACACTGCTTGATACTGTTAGTTCACTGGTGATATGTCTCTTAACATTAGTTTTCTAAGCACATAAAAAACCATATTCAGCTTGGCCTTAATCAGTGTTTTCTGAAGACATAAAATTATCGGCAGAAACTGCAAGACTGAATTGTCAGAGTCCAGAGAAGGTCATGAAGGACAAGATTTTACTGTCTTAGTAGCTGGGTCTTAGTTCAGGACTAGGTTTGCAGAGTCAAATGACTCATTGTGGGCATATTGCCTACAGTCACATGCCATATACATAAACACGTCTGCCTGTTGCCCAAGTTTAAGCTTGACAATATGTTTGCATACCAGGTTACCAGTGATAGACAGATATAACTCTAGTCCTTGATTTCAGCTGCAAGCCAAAAGCCTAGACAAGAGCAGAGTTAATGCATGAAGAAAACTGGTAACAAGTGTATTTACAAACAAATCAATGTTCATTTGTTTTCTAAGTCAAGAGAAAAACTGCCCTCAAATCAGTGAGTTTCTTCCCCTCTCCCTGACTATTGAGGCTTCAAAAGGCAATGTCAGCTGTGCAATAACATTGCAGCAAAGCTGTCTGCATCAGTAATGAGATGCACTTCATGACTTTTTAATATGTGGATTTAAATTTCACATTTAAAGGCTATTGCAAAAAACCCCAACTATATCACAGCTGTAGACATGAGTCTGTGGACTCAGTGTCCCAAAATTGAGCAACTACTTAAATTTGTATGTATTCAAAATTATTGCTGCCTGTGATTGTTTTTGATTTCTCTTGATGAAGAAGATTTTGACTAAGCTTCCACCTGGCTTTAACTTGACCACACTTGTTCCATACAGAAATACACAAAGAGAAGATATATTTCTTTGTACAGACTTATATACATACACACAAAGTAGCTAAAATTTGACTCCTTAACATATCTACTTAATTCTCTTCGATTTATCAGGTTGGCCACATACAAGCTAAACAAAAACTATGTATGGCAAACAAATCCCTTTTCCCCACAGCTTGTAGATGAATTTACTATATTGCTAGCAATAACTTCTGCTAGGAGTTTTCACCACTTTCCTTACAATGTGCTGTTCTCTCCAGTTGATTAGATTTCATGTGAACCAATATTAACATCTGTTTGAAACTTCAGTTCAGAAGGGCTTTTCACAGCCCACAGTGTAAACCTTAATTAAGCGACTTTAAGCTCTTTCCTCACACAGCTTATGATATGCATGAAAAACACAAGGTTATAATCTGATTAACTCATGTAGTTTACATGGAAATAGCGTTTTCCAAGCTGATTAATCTCTGCACAAAGGCATAGTCACCTGATAGGCACAAGAGTTAAGGCTACTGATTGCACCTGTCAAGAGAAAGAGCTTGGAGGTTAGGAGGAGTACACTATCTTCAAACAAAGAATGATGATTCACAGATGTAGCTTAGAACAAGACCCACATAGTAGTTAATGCTGCCCCCAGGCAACTCATGCAGCCAGAATTTAAATGACACACAATCCATCCATGTACAGCCTGACCTTGCAGCTTTCTGGGGGTAATACTAAAGAGAGGATTAACTGTTCTTGAATAATTTTTCCAATATATTAAGCAGAGCTTTTATCAACAACAGCATGCATGTCACCACCTTCTACCTAGTTTTACTGCGCATGTGTACTCATTCCTCCATACCTGTTTATTTTCTGAGAAGTGAATGGACTGAAATACACTATTCAACATGGAATTTTATTTCCATAGGTTTTGATCTTCAACTTAAGTTCATCTAATTTATCTACTTAAGTAAAGGGTAGGTCTCTAATGGTAGGGAGAGTCAATTGGGCATGGCTTATTTTTGCATGTGAACCGCCACACTAGAGATCTGACCATCATTCTTGGGACTATGCAATAATTCCAGGAATAATGTATGGCAGTGCATTCTCTCAAAGCCCAAGAAAGAGCTCCATAATCATTTGGGGTAAGACAGTACTATTGCTTTACCGGTGATACAAGTTTTTCCAGTCACAAAGAGAGAAAAACATGTTGAAAAGCACCTGAACTTAAAACTAATTAAAAGGTATGCTTTTGTATGAAGAGGATTTCAAAATAATACTGAAAGCCAAAACGTAACTAAGTTTACACTAGTATAAGAGATTAATCCAGTACAGAGAGGCTAGTCTAATTGCCACCTTTAGGTTGTGTTCTTACTTGCGGGTGGGAATAAGAGAAGAGGGTATTGCTAAAAGATCTAGACGGGATTTGGACTGTGTGGGACTGGTCTTAAACCTGTGTCTTCTCAGGCTCCTCCCACACATATTCTCAGCTGCGAGGCGCAACATACTCAAGTGCTACTAAGACTTTGGCCTGCATGGCAAAACAGTACGTTGGCACTTCTCCATGAACATCTCAAAAGAACTTTCAGGTTCATTGCCAATATCTGCTGAGGTATGTCTACATCCCCCAACGGTGAAGTGAGGTGTGAAAATTTGACCACAGTACCAGTAGTTAAAATAAATCTTAAACAAAGTTCTTTTCTCAGATAATTTCAGTATTTTTTCAGTGTATGTTCCATAGTTTTTGTCTAGAAATCTGGAATTTTTTTTTAAAGTAAATTTATTTCTAAATTTATTTCTAAATTTAAGACTTCATATATTTTCTTCAGTTGCTGCAATTTCAAGAACAAATACAGAAAGAATCAAGCATCATTGCAGCTTACTTATGAACACGAAGAAAAATATTATAAAATTAAATTTCCAAGCATTTACACTACATATATGCAACAGAATTTCACCAGACAGCAATTAATCTTAAATTAATCTTGCTTCTAATTTTATATCCTGAGACAAAAAGTACTTTAACACTAACTTTCAGAAAGAGATAGATATCTAAGTAATATAGGTGCTTTCAATAATTAGAGACTTCTAGGTGAGAGCATTTAGATGGCCAATTACTGTATGGGTAGGTAGAGGTTTAAATCATGCCATTGAGACAACACTCAAGCATGACTGAGAAGCTGCAGACAAAAAATTATAGATTTTAGGAAACATGGCTTTAAATGTAAAACTGAAACCAGCAGAATATATATCCTCTGGCAAAATCCTACACCAGCATTGAAGAAAGCCATGAATCACTCTCTCAGCACTGATGGCTGGAAAATATCCTTGTCAGCTGTGTTCTCAGAATGATTTGGTTTATTTAATTATTTATTTGTAGGCATTTCTCCACATCACTGCCGTAGATTTGCAAGTCTGCTCTCATTAACCCTATATGTATTGCAGGAGATTTTCACCTCTTCATTTTAAAAAGGTGTATTGAGCTTCTCAACTGTGTGACTTCATGGTGACTTCTAAAATATGCTGCAATATACAATTTGCCTGACCTCCACAGTTCCATCCTGGTTTTGACATCACTGCCCCTGCCTTCACTACTGAGGTAGCAGTACATAAATGAAGCAAAGACCACGTTATTCCTGACAAGGAAATGGGCCCTGACCCACACAGTAGTGTAGATGTAGCTAGATCTCTTTTAACAAAATTAATGAGCTCTAAACTGAGTTGTATTTAAATAAGATATAAGTATTTATTCTGTTATTTACGTGGTTTCCTTAGACAATTGCTCATGCAGTGTGGTAAAAAAAAAAAAAGGATATTAAAAGATCGTTATGAATTCATGAAGATCCACACCAAAATTACTATACAATAATGTTCAAACTGTTAATTATTACTCAGTGCTTATATCAACATGATTACTCTTTCACTTAGTAAACTGAACTTGTAAAACACACTCACTAATGTTTAAATACTTTTTACTTCTCCTTGCCAATATCCTCGTCTTCATGAGACAAAATATCACTAAGGAACAGAGGCAGTTTTATTATTCCTGATTTTAAAGTGAAGAAAACTGAAGTAAAGAAAGCGTGCATAAGCACATAAAAGGCTGGCCCAAGATCAAGCAATAAAAGTAAGAATCAGTTTTACTAGTTTACATGCATTTTGTCATAGCTCAACATAGAAAGAGGGAGATTCTGAAAAAAAGGTATTTAACGATAGAAAATAAAAAAAAAATCTATGCTGCAGCCGTTCAATTCAAATGCCTCATACCTGTCACTATCACCCATACAGCTATCATATTCCCAGTAATGCTAGGCACTTTCCATGAAATAGTGGAGAAAATTATTCCCTTTTAGGAGAAGGGGAAATGTAAGAGCCTCTCACGTATTTGTTTTTCTGAAATATTGTAAAGAGTACTTCCTCCCCTCCCCCTCCAAAGTTTAACAAAACTACAATTTTTTTCTTTAAACTTCACATGGTTTTATGTATAAAGACTAGACACTTTGATTTAGACATGGGAGCAATTTCCTATATAAATCAGATTCCTTCATTTTATCAATTTTAGAATGAAAGAATATTTGTTCTCTCATACTGAGACCATTACCTTAAAATTTAAGTGTGTATCAGTCTAAACATGACTAGAAACTTTGGTTTGAAGACCAAAGCAATAGATTTCACTTAATGCAATGCACTGCCCATTGCCTTCTTGAAGCAGTGCATTGTAGCTGGAACAATGGGGGAGTTTAGGACAATATATTCTTGCATTAAAACATCTGTAAAGAAGACCATGTACTAAATTGTATCCTACCTCTGCTTCTGTGTAACTCTATTCCTGTGGCCCTCATATTGGCATTCAGAGAAGGATAATTCCAGAGCCCTAATGAATGACCAATTCCCTTCTTCATTCTCCAAGTCTCATTTTACAAGTGTGCATGTACATCCAACAAAGTACCAAATCTAGATCGACAGCTAAAAGCATTATATTTAGCATATATGGCATGTACTTAGAAAGTTGAGTGTTTCCAAAAGGAGAAGTTTTTGATTCTGATCTCAGAGTATTTTTACACCGGTATTTTTCTGCTAATTGAAGTTGATTTAAGTGTTATCAGAGTCAGGCCCAAGAGCTGCAGGACAAACTTTTCATCTGAAGTAATCTGCAATGTAATTTTGTCCTTGCTAACTGTTGATGGCTTGTCCTCATCCCATTTCAACCTACAACCATCAGCTCCTTTAATGGAAGTGTCTATAAAGATCTTCTCTAAAATATGCTTTTGCAGCACACTTAATGTCTTTTAATGTCTTTCCAATTAAATCCAGATGTGAAAAGCTTAAGGAACAGTTCTCAGGACTGAAAAAGATGACATAAATCTTGCAGCTGACAGAGATCCCACTGAGCTCAGTTGGGGAAATTCACAGAGGACTTCTTGTGGGCCAGAAAAGCTGCTGGGTATAAAGACAGATGTGTATACTCCTATTAAAAAAATTTTAAATAAAAACTGACTCCTACAATGAGGTATCCACAATTATCAGGGACATTACTAACTCAATCCCTCAATGTGCTGAGCACATCCTGTGTGGTACAGATTTCCCTCATCTTTTCGGGAAGTTTATCAGAGTTGAAGGGGGTCACATCTGTCTGGGAAAGAGCCCTTCACCTTTCAGGGCTGCACCTCTTAAACCAGTGAATGGGCTCATACTGGAAAACACTGTCTGTCTTACTCTCATACTGCTATCAACAGGGAGATAATGTACTCTGCAAAGCAAGACTGAATTTCTGTCATCTCTCCTTTACCTCCTCCATAATCAAGTCAGCAGATTAAACTGTGGTTTTTCATTACAGAAGAGTCCCTAAATGTGCTATTAATTATAAATTCTTACCAATCTGTTGGGAAGTTGGGCATTCTTAGTAGCTGACTACCACTGCTGGGCAAGTGCTGTTTGTACAGCTGTCAATTTGGGGTTTGTTTTGCTGTAATCAGTTGTAAACCCTCAGGTTTTTTTTTTTTCAATTTTTTTTCATTTTTTTCATTTTAACAGCAGTGCATTATCTTATTTCGCCAATCCCAAACTAAATGTGGGCTCAGATCAAGCCACATCTTTCAGAGGGACAGGAAATATATACACACACACAGAGATCGTATTAAAGAAAGTCTCTAGAAAACTGCCCAATGCTAACAACTTTAATACTTTCCTACCTTCCTGCTACTTACTTACTTATTTTTTATATTAGTAAATTACCCAGACACAGAGCAATGGTTTTTAAAGAGTTACATCCTTGTGAGGCATCAGAAACAAAAAGGGAAAAATGCTCCAGGACAGAAGAAAACCCCATTTCTAACTGAAGATTAAGTTTGGGTCCATGTTCATTAGTGACAGGGACTTCATTAGAGACATTTTGGATAGCATTATTTAATTTAATTGCATTTTTCTAATGCCCATAGAGAAGTTTTAGCACAGTTTGGTGTCATGACTAAGTGTATGGAAACATGAAATTAAACACCTAAATTGAAGGATAATCTTATGTACTCAAGTACAAGAAGTGATCCAATGTGGGATCTGGACAATAGTGCAGATCTAACACTGAAAGCAGCAGGCTCCTAAATATACACACAAAAGCTCTTGAAGGCAAAATTCCTCTGGTTCACAACCTGCTTTATTTTCCAGAATGTCCAGCACTTTTCAGACTATCACTTCTGCAGGGCTGCAGGCTGGATCTGACTCCCACCAAAATCACTGCTTCATGACCATCACTCAGGAGACACTAGGAATGCCCTTCCCTTGGAATGAGCTGCTGCTGCCATAAGGATCCCACTCTTGGCTAGCTCAGGGAATGAGCTCAAATCTTTTGCACTTTGCTGCCAGGGACCACCAGGCCAGCTCTGATTTATAGCTTTTTCTTTGTAGTTTTATGATACAAGAATGTTCACTTGTAATTACAACAGCATTTGTTGGCTCCCTGCCTTCACTTGGGTATGCACAACACCATATCCTTCATTCCAGACTTTTTATGTCAGGACCCCAAATTTGAGAAGAAAAGCACATCAGTATTACAAAGATGCTGCAGATCTTGCTACTACTTAAAAAGGGGACTCGTACGTATTTTCTGGGGGACATACATGACCAGCTGGATAAGACACTCAACTAGGAGTCCAGAGAAGAGCTGGTCAAAATCCTTCATCAGAAAAACCCTAAATCAAGAAAAAAACTTTTTATGAGAATGTATGACTTTTGAGAAAAGGTATTTTAGATCCAGGATAGACTCTCCAGTCAAAATCTCACAAACAAGTGCAGTACATAACCACCAGGCTAATGACTATGCTTCGTATGGCACATTCATATACTTCTTGATTCTTCCACATGAAGAAAATTCAACAGGTCTCTACTTTATTTCAAAGTGAATGAAAATACTTGTAGTCTTGATGTGTTTGTGGGACAAAAAATCTGTTTCAGTTGAAAGCAAGTGATCCTGCCATTAAGTTGCTGTATCACCTTGAAAAAACAACTTAAGCTCAGTATTTTTCAGACATACACTTAGCTCGTGATTTTGAGATCATCAAGCAGCACATTTCCATCACTTGTGGTTTAAACTTGATTTTGGCATTTTCAGTAGAGACATGACCTTCTTCAGGGAAAATTCCAGGTATTTTAGATGCCATTTAATAGTTAACCGTCAAGCAATTTCCAAGTCTTTTAAACAAAGAATACTTCTGTGCAAGCTTACTTTATAGAGCCATATTTATCCCATTTTAAGTGGATGTGATTAGGAAGAAACACTAAGCTTAGATTTTTCTACTAAATAAGAAAAGTTTAAAGCCAATAAACTGTATCTAGGATTTTAGCTGGGAGATGAAAAAAAAGGCACATTTGTTCCTGGTCACTGAATTTTTAACCTGGGTCTGTTGCTCCTGCTGTTAAACTCCTATACATTCTTTACTAGCCTGTAGCATCCAACAGTCCCCAGCAGTCCCCTCTCAGAGCCTGGCATTAGAGGTGAACTCCAAAATAAAACCACTGTTTGGGGAGAGCTAGTGTATGGAAAGCATTACATATGATCTGACAGAAGGTGGCAAATGAAAAGGTTAGTTTTTAAAAAGAGGACTTCTACAGATTTTTAAAATTTTAGAGTAGATGCATAAATTCCAACCTACCACTTGGACTTCAGAATTCTGCCAATATCTGAAAATCGTGGAAGAGGCTGCTGAATCTGGTGGATAAAATGAAAGCTGTACATTGTATAGCTCCTTAGTACAGAAGAGTAGAGGTTGAGCCTTATGCTTTGACTCAGCATTCTATCTCAGGTATGAGAATACTTTGCAAGTGCCCCAAAGTTTATCTGTATTATACAGCAAGCAGGAAAGGAAACACCTTGGTTTTCTAGCAACAAAACAAATATTGTTTCTGTCCCTCCTATGCCTTTTCAAGCTTATATTCATATTTTTAATATTCTTTTTTCAAAGTAGAATATTTTAACCTGCCTTTTTGCAAAATCAGGAGCAATAACATGACTTCACTTCTTCTCCTTTCACCTCCAAATCTTGTGGGGGTATTTGGGTATTTTCTTAAGGTGAAACAAAATAACCTGCCTTCAGTGACTCATCACTCCAGTGATCAAGTTAAATGACAGCATTGCAGAGAAGTCTTATAATACATGTTTTTCCCCTGCCTAGTTCAGTGTTGCTATTTTACACACAAATTCAACCATTTTTTCAGCAAGTGCGTCTTGAGGGGAAGGATTAGTCTTCATTTAAAATCAGTAGCAGCTACCTTCCTGTGCATTTTGTGAAGTGGCAGAGGTACTTTTTGCTGGATTATTTTGTGTTTTCTACTGCTTATATATCCCCTTTTTAATGGAAAGGCCAAATCTACCTTTAGATTCAGCTTCTCCTGCTGTTTGTATGGTGATATAAGTAGGAACTGGCTGTATGCATCTGGATTTGCTCTGCTACTATTTACTTCTGTCTGCTACTGTGGCACAGGTAGGAAAATAAAAAGAGCACTAACGATGTGAGATGGATCAGGCACTTTCAGTCATCTCCACGACTGCTGTCCTGTGTGTTTTTCTGGTAAGAATGGTCTATGCTGGGTACTACGTAGCTCAAAAGTGCTTCAAGAGAGACAAGCAGGAACCAGATTTCCTCAAGAACTTTAACTTCTTGAACTCAGGAACCTCTCCAACTGGCAGCCCAGCAATGAAGATTAAACACTTCTTGACTCTGAATAACTGAGCTCTGCAACTATGGACCTGCTTTTACTCCATTTACAGTTACAGTCAAAAATATAGATATATCTCCAAAAGCTTTACTGAACAGCTGACTTTTAGTCTGGAAGATCTGCTAACGGCTATTTTATCATTTCATCCTAGCATCTATTATTAAAATTCATTAACCACAGCTGTCAAAAAGAGCTTATTCAAAATCTTGCTAGTTAAAAAATAACCTGTCAGGTTTAGATGCAATAAAAAAATCAGGTGCTTACAAATTAGGCGCTGTAAGAGCAAAGTTTTAAATAGCATATCCTTGGAATAAAATCAAATGTCTAAAGTTAAGTACTCAGTTTCTTTACTCAGCATTAAGAGCAGAGACAGGTTTCTCTGAAGAATGAGCTGAGAAACCTACGTGTTGAGTATGGAGCTACCTGCAGGCTGTGAGGTACTCCAAGCCTAGAGGTGAACTCCTGGTCCTCTCTGGAGTTCAGCTGCAAAGCCAGGACCACAGGCAGAGACCTGGAAGCTTGGTCAGCTAGTGTCTAAAAATACACAATCCTCTTCTCAAGACAGCTGGCTCTTCCAGCTCTCTGACAGGTCTGAGTAGAATTCTCTCTTTTCACTGAGGTGAGCACTGGAGCAGCGCATGGAGGTGAGACTCCCCTTTTTGTCAATGGCACAGATGTGAGCACTCTTGTCCAGGGTACAAGAGATACAGATTTCATATTTCTTAGCTTTAGGTCAACAGACTACACATCCTACCTCATAGGTGATGATCTAACCTCCAGGCCAGGGAAGATACCTAACTTTACAGATAGGGAAGATTTAGCTGTTGCAGAAAAAATAAGTCAACACACATGGGTCAAAGAAAAGAAGGAGTCTGACTCGATAGGGTAATGATCACAGTAGTAACTGAGCTGTTCTGAGGATCACCCTATGCTCCCTAGATAATTTCTGTTCTTTATCTAATTGATACTTTAACACTAAGTTCAGAAGCGATAAAAGCAGGAACTGCAATCCAGTACTTCTGATTTTCAGTGGCTTCTTTAACCTGTAGCTTGCAATAACATTCCTTCTCATTCTTTCTCTGAGCAATCCTGAGTATTTTAAATTTTTTTTATGTGGTGGCTCTGGTGATCTGCATTTAGACAGTCTCCTGTGACATGTAATTATGCATATCTTAAGGCTGTGGAAGGAGCGGAGTCTGAGTTCACGTTTCCTGAGTAAGTCTATGTTACTGTGAAAAGCGTGGAAATCACTAGCAACAACTCCAACCACAGCCAAGAAGAAAAGCCTTCAGGATGTTGTTTCATTTAATATTGTTCTGTATGAGGCATGTTAAATAATATACAGCTACTTCTTAATAAAATATTTTATTAAGATAAATAATAATAATCTTTCACTATTCAAGCTCTCTTTATGCAAATGATTCCAATAAGAGCACTCACATATGCAAGCCCTTTGAGAAGGTGCCCAGGATCAGCCTACATGCAATATTACTGTACCATGATAGAGTAAAATTAAGTTAGTTAAAGTCAAAACACTCAGAATAAAAGCAGAAATACTAATGTAACTTAAATGACAGTAGAGACTAAAATATTATGGCCGGGCTCAGCTCTAAGAATTTAATAATTTTAGCTGTCACATAAACAATACAATCAAAGCATGAAAACACTAGCTTTTTAAGGCTGCTACCAGAAAAAAACCATTCATAATGTTATGCATATTATACAGTAATATTCCTCAAGGATGAATAAGACCTAACTGAAACCATGCTTGAGATAACTGCTATGCTATCAAGTTGCAGTAAAGAGAAGAGGAGGTCAGACTTATTCTTTCCTTCACAATGAAATCAGTATAAACAAATCATATAATGTTTGGACACCAAACTCCTGAAACAAAGAAACCTAGAAAATCTCTTAAAACCACCCACAGACTCCCCATGCTGGTCTGTGATTATACAACTGGAGAAGATCATCCAAACTGTGATGTAAACCAATGTCAGTTTGCAAGGGATAGTACTACAATGGGTCTAACAAAAAATAAAGAAAGTCCCTGGAAGAGCCATCAGTAAGAAATACTTTCATGCTTATCTAACCATTTTCCCTGTAAATGAGGAAAACTTTTTTAAAACTCCTAACCTACACTTAGGATACAAGAGAAACACTCTCCTGTCAGTCTTTACTAGACTGACTGCAAAACTCATCCAGCTAAACAAAAAAGAGCCTGCGACCAACCAAAAAAGAAAAGACTTCTTAATGCACTCCAATGCCTATTGCTTCTCTAGGAAATCCATTTTGTCCTCATTATTTGTTATGTGGAAATATTCACCCTTATTTTTAGAAACACATACGCAAAACGGCATATCTTTTTTTGCCATGGACTACTCACAAAAAGAGATCAAATGCTGAAAATCTTTCAGTTCAACCAGGAAAATACAGGGTTTCTGTAGACTGTATTTCTACCTCTGAACTGTAATTTTACTCCTTGCCTGTCATTTGGAAGCAAACTGTTCTAGATCTTAAAAAATATGTGCCTATCTAGAAGAGACGTGAAAAAGTCTGCCTAGATCTCCATCTATAGATATTGCCCCAACAGTGTAAACCTCTGTGTACCTCTTAGGTGAGGCTTCACAAGATTCAAGACACACAACATTAAGGATGCTAAAGCAGTGGACTAACCCAGTTGCCCTGAAGGTGGGGTCTGTGACCTATCCATTTTTGCCCTGTTTCTACTCAATTTAAGGTCACATAAGGCTGAAAAAATGTTTTACTGAAATAAGAAGTTAACGATATGATACAAGCACATTCCCCTCTGCAAATGCCGTGGCATAGCTTTCTTTCTAGCTCTGCCATAGAGGAATTTTATCATTCAAACACATTTATTATAGAAAGTCACTTCATTAAAATCAGCCATTCTTGCAAGTTGGTTAATAATTTATATTTCCCTAACATTAATTTCATTCTTGTTTTTAAGACACAATTGATTGAACTGTAACTTGGTACCAACAATGGGTATTAATCATAAAAAAGAAAACAAAAGAAGCATCAATGAACTGACAAAGCTTGTTAGTCTTCTCCAGTAAGGGTGCAACAACTAGCAATACAGTGAATGAATATCAATCATTCAAATGCAGCAAAAAAAAAAAATCTCTATATAAATAGAAGAAATGAAGAATGGTAGCTGACAAAAACTCAGAAATCTTGGAGAAAAAATCTAATAATTATTATACTTAAAAATCTAATAATTATTATACTTAACAAACTATGAAAGGAACACTTCTTTAAGAAGATGGCAATGATATTTTTTACTAAAATGAATAAATTGTAATTCTTAAGAATCATAGAATCATAGAATCAACTGGGCTGGAAAAGACCCCCCGAGATCATCAAGTCCAACCCTTGAAAGAAAGTATCTTCTGCAGGATTTACACCAAGTTTGTTCTTTCATATAGTCATATATGCTTCTTATATTGCTATATTGCTAACATTTGATCTTTTTTAGGTCTTATTTACAATATCATGCCTGACTAAAAGCTGTGCTACTGGTATCAGCTGCACACTGAGTTAACAATACACTTGAGCATGAGCAGTGTTTTTCAGAAAACATAAGAAAAAAAGATTCTATCTGTTTTTCATGATCACTACCTCTCCTATGTTTTAACTACTGCAATGATTCCATTGAAGTTTGTCATAAATGAAGACCTAAAGTAAAATAATTCCCCAAATATTTTTCTATTATTTTCCATATGCAATTTTAACATAAAATGTTTATAATTGAATATAAATTATTTTGAATTCTAAAGGCAGAATACAAAAGGAAAAAAATGCATTTTTTTAAGTTCCACGTTCAATCAAAGCATAACTCCCTTCCTTCACTGGACTTGGGGCAGGAAGCAGTCTTCAATAAATTTCAGAATCATTTGCTGATATTCTCTGTATCACAGTTACAAGTTCACAACATACACTGCATATTTTAATAAACAACATGCTTACTTTGCTAATAATTTCTAAAAAGAGCAAACCACTCCTTATAACAGCTGCAGTGGCCCAGATGTCACAAAAGCAGAATGCCTTTGCTATGCAGGGGAGGGGCAGGCCTTCCCTTTGCACAAGCACATGGACGTCCCAGCCAGCACCAGCCTTTCACAAGCACATCATGCCTGATGGGGTAAACATGGAACAAATTTATTTGCTTCAGTACAGATGACAAAAGAGTTTCAACTTGGTTTGCTGAGGGGAAAACAGCAGTTCTAGCCCATGCCTCAGTCTCCCCATTGCACTACAGTGCAAATGTCCAGTTTTTCTGATCTGGCAATAGGATCAAGATCTAGCCTTGAAAAACTGACTCCATAGAGAATATGACATGCATATGCCAAATAACAACTTACCAAGCAGTCAGAGCTGTTTGTTTCTGATGAACAGCAATGTTTGGCAGGCAGAGTTGCTGCTCAAATTGTTTGGCTTGTGGGAAGGTAATATTTTCTATTGTGGTCTTTTTAAAACTCTTAATACACTGTTAGACTAACAAGAGCAGGCAACAAAAGTTCTGATTTCTCCCGGAAACAGTGAAGCTCCTTCCTTGTAAAACACTGTGGAAGGTCCTACATGGTACTGATAGAAACTCCAGCCCTCTGCTTTCCTTGGGAAGCAGCAGCACAGAGCTCCTAGTCTCCTCATAAAATTATTGGTGCCTCTGTACCTAATTCATGTTTTTTACCAGTTTCCCTCAGCAGTGAAAAAGGAGTTCATCATACCCCTTTCACTGCTACTCTTGTTTCAGTCTGCAGGTTGCTTTGGCTGACAGGGTGGATCTTATCCCCGGGCATTCAGAGAGCCAAGCATGGTGTCCAAGGGGAATGGAAGAAACAGGTTTTTGCCTCTAACATCCCGTAACTGGAAAGGGGTAAGCAGAGGGTGAGGTGAGGCTTGAGATCAGACAGAAAACCGATCTGTGATCCTCATCATGCAAATGAAGGACTTAGTCATGCAGTTCTCTGTTTGGAGAATGCTACCAGGCAGGAGTAACTTGACAGCTGCGCTCTCGTAATAGTCAGTCAGGATTCCTGTATACTCTTCAGTCCTGTACATTGTTTTATCAATTTGCATTCAGATGTAGAAAATTTCCTGCACCTGCACTACGCAGCATTAAACCCCATATCTACTAAATCTGCCAACACAGAAGCCAATTCAGCCGGTGGAATTATTTGATGTGGTCACTCACTACAAAGTGGGTTGAAAGCATAAACTTCTCTCAAGCCCACCACTGTGGAAACAACTGCAGCATTTTATTGATGTGGGCAGGATCCAAGAGAGCAAGGGCAATTTTCAGGACACTTGGAAAAAAAAGTTACTTTTTAAACAAAGAAACAAAGTTCCTTTGTTCAGCTTTAACACATTTCTTGACTTGTATTACCCACTTCTCCCTTTCCCATTCCCAAGGAAGTTTCCATTAATCATTCCTCTAATGGAAACACTTGTGTCTGATCCCTGAGCAGTGGACACAGGCATAGTCCAGGGCTTACACTGAACAAGAAGCCCAAGGGAAGCCTAGCTGAAAAGTTTGGGAAAGCAAGGATGCCTTTTTAAAATAAACTTTGGAGAGGTCAGTGGAACAGCAAGGGGTCAGCACCAGGCAGCCATTGGGTGGATGGCACAGGAGAAAGACAACAACACTTGTCATTAATTATATCTGTTGGAATGCTACACATTTTCCCCCCACAAGTGGTAGTACTCCAGACGTCCAAGCACAATCTCTCCCACGTCCTACTCGACCCCAGACAGGGCACATGCCAAGAAGCTTTCATACACTAAAAGCCAAGAAGTAGCTAATACAAGCAGAGGTTAAAGAATTTAAATTGTCCCTCCACTTTGAAATATTTTTTCCTTTAGTTCAAGGCCATCCTCATAACTGTCTCCTTTACCAGTGAAATACATATTCCCTCAGGGCTAAATATGGCGAGATTTCTGTGCCTCAGCTAACAAAACTCTGACTTTCTTTAGAGAGGGATAACTATGAGGAACTGGACTGCTCAAAAGAGGAACTCAATTCCTAAAACTTACCCTGAAAGATCCTAATATCATGTACCACTTACCCAGTTCTAGATGTATCTGATCTGCAGAGGTGTTTTCTCCTATATACATTTTTTTTGCAAAATGCCTGCAAAAGTGATGCAAGAGTGCATCACTACTGGTGATGCTCTTGCAAAACCTGGAACTATCCCTTTTTGTAAACCTAATTGTTTCATAAACAGCAGTCTCTTTTATTTTAATAAAACCCCCAATAAATTGTTGGTTGGAGAAGAAATGGCAGGCTAGTAACTAATGAATGGATCCTTCTCACTTAAGCCTGAATTCGCCAAGCACATAGTCAAATTTCCTTGTCTGTTGTGAGCAGGAGACAGGTATCTCCAAAGGATCCTATCCTAAAAAAATAGGTGGGAGGAATCAACCTCTGGAAATGCTTCTCTCTGTACTTACACTACAGAAAAACTCTTAAAATTAGCCCGACCTGGAAGCACTGTAGGTGTCTGAGAGGTATATGAGGTGCTTTAGTGACTGTTTAGTTTATAAGGAAGCTTTGAGTATTGTAATTCCAGCATAGTTGGTATAGGTCATAGGAGTTATAAAATACAGAGTGATATTACCTGTGCATGTGGTGAAAATTTCTGCTCTTTTTTGCACAGTGACCTCAGATGTCTTAAAATCAGCTCGTGGGGTTCTTTAGTGTTTATGAGGCAAAAAACCAGAACTGGGGGTGGATGGAGTGGGGAAATGTCAAGCCAGAGGAGAGAGGGGATACCCTGTACGCTGCAGAACCCTACTTTCCACTAACGGAACTAGACAGACATGAAAACTTGAGCAAGATCGAACTGGATATGCTAAGACTTGCTAATGGGTTCTGATTATTATGTGGGGAAGAAAAGAAAGCCCTGCACTGGGACAGGCTTCACTATAGGCTATACTCTCTGTGGCTTGAGGACACATTCCCCTACAATGCAAGGAAACTCCCTACCCTAAATCCACATCTCTAAGATTGCAGTAGAAAATAATATATCTTTTTGTAGGGAACAAGAAGACCTTTAGAGAGAGAGAATTCCTCCATCAGATAAAAAAAACCAGACCATGTTTGTGTTTTTATTTGAATGATGTATCCAATAGGGAATATTTAAACTGAGTGTTAACTGTCTGCCAGTTCACAATCCAAGATGGGCTTTGAACCCACAGCCTCAGAGCCCAAGTTAAGTCACCAAATGTTTTTGAGAACTTTAACTTTTTCTCTGTAGTTTTCAAGCTTTCATACAGTCATAAAACATGGGAAAAAATAGGCTCACTCCACAAACAGAAAATATTGTGGAAGGAAACATATGCTGAGGTAAGACGCACTATCCACAGGAAAGTATTAATAATTTTTTTTTTTACTGGAAAAAAAAGGAAAAACTACCCAATGCAGAAAAAGCAGTAGCAGTCTAAAAGTAAATTGTCAGATGGATAAAGAGCTCTAGAGTGAATGACAGCATTTGGTTCTTGGAAGTCTGTTCTTCAATCCCATAAGAATTGTGGGATTCAGCATTGAATAAAAGAGGTAAGAATAGGGCTTAAGTTACACATAAGAATTTAAAAAGCAACCCTTCCTGCCCTCGCCTCAGAAAACAACAGCAAACAAATAACAAGCCTAGGTGTGTTGATTTAAACCATTTGCAAAATTGCAGTTCTGAGCTGTGCCTGTATTAAGCAGAGCCCAGATGCCAGGCTTCCTCTCCTCTTCTGAGAAATTCATCATAGCTAGAAACTGCTTCTGCAGGGTATTAAGAGACAGGCCTAAAACACCATGCAAGCACAGTGAATTCACTACTTGAAATCCCAAAGTGAAAAAGAGACCTGATGGAATAATCAATTTCAAAAAGAAGCACTCTTAGGTAGTAGAATTAATTCCTCAGATTTCACCTGAGACCTCATTAAGAAAGCAAGTTGGCAGCAAAACACCAGTATGCTCCCTTCATTTTAGCTCCATGCTCTCCTCTGATAATGTGCATTGATTTTCCTGGCCTGTGCTACTTGGACCAGTGATGTCAGCTACAGGCTTGTGAGATTTCTGTTTGGTAGTTATAAACCACATAGATTCATCAATTCACAAAGCCAGAAGGGAATTTGAGTTGGTCTAGTCTGTTCTCCTATGATACTGTTATCCTTGTGTTTTGCCCAGAGAAATCCTATTCTGTTCCACAGAATGTTAGAGACATTTAGAAGCTTCTTTCATGGCTAAGTATTTCTCTGTTCAGAAGTCGTTCTTTGTCATCTGAATTTGTGTACCTTCAGATTTTTGCTAGTGGTTCTTATTACGTCCTTCTCAGCTAGATTAAAGAGTCCCTGAGAAACAAACAATTTTTATTTTGTAAGCATTTTTTCTTACAGAATCAAGCCAGTTCCCAGTTTTTTCCTTTAGGCAGCACACCAAAAGAGCTTCCAAGTCTCTCACCAGAAGGCATTTTCTCCACTTCCTCCAGCCACTTTTTTGTGGCTGTTTTCTGAACTTACCTCAGTGTTTCCATATCCCTTTAAAAATGCTGACATCAGAACTAGCTGAATTCTTCGAACATCAGCCATATACAAGGATAAACCTTGTATTACATAATTTCTAGTGACATCGATGTTTAAGTACTGTGATGGGACTTGATATTCAATTGCCCATCTTGATCAGTTACCTATAGACTAAATTTCTCCATTCTGTCAGTCTGGCTTTGATCTCTTGTTCCTTGATGAATAATTGTGCAGTTAGCTGAGTCAGGATGGACTTTGTTGAATCAGCAAGGCTTACCACGTTGTATTCAACAACTTACCACCATTTAACATTCTGCTGGTCTTTGTGCTATCAGCAAACATTACCAAGATATGATTTTATGCTTACTTCCAGACCACTGATGAACACACTGCACGTAACCCAAGGCTGAAAATTAAAACTGAATTTTGAAGTGGCTTATTTCTGCACATGTAGAGAAAGAGCAATACAGTCTACTGTGTAATAGAAGACATTTGACAAGATAACTTAGGAAATGCTTTATATATAATAAATTAAAATGCCAGATCACATTTTCTGCCCTAGTCTCCTTTTTTGGGGTAAACTAATGATAGGATTGGAGATATTTATATGTGTCAAGAAAACACTGCAGGCCAAGCTATCTGATTTCTCTGCATATTATGTACATGGACCCTCCTTATTGATTCTAGTACACAGAATGCTCAAAATCCATGGCCTTCTCACACTTCCTTGGCAGACCAGGCTTAAAGACTACATATGAGATCAAAGTCTTGAAATGAGTATATTAGTCTGCCATTCTCAACAGAGTCAAAAATCAAAAAATGAGGGATACGTAACTCACACCTTTGTTATAATGTGAGAATAAGTTTGAATATTGCCATCAACGTAAGCTATCAAACTGCAAGCTGGGAGCTTTCACTACTATACACCTTGTTAATGCAGAATACCATATTCTGCTGAACTGAAATATTTGAAAGTTTCCAAAGAGATCTTTCCTAATTGTGGTGCATTGACTCTGGCTGGCATCTAAGACTAACCCAGCTTCTCGCTCCCTCCCCCACAGTGTGATGGGGGAGAGATCTGGAACAGTGAAGGTGAGAAAAACTCATGGATTGATAAAGACAGTTTAATAAGTGAAGAAAAGGGAAATAGAACCAGCTCCCACCAGCAGATTGATGCTGAGCCACTTTCCAAGTGATAGTTACCTTCGAAAGACTATTCCCCTGCTTTATTGCTGAACATAATGTTCTACAGCAAGGAATACCTCCTTGGCCAGTTGGGGTCGGCTGTCCCAGCTGTGTTCCCTCCTAAACTCTTGCCCAGACTGCTTGCACTGGAGCAGAGTGAGAAACAGAAAAGGCCCTGACCCTAGGCAACGCTATTCAGCAGCAGCTGAAACAGTGGTGTGTTACCAACACTGGTTTCGTCATAAATCTTAACTGTAGCATCATACAGGATGCTATGAAGAAAATTAACTCCATCCAGATACAGTACACTACTGGACAACAACAGAGTGATAACAGGTATGGAATTCAGATTCTGGAAGGAAGAAGTCAGGTTGCTAACAGCTCTGCTCCAGTCCAAGTGAGTGTTTACTTTATTTGGCTAAGGTTGTAAACAGGTTTATATCCTGAATTCAACAGCCTGAGACTGTAGATTGTTATAACTAACAAAGCTATGAATGCCCACCTCATGTAAACAATATTGTGTTTCTTTAATGAAAATAAAAGCTATCTGTATAATAAATTATAGGACTATTTTCACGAGACAAGGTTTTTTTTTAAAGCAAGTTGTGCTTCACTGAACTTGTATTGCTTTTTTTAAAAAATACATTTTACACGAATTGATTTGTCTTTATTGCCTTGCAGTCTTAAAATTCATGGTCTGCCTGCTTCAGTATTTGAAAATCAATTATTTCAAAGTATTAATGTTAATAAGAGTTGGTTGCACAGTTTACCCTAAAAAAGATTGTTCAAAACATTCAAATCGCTTGAAATTCTTTAGAGTGGTCTCACTTAGAAGCAAAAGCAATTACTATACTTATATCTTACTCTTTTATTAGCTTGCCAGCTCATTTTAATTTTCAAAACTCATGTACTTACATACTACGCACTGTATAGTAGCAGCCTGCACTGTCTCAATGACAGGATATTAAATACCTTGCACTCTGTTTCCATTTAGTGTAGAAAGGAATCCAGGTCTGTTGTATCCAGAAATGGAATTAAGTTATCAGAGAATATTGATTTTAACATTGAAAAATGATGTGTCTTTGATGAAAAATTTAATTGTGAAATAAACTCAAAGTAAAAATGAGATAGAATGCCATCAGTTAATTTCAAATAAAGTATTAGAAATAAAAGACAAAATCAAGTTCTGAAAATTCAGGTTTCTCCATCATCCTCACTCAACTGTGATGTTATTACTGGCCAAAACAACTTGGTTTTGTTCCCATAGCTTAGCTAAAAGTTTATTTGTTGATATATGATCTCAGAAAAATCTTTCTCTGAGTTGGGATTGGAAAACAGCTTAGACATCTAGCCCTTCCTTTGTAAAGGTTTTCTAAAGGCTCCACTGCTTTGCTCAGACTTTTGTGTCTGGGCTCATAATCTGGGAAGAGCAAAGCCATGAATCCATTGCAATTATTATTTTATATGAAGTGGCCTGTTCTCAGGCTGTTGTTCCAAGCAGGCTGGCAAGAGAGATGAGGGTTATACCTACCTATGGTATAATAGGCTCTTCCCACTAAGCTCCTGAAAGCTGAAACACTGTGGATTTTCTATCTTATGCATATCCAGTTTAAGAAGAAAAAAGGATCAGGTAATATATGAATTTAAGTGATATTGGGGTCCCATTACAAGCAGAAATCTTCTAACATTCCATTGCCTGACATTTCCTTGAATTATGTCTTGCAGAGTTCAAATTGTTGAACAACAGGATTTGAAGTTTGGAGGAGGAAGATTTGGATACACTGGAATTATTTGAGATGTGAACACCGGGCAGGAGAATGACCACAGTCCACTGACTTTCAACACTCTTCAGGGCCAGATCCAGGATATTTCACTCACCTTGGTGACTATTCCCAGGGTCTGCACTGGAGCAGTTTCTGGGGAGCACATGATGAATTCCACAGAAGCAGGTACCTGCCTGCTCCAGGGGCCTCGCTGAAATGATTCCCCTGGCCCATCTGCATGGATTATATCCAGGGAAAGTCAGGGTGGCAAGAAGGCAGGAAGGAAGGCTGCTGGGCACCTGCTTCTTGTCCCTGTATGAGGCTGAGAGCGTGTACCAGTCTTGGGAGCTCAAAAACTCAAAAGTGATTTTCTAAATAGTGAGCTCAGATATTTTTGCAAGTCATTATAACAAATGGATCTGAAAGTTGGAGAAAGTAGGTAGCAGGGCGTCTTATTAATTTGACCGTACAGACTGATAATTATATTATTCTGAATTCTGCTCTTTTCTAGACTTGCCAAAAACAGGATATCCTGAATCCAAGGTTTCCACACATGAAGGAAACATCAAATCACATTAAAAATATCCAGGGAAAAGAGCTCTGATTTATGACAAGTCATATTCAGTTCTCATTATTATTTATCAACAGTGTCCATCCTCTAAGAAAAATTTTGGATTCACTGAATCACAGAATATGCTGAGTTGGAAGGGAACCACAAGGATCATCGAGTCCAACTCCTGGCCCTGCACAGGACCATCCCCAAGAGTCACCATGTGCCCGATAGTGTTGTCCAAATGCTTCTTGAACTCTGTCAGGCTTGGTGCTGTTAAGTTTGAAGGAAGTACACAGGATGGTTTTGAAAAGTGGCTTTGTGTTCTTTCATTTAATATTAAATCTGATTTTCTTTCTTTTTTCCCTGAGGAAAGGAGCACCACTTCTTTATATTCTCTTGAAATATTTTTTTCTCACTAGTTCTGATGAAATTTCACTATTTCTGATGAAGGAGGAAGTGGAGATGCCAACATTTGATGCTGATTCAGAGGCACCCACCACAAGCTGTAAAAGTCGCTGCCTAAAAGAGATTATGTGTTCCTTGAACTATTATATGTCTAAGGAGATATGAATAAACTTCCAAATTCCAAAATGACTGAAAAAAATAGAAATACTCCCACAGGAAAAAAAAAAAAGAATGAAAAAGAAACGATGAAACGGAATCAATTCATGCCAAATTTTGCCAACACATTTTATATGAATAGATGTCAAATGTCCTGGAGTTATTTCTACAACTAGTCTACAAATAAGAAGTGTCAGTACAAGAAAAAAATGGGTTTCATCTGCTTATTTTTTAGTTCCAGAACATTTACAAACCTGTAGCAAAGAATAATCCAGAAAGACTTCCATGTTCAGTAGATTATACAACGAAGAATCAGAAGACTAGTTTGTTCTGCTATAATTTAGAGCAGCATTGAGGCTGATTAAATGACGCTTGACACTGTACAGACCATACATAATATGAAGTCTTCTTGGACCTCATTCTCTAGAACCTACATCAGAAAGTGAGAAACATCTGAAAAGGGACCAATTTTTCAGAGTTTTCTTAGTCAGATATTGTCTATTACACAGGCATGACGGTCACTTTTTGCTAAGGCTAGTTTCATTGTCATTACTCTCAATCATCTCTTTAAAATACATTTAACAGTTTCAGAGCACTATTCCGTTTTTGGTAAGTGCAAATTATTATCTACTCCTTCCTTTGAAAGTTCAGACAGAAAGAAAATTTAAACCCTTAATTTCACTAGTCCTTGGCACTTATCAGAGAATTTTTTTAATCAGCAAAGAACCATAGTGACTGAAATTCTGAATGTAACAATCCAGGAATTACTGAACCTAGCTACTTCATAATATATTGCACTTCAGTTTCTGTATAACCTTAAGCTTTATTGCATTCTTCTGTTCAGGAGCATATTTGCCTTAGGCATACTATTTTTGACAGTCTAGAGTACATCCTCCATAAACCTAAATTCATATGGTAAGCCTTATTCTTAAATCCAATTTTATCCTTATTTTGAGGGTAAAAATAAAGATAAGGATCAGTTTCTACACTTGCCCTTATATGCTTTAGAAAAAGGAATGTAAACTGACAAAGCTTCTTTATTTCTACTTATTATTCCAATTACTTTTCTGCAGTCTGGATCATGATTTCTTCTACTTATACTGGGAGCCTACACGTTGCACTATTTCTGCATGACTGCTTGTCAAACAAACACCTCAAACAACAGTAAACAGCTCCCTTTCATAATTAGAAATTCATAATTTTTCACGGGAAACAAGTGAAATATATTTTTTAACTAGAAGGTGACTGAGCTGCAAGTTGGAGCTGTATGCCTCAAATTTAGTAATCGAGACAGCTAGAAGTAAAACAAAGTCTTAAAATAAAGATCATGACTCACAGTAATAAAGTAAACTTTTAGTGATAAAGCATATTTATACACATTAAATATTCGAAGTTGGTCATATGTTATGTAGCATGTGGCTATACTCTCTAGACATACATCAAAAGTACTTCAGATGATCCTGTTCTGACTAAAAGGGTTACTCACAATCAGCATTAAATGAATAGGGTTTTTTATTAAGGGAGAACAACAAAATTGTATATGGGTAGCTCTGCCTCTGTTTTGGAGGGTCATAAGAAACAGGGTGAATGTGAAACACCAGTTTTAATTTACAAACAAGGCAACATTTTAGATCTTGTTATAAAGACTTCACACATGGTACAGACAAGAAAACAAAACCTTCACAATATTGTATGTTAGGAAGTGATGCAATTAAGTTGAAGTGACGGTCAAGTTTCTATCTGAAAATTAGGGTGGCTAATCAGGAGCACTGACACAAATTGGTTTTAGCCTCCATGTAAGAACCTGAGGTGGCAGTGACGTGCCCTATGGGCCTCTCTCCACGACAAACTTCCTCCTTCACACACTGCAGAGCAAAGTAGCACTAAAGAATTACTTCAGAGAAGGTCTGTCAGCCCCTATAAATTTGGGCAGAAAGGCCCAGATGATTTTAAGAGAGCAGTACTTGATTTCCTTCCAAGGAAGCTAACATAATGCAGTCCACTTGTTAAGAGCCTGCTGTGGCGAGGTGTTGAGAGCTCTCCAGTTCAATGGGCTGCAGTCAGCGTGGGATGCTGAGCACATTTCAAGTTGCTCCCTGAATCATGCAGGCATCCAATATGCTCACAACAGTTCTAGCAGTCACCCCAAAGATTTGCACATAACCCACGGACACAAAAAAAAGAAGGTTGAAGCATATGGCAAGATTTTTAATTTCTCCAAAAGACATCAGAGAACTTTACATGCAACCACAAAATATTCCATATTCAAATGCTTCAAGGCTGTTTGTCAAAGATCACTGTCATGCTGTGGGACTGATTCTTGTGTCATTCTCCTTTTGCTTCAGTAACCCCCTGCTGAGAATCTGAGTGCACTAGCTCTGCAGTTCTTCATGTGATAGCATTTATTGAAAGATACCAGCAAACACAGAGCTGTAGTTAGATGCTGATGCAAGCATAACTCCTTCAGATGCTAACGCAGGTATACGTATACAATTCCAATGGTTTGCAGGTTCAGATTTGTCCTGTCATCTACCCAGGCTGTCTGCTCCAGCTTAGCAGTTTTAGAGGTGTGTGTGTGTTCCCAAACAGTTGATGTGACAGCTGCAAAATTCTGCTCTTGTTCTCAGCCTGTTTGTCCCCCCTTTCATCCTGTGTGACCAACCAGCCCTGAATATGCTATCTAATCCTAGAAGCTCCTTCTAGGACTAACTTAGTGCCAGTTTTGGCCAGACAGCTGCTTCATCTTTCCCTATATTCAGAGCTCAGAGTTGCACTCACTTTGACAACAAGAAGCAAGTTGCCTTACCCTGCTAATCTTTGAGATTGTCACAACAATCCACCGTGTGGAATGCTGACAATATGGTTAAACTCAGACCTTCTGCTCCAAATGCAAATGTCCCTTATGCTTTAGATAAAGGAAAGTCTTTTGTAAATCTTTACCACATCAATGGTTACATAGCTATTTCTTTTGGTGCCAATATCTGCTTAAGTAGTTCCTTTCTCCTTTTCTCTCCACTACTCCATTCCCATTCCAGCCCTTGTGTTGCCCCAGTAACTTTAATGCTACAATTGTCTATCAGGACATATCAATTACCAGCCTACAAATAGTCTGACAGGCAAAAAGAAATTACATTTAGTATTGGTTGGTTTTCCCATCTCATTCTTCCTACAGACCTGAAGAGTTGCACCAAGACAAGGGGTGGTATGTCAGGTAGTTTCAACACTAACAGATGGTCTGCACAACCATGCCTGATGAACTACATTAGAGACATGATTCACTGGAAAAGCTAATTCAGTTATACAGGGTGACTCACACCAGGAACCACAGGTTAACTGTGGAATAGTGCAATTATGCTACCCTCTACAGAATACCAAGTCTAGTTTGGCAAGATGGCCAAGCCAACCTAACACAGTGTCATTGCTAAAACTGGCTGTCCAATCTCTCCCCTCTCACACCAGGAACATGCTCCTGCCTCACAGTCTTCCACCACCATGGACACCTGACTGACCCCCAATGGGAGTCGCACATCTACTAACATATTTTTATATGGTTCATTTTTTTCTAGGTCTTGACCCGTAAAATGAGTCCCCACAGAGACAGGTGCCATGCAAAGGAGGGAGACAGGGCAGTCATGCAGTTGGGAGCAAGAGGCAGTAAAGGGATGAGCAGTGAGCTTTTTTGGTAGCAGCGAGCAATTACGATGGTTTAGCTTTGGTGTCAAAGTACATAATGACTAACGAAACACAAAGAAGTACTACCTGTCTGTCAGTCTCCAGTGAACATAAAAGGGCAGGAATGTTCATTTTCCTGGCTTAACATACTAGCATATGTTAGAACCGGGCAAAGAAAGTGGATTAATTTCTGCTGAGATGAGAGTTTTGGGAGGATAACAAGCATGGCTCATTAGCTCCACTAGGGGTAGGGGAGGTGACGGTGGCTTTTCACCTAGGGGCTTAGGTAAACACTGAATTTTCCAGGAAAGTGCTTTAAGCAGTCAACCTTGAGAGGAAACAACAGACTAATGTTTCCATCTTAGCTGTCTTTTTAACTAACAGTGGAGATACATGCTATGAAAATTACACATAGATGATTAATTCTGCTTATTCTCTATCCCACGCAGGTTGTCATTTTAAATAGCCTTTTATTGATTCTTTGGTAAAAGGTTTCTGAAATGCAGCTTCTCTCAGTTGGTGATTTGACAAGATGCAGACTTTGGCAATGATGCCAACTACAGAGTAAGAAGGGCTTAGAGTAAGACATGGCATCCCTCTTAGTCTGAGATTTCCCACCTTCTTATAAATGGATGTGACTAAAACAGAGAAGCTAGGCTGTACAGATGAAGAAAACCTTGTAATAAAATGTTATGGTGCTTGGAAGTATGTTCTTCTACTCTGAATACCTGGATCTATTGGAAGATGTCCCTGCCCATGGCAGGGGGAATAGAACTAGATGACCTTTAAGATCCCTTTCAACACAAAAAATTCTATGATTCCATGCATATAGACACAGGAACAGCAACAACAATTAGTGTAAATTGAGAAGATTACTTCTTCCTCCTTCACTTTGCCCACAGCACAGCATCAGTTGGGAGTGGTCATCTGGGAGAAGAAAGATTCAGTTTTTACTCTTAAAATTTGTTGTCATTTTTTATCTGAAGTTTTATTTTCTAAATATTTGAACAGTTTTAGGTAATTTTAAGGTGTAACAGTAAGGTTAAGGTGAAGTATTTGGAATTAAGCTACCATTAATTAATATGATAGGAGCCTATTTGGTTATATGGCGAGGTACAGGCCCATAGCTAATGCTTCTTATATTAAATCAGAACACTGGACATTTTAATTAGCACCCATTTTTAAGTAGTTAACTCTGACTGGTTATAACACCAAATACCTCTTTCCAGTCAGTGAAGATCCAGTGAATTTAGCTCCAATCTTTCAGGACTCCACAAAGTGTTGCAGGAACTTGGGCCACGGGTGACACTGTGCAGCCAGTGCTACCTCTATGGACATACATCCACAACTTGATGGATATAACCTGAAAGGTTATCAAGAGCCTCAGCAGACCTCAGCATGACAGAGGAGCAATTTGTTTAGCTTTGTATCCTGGACATAGGTTTAGCAACACACTGACCACCTCAGTTAGCAGCTTACAGCAGTGCAAATAGACTTGAAGCTAAGTGCTTCTTCACTGGTGACATGCTTTCTCATGAACAAGGTCTGTCAAGACAGTTTTTCCTTTAAATTCTTCTAACCAAAGGTTTGGGGATAAACAACTGCCATTACAAACAGGATGCAACTGTGACTTCTCTCTTATGGAATCCAGCCCTTCAAAGTTTAGATGGTAATTCCAGGTTGTTTTCTTACCCAGTATTGCTTATTCACCTGTTACCAGCCCCACAATGTTTTCATTCAACAGAGAAAAATTTGCTTGATTCCTACCTCTCAACAAACAGAAATTAACTGACTTGCTTGCAACCATGCATGAAGACATCAGCCCCAGCTGCTGTATATCTATAGCAGGCCTCAAGTTAAGATTAAAGCAGTGTACAGTGCCAAGTAAATTGACCTAACCAGCAGATTTCTCTGGAAAGAATACTGAACAGGACTGTAATATACCTCCTCTAATTTTCTTGTGTCAGCAGTAAAGATAACATTAGGTATTTGCTTCACATCATTTACAAAGGAAAAAAAAAAACTTGCATGGGAAAGTGTGGCAAGGAGCTGAAGTGGTAAGGGAAAAGCCCAGTGAAATGCAGGTTTGTAGGAGGGAATCTGGCATGAAAATAGTGAAGAGCGTTAAAGCCTTCCCTTCAGTATTCCCTTTGTCCAGAGCTACACCCCACTGTAATGCCGACTCCTAAGAAGAATTGCCTGCAAAAAGCAGTTCGGGACAGGCTCCTGCTTCACTTGTGTGACCTTACCCTGGAAGAGGGTTTTCACGGGGTGAGGATTTCAAACCACTTCCCCATGCAAGCACAGTCCCAGAAGCAGAAAGTTCCCAGGTCCCACCCCGAGATTGGGTTTCCACATGGTCCCTGCAGCCGTCATGGCACTGTCGGCAGAGATTACTAATTACGTCCGCGTGGGACTGTAGTGCTGACACCTGCCTACCCAGACAGAAACCTGCAGCTTCCTTCACAGGGGTCTCCTGCAGACATCACATTTGAACAGCTGTCAATCATCCATGCCCCAGGACAGATTTGCACAGATGACCTGCAAGTGAAATACTTCCCCTTACTAATCCCTGGTAGCCACCGAGGGCTCTCTTTAACAACATCAGATATCACTATGTCAAACCAAAACGGTACTGGTTTATGAAGCGAAAGTTAAGCTTTGTTTCCTAATAATTATTTATATCAAAGAACAAGACAATCAGTGACCTGTTCTTTGCTTTTAGTTTTCTTTTAGCCCACTGACTGTCAGGACAGCAATAGCTATAGGAATCACAGCTCCCTAGGGCCTGGCAGCTCCACAGTCCAGCAAGTGTGCTGTATTACTGTGCCTGACGTTATGCCCTGGTGAACAAAGAGCAGCGAGAAAGCTGAGCAGTGAACATCCAAGGCGACCAGGGATCAAAGGACACTGCACCTCCTGGCTTTGGAGGGGTGATAATGGGACAAGCAAAGTCTGTCTGCTAAATATGGTCTGGAGATGGTATCCTCAGTGGGGACTTCTTATCAACACTGAAGGCAAAAACCCAAACCAAAACATGAGCTTGAAAGCATGTTAATGTTTAGCTATTCATAGCCCAGCTGATCTGTCAAGCCATGTACTTGGTCCCCCTGCCAACAAAATTATAAGGATCTAGATACTTGGGATTACATATAAGAGAGAAATCTTAATGAATTCAATATGACACCTTCATGTTGCTTATTTTATATGGCTACTCAAATACATATATTTTAAAAATATAAATGTATTCCTCCTGTGGGGAGACAAAAAAATGGCTATTGGCCCGCTGCTGAAAAACAGCTTATGTGGCACTTTTTAGCTAGATTTGGTATAAAAATGAACTATGCACTTATAAAAAACGCGTATTTTTCTAAAGAGAGATGTTCAAAGAGCCTTTTGAAAATTAGCTATGCATTGGAGCCAAATATTTCACAAAAAGAACTTGGAAACAATATACTGGTATTCTTTCTTGGATTACTCTCAAACGGAGGCTTCTGACTATAATAGTATGCAGCACTTGCATGATATGGACAATTGCCTTGGGACTAAGAAATCATTTCTGCAAAGCACTAAAAATGCTGAAGATCAGCACTTTGTGGGACACTGCTGATTCTTTCTGGGACTAGTTAGTTGCTGAGACACTCAAACTGACTTAGTGCTACTGATGAATTTCAAATGTTAAACATAATCTGCAGATCTTAATACTACTTTAGCAAATGATTGTTCCTTCTAGCATCTACAGATAAATCCTTTAAAGTCTCTTCTGCAACAGACCAGTGTTTGTCAGTATTCAAAAATACTTCAAGAAAAGCTATGGATTAACTCTGTAGGTCAAGGTATATGCAACACGTAAAACTGTATTTTACTGGAAACAGTTAAATCTATTGCTTGGGAATGGATGAATTACTTTTATAGGGAAAACACTTAGGAAAAAATAACCTGTGGCTTAACAAGATCTAATGGTAAATAGAGGATCTATTTTAGAAGGCCTGTATGGACTACATAATTTTACAATTTCTTAGACTGTTTAATTATTCAGAACAATTTAACCACCAGTTTTTCCCACTCAGCTGCAACACTTCTAATAAAAAGCTAACACTTACACATTAAAGTGGCATTCCAGATAAGTAACTAGAGTCCAAAAATTTTATGGTGAAGATTTAGAAAGGGATTAGCTTAAGTAGCTGTACCAGTGCTGGTTGACTTTTAAATAACTACCCATGGCTTGATTTTTTAGAAAATATTTGCTCGGTTTTGAAAAATTAGTTTCTCTGATGATTTTTTTTTTTTTTTAAACCGAAGCATCTGCAATCACAGGTCACTTGAAAATTTATTCTCACTTCCCACTAACGCTTTTTGATAACTACACTTTTTACACTTCTAGCTACCAATAGTGAAACAGTGAAGAGAGAGTTTCTAAAAGTGAATCTTGTCATCAAATAAATCATTGGTATGCCACTTAAATAGCTTCACCCTTGGCATGCTAAATATTCATGCTCTGATAAGATTTTGGCATGATCCTTTAATTACTCTTGCAAAGAACATAAGTAATTAAATCATGAAGTACTCAGAGTTCTGGGTATTGTTCCCAATCAAAGGCAATATGCCTATATGCAGAATATCACTATTGCTATTACAGTGTAAATAAGGCAGTAATTCTCATAAAGAGATACCAAATAAATCACTACAGCCTATTAACTCTGCAAACACTAAGTGTTTGGCTTTGTCATTCTCTGAAAATAGGGAATAATAAAATCTGCTTTAAAGTGCCTATATAAAGGCTGAAGAAGTAAGCTGCTTTCCTTACGGAGTTTCTCAAACTCTCTTCTACAGCACAATTGGCTTTGTGTGTGTTTGGGGAAAAGGGGTCCAAAAGCTTTGTGAATTATTCAAGAAATCTAGAAGTATTACAGAGGACGTGTCCCAGAACACTTTGTCCCTGGCTCAGGGCCTCTGCTCAGCAGGACAGACTAAAGGAAAGCGTAGTCTGAAGCCCTATAATTGATGCCTACTGGTGATTCTTTTCTTTGCATGGATCTCCAGCACCCACTTGCTTTCTCCCCATAGGTGCCAGTGTGGATGCAAGGCAGTCTTCCCTGCACTCCTTCTCTTTTGCCATGCTTTCTTTCCATTCTCTTCTCTCCGGACACATGGATCAGGGGGCTAAGGAATTGGGCTCCAGGCCCCAAACTGTTTTATTTCTGCCTGTAAGTGGGATGCACACAGAGAAAATTCTGGGTTATGTATAAGTAGAAGTGACCACCTACCTGTTGGTCTGATACAGAATCACAGGATCACCAAGGTTGGAGGAGATCTTCAAGATTACCTAGTCTGATCATCAACCTACAGCCACCATAATCACCCCTAAACCATATCCCCAAGTGCCACATCCAGATGCCTCTTGAATGTTTCCAGAGACAGTGACTCCACCAACTCCCTGAGCAGCCTATTCCAATGTCAAATCACATTTTCAGTGAATTTTTTTTTTCAAACAATTTTTTTTTTTTCTAATCTGAGCCTCCCCTGAAGGCAGTTTCCTCTCACCCTTTTACTTGAGACATGGTAGAAGAGCCAGACCCCCACCTCACTACAACCTCCTTTCAACCTCTTCCGGGCTAAAGCAGTTGCCTCAGCTGCTCCTCATGAGACTTGTGCTCCAGATCCTTCATCAGCTTCATTGCCCTTCTCTGGACATGCTCCAGTACTTCAATGTCCTTTTTGAAATGAAGTGTCCAAACCTGAACACAATACTCGAGGTGCAGCCTCGCCAGTGCCAAGCATAGGAGGATGATCACTGCACTGGTCCTGCTCACCACACTATTGTTGATACAGGCCAAGATGCCACTGCTTTTCTCAGCCACCTGGGCACACTGCTGGTTGATGATCAGCCGCCTGTCAACTAGCATTCCCAAGTCCATTTCTGCTGAGCAGCTCTCAAGCCCCTCCTGCCCAGGCCTGTAGCAATGCATGGAGTTGTACAAATGGTTATTTACCATTGTATAAATTCTGGGGAGGGACTATAGTACAGAAACAGGTAAAAATGCTTAGTGTGGCCGCAGAGCCTGCTCTTGGCAGCTCCTTTTTCAGCTACAAACTTATCCAAATTCTATCAGAGATAATCAACACTATCTGCTGCTATGCTATCTGCTGCCAGTACAGCCACAGACTGTGGAAAGGAACTGAGAACTGAGGCTAACAACCTAATACTCAAGTTTAGCCTATTTCATAGAGCTTCAACACTTAATTAGACATAGTCCATGACTCTGTAAAAAACAAAGACTGAAAGACATGAAGGCACTGGCTATGTATTTGCAGTATGGCATAGTTTTTACACACGTTCATCCCATTCCTGTCTAATGCCACTCGCAAGATGGGCATATTCAAAAGAGTCACTCCAATCATGTCCCATCACAAATGCAAAGTTTCATGATAAAGAAAATGGCAAAGTGTAAGAATGCCCTGGAAGGCAGCAGAGCCCATGAAGTAGGGCACTGTGCCAGCATTTATACTTCCAGGTTTGCCATGACCATGGTGGCTAACGTTTAGAAAGTTGCTGAGCATCCTCATCCCTCATTTGCCTATCCATAACATATGCAGAATAATATTAGCTTTTTTTGGTAAAGTATTTGAGGTAGATATACCAGGAGAAAGGGATATGTGATAGGCAGGTCTATCTTCTGAAGACAGGAGTTTCACACCTCATACAATCCTCTTTTGTCAGTGGAAAGACTGAAAAAAACTCCACACCTTCCAGTTTAAACAAATCTAAACATTCTTAATCCTTGGATCACACCTGGAACTATTTATTACCAAGATCTGATCTTGTGATGGGATTAGTTCAGCCTCAGTATTACAGTAACTCCACTGTGGTTTCACTCATAACAGGGAATAAAAAATACATACTTCTGGAGTTATGTTTCATATTAGATGGTGAGCATATTTGTATGAGCCCTCATTTTCCCATTCAGCTTCAGAGGATCCCATTACAGAGTTTTGTATGGTTATTTTCTACTTCTGCATTGGGTCAAGCTTTCCCCAGGGTACACTTCTAATTCATGGTCTTCTACATTATTATTACCCTTTTGACCTAAATGATTAGCCAAAGTTTGAGGCCCTGAGGGCTGTTTTTATTAGGAGAAGAAAATTATGAAGTCAAGCATCTTTTAGGCATATCCAGTTAAAAAAAACACCTCCAAAGTCACTCACACCCAATTTCACTCCTGTTTCCTTCAGTGCAGGAGATAGCAACAAAAAAAAAAATCCCTGCCTTCCCTTCTTGAAGCCTTTTCAGCCAGACTTAGACCTTTGTAGGACTGCCATATTGATTATCTAATTCCTTCTTATTTTCACTTTCTCTTCCTCTTTTGAGTTTTTTTGCTATGCTTTTCCTCCTGCTTTATCTGTTTTTCTTTCTTTTGCTTTTGTCCTTCTCTTCCAGATATACCCAATTTCCACAGAGATTAATTTAATATCCTATCATATCCTTCTTCCTCTCAGTTAAGAGTGCCTGAGTTTCCTCACATACACTTTTGTTTCAGGAGGTGAAATGTGCTTGAGCTTAGGGTGGAGGCTGCTATCATTTGAGCTGCTTCTAGCATAAGCTTACCTGTTCCTTAGAGGAACGATGTAACATTCACCAAGTTCCACGGTATTTCACCCACAGACGCATGCCACAAGTTCACATTTTTGGAATGCTGTGGAGACCTTTCTGGTTTGCTCACATATCCCACTCAGCTGACTCCAGAGTCTGCAGGCAAACCAACACTCCTGCTGGTTGTACCAGAGGAGTGAGTGAAGACAGCAGTCCTGTCCTCCCCCAGCCTCCTCTCCCTTGCTGCTCGCAGGATAAATAGCTGTAATAGCTCAAAGGAAAGTGTGGTAGAGGGCCGGGAATGAGAAGTCAGGAGTGGGGGAAAGGCAGGACAGCGCTTCTGGCACTGGTGTCAGCACACCTGGCTTGAAGTATTCATCAAACTAGCCTCATCCATTGAAATATCCCTAAACTCTGAGCAAGCAGAAATGCTTTTATAGTGGATGCCATCAGCTGCCAGTTCTAATCTGAGAATTTGGATAGGATTAGCATGGAAAAGCTGTGAATTTTTAAATTATTGCAGTTCAGTAGAGCAGCATAAGGGTCTCAATGCTTTCTACCTGTCATATTTAAATACCTCTCCAAATGAATTACAGAACATAACAGGAAACATGCTCATGATGAATTCTACCATGATCCTGCACTTACACAAGGGGGTTTTGGTATTTCACAGCCTTAGCAGCTGGAACCTTAAAAATTTTAAGAATGTAGGAACTTCCAAAAGACCACTGTGAAAGAGAAGTACAATTCAGAGCGACTTGCCCAACATTAACAGTGGCATTTGTGGCACAGCACCCACATCCCCATTTCCTAGCCCACCTGACCCCAGCGCTTTCCTCACAACTGGAGTCCAACTATTATCTTGAAAGGGGAAAATCCTGTGTCAATAAGCTGTGAAAACAGCTATAGAGAAACACATCAGAGAATACCCTGCTATTATTTCCTCTTGCAGATGCACATTTTCAAATAAAACTCTAGCATCAGTTCTTGAGGCAATACACACAGCATTCTCTAAACTGCTTAAGCAGTTGTGCTATACTTATAACCCCAATCTATAACACAAATATTAAAGCGGAAAAAGCGTGCATAAAATCTATATTACCACATTAATCTCAAAAGGACTTTTGGCTAATATAAAATTCAGCATCATCTTCATTGATGGTTCAGGGAAATAAAGTTGTAATAAATTGCCACAAGGCAAAGTACTAATGATTGAATGAGGCTATGCAATTAAGATGTAACTTTTTTAATCACCTTTGAGGTTAAATGTAGAAGAATTATGAGTAAAAGGGCAATTAAATGCCAGACTTTTCAATCTCAGGTCTCCTCATCAAAGATTCAGTTACCTAAATTGTTTTTCACTCTTCAGAGGAAGAGCTGGGTGTAACAATATTTCATGCCCCACAAGAGGAAGTAAAGAATACTCTTTCAAACAAAAGCATTACCAGGCTATCAAAATCTTAACAAAGAAAAATAAACTGATCAAGACTGATCTACTATGGCTCTCAAGTTCCCGAATTCCTAAATGTTAACATTAGGTTATAAAATGGAAAAGAAGTGTAAAATGTAGCCATTATCATCTTCATATCGCATCTTCAAGTAATATACACCTTAATTAAACATGACTTTCATGGGCAGTGCACTTGATATTTCTGTAACTTTCTATATAATTTCACATGATGTATTTAAAAATACTTTCCTTTTGAAATAGTTTATTTTTGAAGAGAAAAATGGATTCACTTATGCTCTGATTCTGCTTATATGTCTGACTGACTTTGAGTAAAACTATTCAAATTGAAGTGTATTCAAGATTGTCAAGCCAATTTAAATTTTTTTCAAGGCACACATGAAAAATCTAATACTTATTAACTGAAAAACTAAACTAGTGCCAATCTACAGTCATTCATGAAAGTTATAGAAATATGCTATGCATAGTATTGAAAATAGTAAACTTCTTCATTTCTTTTCTTTTTCCAAGCGATGATGTGCTACTACATTGGTATAGATCAGTATCAGAATTTTGTACTGTTATATCCATCCAAAGTTTCCAAGGCATGTTAAGATGGAGCAATTTAATAGCCTGACTTGTTTTGTGAGGTTTTGTGCCCCTGTGCATGGAAAAAGTGGGGGGCATAAGAAAAGAAGTTTCTCACCCAAGATCAGTAATATTTCTATTTTGGCACTGTAAGATTTAGGCTACTATATCTGCATCATACAAACAAATAAAGACCTCATGCAATTTTCCCTTGGGCAGAATGAAAAAGGGAGAAAAGAAAGAAAAGAAAGAAGCACATTTGACAGATGCTAGTCACATCACTTACTACATGGTAAGCTGTTAGAAGGCGTATCTATTTCAAAACAACTAAATAAACTCAAAATTCACACCAGTTTGTTGCAAGAGCTCACAGTTTTTATTTTAGACTTGGAATGTGCTATTTTGCTCTAACTTAAAATAACCATACACAACCCTCATTTAAAAAAATACCACGCTGAAAAATGTTCCCTTAAGACACACAAGACAAAACTGATTCTCTTAGTGACTGAAGTGAAACCAAAGTATCTCTAATTAAAAAATTACTTGAAGAGTGGACAGAAGAGTTTAGGCAGATGGGAGGAAAAGAATAATATTAAAACGCTGTGCTTTTTACCTTATGCAAAATATGCATCTTTATCTTCTCTCCATTTACACCACTAATGCTGTAGCAACACTTGCAACTGTATGAGTTTTGTTGTACATCAGTTTAAGTAATTAATGTTATTTACTACTGCCATTCTCATCAGAGTGAAAAATCAGTTTTCTGGCTTTCAATAAACTTACAAGCCCAGAGCTGTTTACAAGAGCCTTTCCAGTTTAACATTTCTGAGATATGTAGGCAGCTTTCCTGACACATGGAAAAGAGTGCGAATTACTGGAGTATTCAGCATCATAAAACACAGTCACTGATATAAAAGCTGAAAATGTGCATACCAGCTTTTTATTGTGCGTTTACAGCCCAATTCAAGTTTATGAATAAAGTTTCATTAAAAGTTGAATTATTGCATATTGAGTACACTGGCATTATATTAACACTAAACCAAAGAACAGAATCAACTTAATTTTTCTTGGCTCTACATACTGGAGCTTCTCTCTGTACATCTGTAATTTTTAAAAATTCCTCCTGCTTCTACAACAACCTTCTGCTAATTTTCTTCAATTTTCTGCTCCACTAACTTAAAAGTCATTTCCTTAAGAAAACAGATGACAGACAACCTGAGTGACTGATTATATTGTGCCATCACTTTGTTTTTTCTCTGAGGCCTTGGTTTAAGAGGATGGATGTTAGTGTAAATGACAGAAAGGGGAGCTTCACATAGGATTTCAGTTCTGTTCAAAGACAAGCTAATGCAACCTCGCTGAGGTGCAATCAACTTGACAAATGGATGCTGTGCAGCCCTGTGCCTCCCACTGAAACCCAAGAGTCTGATTTACACAATATTCCCCCTGTAAACGGAGGGAAGCCCAAATTCCAATCAGACTTAACGCTGCTCGGCTGTATAATGGGTTGATCTGATAATTCCTCCCATATAATGAAATCTGATAATAGTGGGAAAAAATACATCAGAGAGAATGGAATACATTAATGAACTTGTAAAAATACACTTAAGTCTTAACAGATTTAATAAACAGAGGAAGGATGGCTCAAACCAGGAGTCTTCATATGTGGTCAGCAGTTCTCGGATTTAACAATAAAGCTGACTGAAAATACAGAGTTTCTATTTACAATTGACTACATTCACCACACCTTTTTTCAGATGGCCAGGAAATGAAAAAAAAAAAAGCATTTAAATATCAAAGTAAGCTTTGTAATATGTTTACATGTCTTGCCTTGTTCTGTTTCCCCTTCAAACTAAACTAATTCTATGATACAAGCTGTTTTCTCAGGGAAATGTGAGTCACATAGAAATGTTTTCCTACCCGAAAAACAGAGTTTCACTTACTGACTGGAAAGAATAGGAAACATTTGCTTTTAGACTTCTAAGATTTTTTTTTTTTGACTTGAAAAACAAAGACAATTCCATTTCAAAATGCTTTTCACACAAGTTCGACAGCTGGCACAAAAATTACCTGAATGTTTACACTACAAAAATGTCACAGAAATTTCTATTAAAATCAGTGGATTTTGTGTATCATCATAAACTACTCAGATCATCATTGTTCTCTACAAATAAATATTTTGCCTTAGCAGCTACAATTGCGACCAGAAGCTGTTCTCACACATCTACAAGTTGAGTAGTGCAGGATTTTTAGGGTTTTATTTACTTTGCTGTTGTCACAAATAAAAGAAAAAAAGAAAAAAACTTAGGCAAACATTTCATGCTGAAGTGAATGGATTTCAACAGCTGCTGATTTGGTGACATCGAGAACCCCAGTGGAGATGTCCTGCTGAATTAACGTCTTGGAAATGTTAAAAAGAAACTTCAAACAGCCCTTGTTTAGCAGGCGGTCGAGGCTCGCTCTCGGTGGGGATCATGTGAAGACTAGCAGAGCAGTCACTCAGTCATGAATCAGACTTGTCAATAGTTGCCTATTTTCTCAACAGGTGTCTCAATCACATGTCATAATCCTTCCCCCCATAGGCTTCTGTTTAACAGAAATGGCTATTGCACAGGACGCTGGCTTTCCTTGTATGAGACATATACTGACTTCTTAATAAGCAGCTCCCTCCTCCAGCCTCTACTGAGCTTTATACTTGGTATAAACATGTCTCTCTCGCCTATGTGAGCTAGCAGGAAAAGAACGAGAGCTGTAACACGGGAGCAAGGAAGCTTTTAATCCTTTGTTATTGCTGAAGATAAGCACGACAAACACCGAACGATCATTCGCTGTTTTGTCAGATAATTATGAAGGGCTGTTACACTGAGGTACCCTTTGTGAATCCCTACGCACTTGGAACTTGGATAGAAAAAGGCATCACTGACATAAAAGATCTTACTGTAACTAAAGATGTAGGGAAATGTTTCACATTAGCTAAATAAAAAATTAAAAAGTTTAAGTGAAAACTCCAGGAAGCCATTTTCAAGTAGGTTTTTGTTGGGTTTTTTGGGGGTTTTGTTGTTTTCTGGTGTTTTTTTTTTTAATAACTAACTTTCAATTATGACTTTTTACAGAATTTTTTGCCATTAATTTTCTTAAGTTTTGAAATCCTCATTTCTTTTATAGGACTCACACACACAGGTAATTACAGAAGTATATCAAGTCCTATGGGTCCCAGATGTCAGAATCCTGAAGTAATACAAGTATTCACAGAAAATTTTAAATTACATACACCTTTTACCCTATAGAAAAGTGTTTATGTCTATGCTTACACCTGTGCTCTTTGAACCACATCAGTATTGAGCAAAACAACAAAAAGATTTTAAGAAAATTTTCTTTGCTTTTCTGTCAAAAAGCAACAAACCAGTAAATATTGTACAAAGCGTATATAATTTATAATGGATCACCAAACTACTTTGGGCTTCCTCTTGTTACCTTTGTTTTCCAATTTTACCTATTATATGTACACAAAATACTGATGAGCTGAAGTAATCTTCTGTATTTCTAGGCCGGTCTCTTCCTGTATCAGTGGAAGAAGTATGCTCGTAAGATAATGTGGGCTGGTTAGTAGCAGCATGCTTCACTTTTATAGTAACAGCTCCTGTAGAAACTACAGCTTCTACATGACTTGCAAATTAAACATAAAAGGAGATTTACATAAATATATATCAGTTTTATGCAATGTTTTGAGACCATAAGCTCCCTTGTATCAGATTTTATAAAAAAGCTCTCTAAGAAACTTCCCTAAGGAAGGTAAACTCTCCAAATGTAGCATACAACATAATAATTTCCAAATACCTTTGAAATTCATGTCAAATGAAGTTAGACAGTAAAACTAGTGTAGTTTGATCATTCCAGCTGTATGTCAAAATTCTTCCACATTGCTGGATAACTTGAAAGTGCAGCACCAGTTTCTGTCACCCTCAATTTAAAAACTTTTGATATACTACCTCTGAGCATGAAGTCGTTTAAATACTATCTCTAACATCAGTAAAACTGCATGTACCACCTGCACCATGACTTGAATTACTGAAACACAACACTACACAACTAAAGAAATCTTCTCAGATTTCAGGAGAAAAAAACATTGTTCTGAAGAAATTTATATCAAAAGAATATATTTAAATTATATTTGAAATGTGAAATATAATTTGTGTATTTGATGTATACTCAGATTATTACTTTATACAGGATACACCACAGTGACAAGGTATTTTAAATATGTTGACAGAAACCTGTGAATTAATTTTAACTACTCACATGAGTGCTTTGTAATGACAGAGATATTTTTGTTATTTCTGTAAGAATGAATATAAAATATATACATTACCTACTACATTGTACAGACAGCATGTCAGTATATTCTTTTCTTTTTTGCTCTGGGGTAAGTTGTAAGAACTCTGTTCCTACTCATAGTCTTAATTTTATTTTATTCAACATTGTATAAGTATTTTGACATAAGACTGGATTAAGCAACTGGTTTCGACAGCACTGCTCGGATGCATGCTGCTTCCTGTGCATTGTGAAGACAGAAGACATGAATTTGTCAAGTTTTATTTTCTTTGTAATTTTTGACACTATGTAAGGATACTATGCAGAGAATATGCCAGAAGATTATTATACATTATCAGCAAATGCAACCTTTAATGACATTTACTTACAAAACTTGACGGACACTGATTGATTGATTCGGAATGGGAGCCCAGCCTCATACAAACCACATTCATCAAATGCATCCTAATCATACCACCATATTAACATTTTGAACTTTACTCCCAGTACTTGAGGAATAGAACTCGTGAAATAATCAAATTTAGGGGAAATTGACTCTTGTTTTCTACGTATAAAGATCTACATTCAACACAGATAATGCATTCTTGCTGCACTCTCTGCTTTCTCCCAAGCAAAGGGTAAGAATTGACAAAAAATAACCTATTTTGGAGTAAACCCCCAATGTTGACATGCAATCATTATAAAATGGAACTTTCAACGGATAATCAGCAATGATGCAAATTCCATCTCATTCAGATGCAGCTCATTTACTCCAGAAAAAGGACAAAATTAAAAAATTACTATCAACAGTAATGCAAAGGCTGCAACAGCAAATGCTTAGACACATAGTCAGAATGATATCAAGAAATAGGAAAGTGTTATTACCAGTAGGGATAGCACTGATATGCTAGAACTTGAAGATGCTTAGCTCTAAGCTCCAGAGTTTAAAAGGTATATTGACAGATTAGATGTTTCTGAAAAAGAATAAGGTGATTATGTAAAATCTTCCCTGTATTTCAAGACTAAACAAGCTTAAGTTATTCTGCCTATGAGACAAGGTGTGAGTAACCTAACAGTGGACCTGCAATACCCACCATGAGAGAGATTTGCAGGGGGACATCTCAAAAGTAACAAAGACAAAACCAAGATCTTGTAAACAGTAGAGGAAGATCAGGTTCAAAGAAAGGTGCACAACTTCTCCCAGACTACAGTAGAGTGATATTGAGACTTTTTCCAGACAAGGAATGGAATGGAAACTTCAGCTGAAAACTCTGAAACACTGTCTTTAGCAAGTTTCCAGAGCCAATGCACTATCTCAGTGTACTTACACTGTCCATTTCATGACCTGGAAAAACTTTCCAACTTCTTCATATAACAGAAACCAAAGCATGTCACCTGGCAAATACCATCTTAGCTGTCAACTTGGCTTGCTTACCTTCTAACTTCCATTTGAAATGAAGAACATGATTAGGAATGCAGAAGTTTGTAACATATGACCTACAATCTTGTTCCATCTGATAAAGACCATCCCCATCAAAATTGCACTTCTGATCAAAACATCAGTCAAATAACAGCCTTTGATACTCTGGGCTGCTGCTCTCTCAGTTGTGAATGATTTGTGATCTGAAACAAGGTTTTGGAAAGCAGATATAGGAGGGAAGTAAGAGGCATTACTCAAAATGAGACCTATGAGACACTGGCTCCTCAATATACAACCCAGCACACATATCTGTTCTCAAGATGAGGGTCATGGATTCCTGTGATTTTGACAATGAGCCTTTATTTTCTATGCTTCCCTTCACCCTTTTTTCTAAAACTATGAACAAAATTTTCCTCTTCAATCACTTTTGGCCAGCAGGAGGCAATGGGCATGTAACTTCCAGCTACAGTGGTTTGTAAAAGAAAGAGCAAAAGAGAGTTCAAAATACAAATTAGTCATTCTACTGAAAAAATCATGAGATGGCTGGAAACTCCAGCTTTCATGGACTTTGGGCATCAAAAACTAACAGAGGAACATCAGTTCTTAATATGACTGTCTTCAAAGCTGCAGTATTTTACTCTCATGCACTTAAACAAGAGCCCAGCCAAAACAAAGATGGGATGTAGCTACACTTGGTATTTCACCTCAGATCAATCTCCATTCACATCAGCTGGACTTGCATTTCTGATTCTGTACACTTGCACAGAGCAATCCTCAGGTAATCTAACAGGACAACTCATATACAGACCTACATAATGGTTACATTATGTAAATGGTTACAGCATTGGGACATTTGGTCAGAATTTCCTAATGAACTAATGATTTAAAAGTTCTGGGTGCTCTTTGTTTCTGAATACCATAGCATTAGGTATCTCAAATCAGAAATCCAGAATTAGAGGGTATATTTGAAACGTAGCCTTTAATTTTTCTCACAAGGCCTTGATTTGTACTTTAGACTTTGGATCACCATCTGTATTATTTCTGTAGCCTCATGATTAACCTTTAACTTTACTAAAACTGTTCAGACATCATGAGTGCTACTACATTGTTACACATGGCATTGTCCTTAGGCTGCTGAGGGAACACATCTTGCCAGAAAACCTCAGCAAGTGATGACGACCTTTGAAACAACTTCTGGCAGGCTGTTACATTATCCTGTTCCCTACCTTCTCATGCTTTCTTTCATTAAAATATATTGTCATTTTTTAATCTTTCACATTACTTTAAAAAGCTACCCTTTTTTATGTCTCCATACAGTCTCCAATACCTTTTAATCACTTAGCTTTTCCTTGTCTAAAGTTGAAAGCTTATTGAAATTATCACCTTCCTCAATGCCATGATCAGAAACTAGGTGTTCCTTGGGATATTCCATAATTTCATCAAATTCTATACTTCTTTTTCCAACTGGTTTCAGTACTGTTCTCTTCATTCCACTGCTTATTTTGTCACATTTCTCAAGTTTTACTATAACCCAGTGCTTGTTACATTGCTTATGTTCTAGAGGCTATTGAGATACGAAGTGCTCTTGGCATGTTATCCTAAAAGGCATATCTTGTACACAGAAAACAATCTGCTTCTGAAGTTAACACTTAGCTTGCTACTCTTCCTTTCAGTGATATTCATTGATATAAAGTATGACTGAGACAATTCTATTTGGTCATTGCCTTAATGCAAGTCATTTTGAGTTTTGGCGGGTAAATAAAATCCTGCTGTCTACTCAACTTTTTAGGATAGGAAGATGTATGTCTAAACATATTAAAACATAGATTCATAAGGCAGATACAGTATGACCAGTATGACCCAAAAAGTGTATTAAAGCAATAACATCTCTAGCTACAGGACTAAGATGTATTGCACTTAAAAGGAGTGTGTTGAGGGTAAAGTGTGGACATCCTTTGCCACACTGCTCAGCTGACTCTTTGAGGAGCTCCTTTGCATCTAAAAATGCAGTCTGAACTCCCCTCAACGGTGAAAGTTACTTTCACTGAGCAGCTCCACCATATTCAAGATGTCAGCTTTTGCTTTGATCTTTCATATTTCATTACAACTCTGTTAAACATTTGCTAAAGAGGAAAACTGGGAGTCCAAATTTCAAAGTTTCTTTAAAATTCCAACTACTGTTCTTTACTGAATGTTGATCACTTAACCTTCAGAAACACTTCGACCTGAAGTGACACAAAGCCATCAGAAATAGGAAGGATGCAGCCAAAAATTTTATTTTTCAGGATATTATACATACTTTTTTATTCCAATTAAAAGTCACAGCAAAACAGTCTTTAAGAGAAGTGTATGAATTTTGACTCTTTCCATCTACATTCATCTCAGGTGTTACCTTTTCTAAATGCAAAATGATTCATTTAAAAGTGTAACTTTCCCTTTTATGTGAAAATATATATTGTTCCAAACACAAATTCCTTACACTCTACTAAACACAGACAGGGATGGCTAGAGGCTACAAATCTTTAGGTTCTCCACTGATGCATAAACTAAACAAAAAAGACAACTTTACTTGTTTCAGAAAGCTTTATTAGAATAGGAATCTTTGAAGACAAACACAAAAGATTCTAATATGTTTAGATTTTATAATGTAAACAACTAATTTAATGCATCACTAGCAATATACAATAGTCGCCATCTTGCAACATGAATGCAAGGATGAAACTGATGTAATCTGTGAGATATTTCAAAATAATTGATTTGAGAATAAAAAAAGAACTTTTATTGTGTAAACTCTTCCTGTTTGCCTTTTTAAAAAAGATCAGAAAACTGCAGCACTTGAACCTTTGCTAAATGAAGGTAACAAGCAATCTTTTGAACTGGCCTCTAAATTAAGAATGTGTAATTGCCTGAGAAAGGGTACTTGATCAAAAGCGTTTTAAGAGTTCCTTATCAGGAAAGTTCCAAAAAACTCAAGATCCAGTTTATTTAAATGAGGGCCAAGAAACTTTCAGATTATCTTAAAGTAGTTTGACATGTCTAAATTGTGTTTTTGCCAGCATGTCAGCCTTCTTTACTAGTATTTTTGTTCTGAAAGGGCAAATGGGGTTTTAAGCACTTTTGGGTCAAACCAACATTTGATGCCTCCTTTTAATTTCCCTAATGCTTTCTCAAGCTCGTATCTTCTTGCTTACCTATTTTGCAGCTCATAAAATTATAGTAAACATTTCTTTCTCATTTTTTTTCCTATTATTTTCCTCACAAGTAAGGACAGACACATGATGACAAAAAAAGGTTCTACACATTGATCCTTATTTACATTTTATTTAATTTGAAAGAATGATCATGTTTAGTGGCACATTCCAAAATCAAGCCCCAGGTTCTGCAGTATTATCAGCACTGATGAACTGAGGCACCCTGGGAAGCTTCACTCACATGCACAAAACTTCATATATGCCCAGCTCCCTCCTAAATGACTGACAGTGTATTATTATACCACTTCACATAAATGACAATGGGGTATTGAATCAAACATGACAACATAAAAATCTCCTCCATTCATAATTTCATACAGCATGCTGTGCTAGAAAAAACTACCCCAGTTACTCAAAACAATGTTAAAGTATGAAATATTTAGGCAGTAGTCTGAAACAGGACTGACTTGCTGAACAGCCCACTGTTTTGAAGTAATTTCTAGTCAGGTATTTTATGACCTCACAAATCAGCTGACATCTTTACATTAGTGGGATCAGCCTTGTAACCAGTATCAGCAAAAGGTGTGATTTTTATCTAACTGGCTGAGCATGGTGGGTACAGGGATGGCTCAGAGCCCCTCTGCTAACAGCACACAGAGACTTGAGCCTTTGGCACTTATCTTACTTTATCAAGCAGCCAATATATGAAATTCAGTACAGCAGATGGCAAGATGTCCTTTATGAATCCATGCCATGTAACAAAGTTTTAAAAATCTTGAAGCAAATGTAAAGCTTTTTTAGAGACTGAAGAGCTGAATGCCAAGGAAGGGAAGCTCTTGTTTTGTCTGCAGGTTATGCATAGAAGAACTACACATGGGAAGAAGAAGATGACGTTTTGGGTACTGCTGGGGATTCCATCTGAACATGTCTTACTACCTTAAATTGCCTTTGTAGCCTGATCTGCCAGTCCCTGCTCCAGGTCCATGTAGCAACTTCCAACCATGAGGAAGCACATGGCTGGGAGGTTTGAACAATGGCACCACAAGCTGGATATGTACTGGTGGCAGGATGGGGTGGGTGGGTTGGCTGTAGAGCAAAGTAAGCATATTCTTCCTGAAAAATAGGACAGATATTCTGCATTTTCAGCTGTAGATAACTTTAGAAACTTAGAAGTTGTCTGTTATAGTTTGTTTAGCTTTGTCCATTTGTGGTGAAAAAACAAAGGGCAAGATTCACTTGATGGCAAAAAAACATAGTTTAAGCCTCTTCAACTCCCAGGAGGATATGAATCCTTCTTTTCATATTCCAGAAAAGGGGGGTTAATAAAAAATGACAATTCCCCCAAACTTTTCTGCTCATGAAGCTTTATTGAGCAAACTGTTCAGTCAAAAAAGAGGATTGCACTTTGGTTACCACTTTGTGTTCCTGTGGCTACCCAGCTGTGCTGCTCTGTAGCACAAGGAAGGTTCTTAAAGAGGGTTCATGGCTCTGTGGGGACAAGCACAGAACAAAGTTTACATCTTCTACACCTTGCATGAGTGCGTGAACCCCCAAGCTTATAGGTAAAATCGTTCATCATCTTTCCCACCACTTTTGTGAATATCAGCCATTTTCCTAACTTCATTACAAATGCCCAAGTACAAAATTAATTATTTTTTTTGGCTGGAAGCGTTTTTTATTTTGGACCAATTTGAACTGATGTTTTTTTGAGGGGATAAAGGATGAGAGAGGAGATTTTGGACTGTAAAATCAATTATTTGTACAGCCGCAAGGATCTGTGGAAAACTAGGTCTCACAGTCTCTTTAATGATGGGAAAGAGAAAGAATGAATATGAAGAAATATTGATAAAATTTAAAGTTTAACTTGAGTTCACTGCTTTGGTTTTGCTTGATACCTCTATTTTAGTGTTTATTATCTCAAGTCTTGGATCCTTGAGAGAGTGAGTTACTTGGAAGCAGTCTTATATTTAGCATATGTGAAGGATCTTGCTGGAATGAAGCATTAGTACTGAAACACAGACAGTCTGTAAGGGCTATGAAATGGAGGGCACAAGTACATGTGGAGCTTCTGGGGATGCAGAAACTCCTGTATCAAGTGAGGATATTGATGCTGAGCACGTTTGATGCTTTGAAGAGAAGGCTGGTTGGTGACTCCTTCCTTTCTCAAACAGTGTGATGTTCTGATTCGACGGTCTGAGAAACCCACTGTGACTGCAAAAACCCGTATGTGCAATAAGTTTGGAAGCAAAGAGAGGGACTTGGATTTTATGTTAAATGGGCTATAGGAAAGTATATAAACATCTTTTTCCCTGAAGATATCTGACAATTTCCATCAGGGCATCAATGACAAACATGTGATAAAGGAAAGTGAAATAATTTTCTCAGGTAAAACATCAGTGATCAAGCTAGGGTAAGTCTTTAGCTCTTTATTGATGGGGTACTTAAAAAAACATCAAAGGAAGAAAGCATAGATGTCTTGGAACTGAGTTTAATCCTACTGCTCCTAGACATAGCTCCACAACTTCCTCATGCTCAGCAGAGATACAGACCTTTAATGTACCAATCCATGCTACAGGTAGTACACCGAAGAGAGTACCTTTAGAACTGAACTTTATATTGGAAAGGAACTTCTCACAATCTGCAGTGAGCAAGAGTGCATGACTACTTTTATATGCTTCCCATTACTTGACAAAAGTATTCCTTTGTTCCTCTAGTAATCCTACCTCTGCTGAGAAAAGACATAACTTTGCCTACAAAAGACTGAGGAAAGTTCTTCAGCACTAAAAACATGGGCCAAGCTACATACAGATGAGTGCCTAAGTTATGTAGACAGGAGCTTGCTGTGGGAACATGGCACTGAAAGACTGTCCAAATTTACAGAAGTGCTTAGACTAGCCCACCACCAAGGCTGGTTTATGTTGTGTAGACAAAAAGAAGGTAAAATTGTTTAAACTCTGAACAGATAGTCAGAGGAAAATTGTACTGATTTGATGAAACTGAAGTGGTGGCAGAGAGGACCACTCAGTTTTGTTATCCCACTGTATTTCACAGTACATAAGCTTGGCTATTCCCTTGTAATTACTTACGATACTTGACCTCATTTATTTCCCTTTAAGTCTATTGTCAGAGCATTTATTATGAGATCCTGGCTTCTTGAAATAAATCCTTGAAATGAAGGAGTGTAGGATGTCAAATTTAGTTCCTACTTGCACTATGTAGATCAAGGGGTTTATGATGATTGTGCAAACCAAAAAATTTGAAATTTCATTTGTACTAGGTGCATGCATACTGCCAGCCATGTGATATTATTTCAAGAGAAGTAGAAAAATTAGGTGGCAAACACAATTTTTGGCAAAAGCACAGTTCTTTAGATGCCACATGTGCAAATCATTATTTTGTCTTGTAGAATGGTTAAGGAAATGTATTTTGAAATGGCAATTATATAATTAGAGTCTTAAGCAACTTCACTGAATGACAAGTGATTAAACACATATCAACAAACAGACATAGCATTACTTTGATTAGTGTGTGGAAAATGCCACAGAATAACTCTGGCAAGCACAGAGTGGGCAATAAAGTTGAATGCATGTTTTCCTAACAGCTTTTCTTTTCTAAAATGGAGGTGCCTACAAAATAGGCAGCTGGATTTTGACTGAGTGTTAGTTTTAATTCATAACTTTGAAAGGCTTTACCAGCCCTATAAATTAAAATGAACATGGCTATTAAAATGCTGCATATCAGTGATCAAGATGAAAAATCTATTATCTTTGTCAATCCCAACCGCAAGACAAGCTAGTGGGGGTGGGGGGCATCCTTCCACTTGATTTTTGCTTCTATCTCTGTTACCAACTTTTGTCTAGTAGATGTATGTCTATCAATTTTTAACTGTTAAGTAGGAGAATAACCTACCTCTGTTGTTTTCCCTCTGTTTTGTTCCTTACAGAGAAAAAGTTGTTAGATTTCTTGATAATATAAGTGGACTGAATCTCCTGCTGCAGTGTGACAAGGCAGAAAACTAACTGACACTTAGATTTTATTAACTTCTCCAATACCTTTCTCTTTTAAGCTTTTTCCCTTTCCTAATGGCGAGAGCAGCAAGCAAATTCAAGATTTTTACATTTCACCATTGTCCAGCTGAGCCTGAAGTAACAGCAAAACAAACCAAACCAGAAACAGATTGCAAACTAAGGATAGCAAACAGCTGGCCGGTGGTCCGTGGAAGATTGGCTCATTGCATGTTGTTAATGCTTTTCTTTCCACTTCCACATGTTACACTGCACTGAAAGCCTCCTAAGGTATTTTAATGCAAGTAACTACCAAGGGTGCAGTTCCAAAACAGCTGAACTTCTGCAGGTCAGGGCTGCTACAATCCATTCTCTTCCTCCCTCCTTCTGCATGCCATCCCTGTTCTCCTCTTTGTACTGGATCATGCTACTGCACAGTGAACAGCTTTAAGGGTACTAAAGAAGACAAACAATTCTACAAGAAAATCACTTCTTTAAGTGACATTTTACAAGGTGGGTAAGCTGAGGCAATAGTTTGCTGCTGTGGAAGGGGACAGCTCCCTCTCCTCTCCTCTTGGCTGGGCAGTCCTGATGTCTCCCTTGTTTCAGCTCTGGTACTCATCTAAGTCCCAGTGGATCATTTCAACTCACTGAGCTGGCTGAAAACTTGAGTTTATACCTAGCTCAGCATTTTAGGAAGCAGCCAGGACTGGAAATGAAGTAAACAGGAAAGAACAACCAAGGTAGAGTCTCTTACCTTGAAGATACTCCAAAGCTGCCTGGACACAGGCCTGTTCTAGGTGGCCCTGCTTGAGCAGAGCCCTTGAACCAGATGACTTCCAGAGGTTCCTTCCCACCTCAACCATTCTGTGATCCTGTAAACCTGATAATCTTGTGAAACCTCACACTCTTGTGAAACCTCACCGGTAGTGGTCATGAGGATATTTCACCTTTTTTTTTCCTTTTTTTTTTTCCAACAGAGGAGGAAACAGCCCTCAAAACATATATGATCTCTGTTTGTCATCAGTTACATGCCAAGCATGTAAGACAGGCAGAGACTGCAACAGTAGCATTTCATACCCTGCTGACATTACTTTGTGAACAAACACAGAGCACTGAAAAATCCTATTATGCATCTTCAGGAAGAGGCAGTCATATTGGGAAGCTACTCAGGAAGCCCTGAATGAGAGCACTGAAAGGGTCTGGCAAGGACATAGTCTTGCCTTCGTTTGCTTTTTTTTCCCCCATTCAGCAGTTAATTAGTAACTCACTTTTTGAAAATGAAAAATTACAAATCCTGAGCAAATGTTTGATCTTGGGCTCATAAAGGAAAACTTCAGCAGCTGCCAGGGAAAAGCAAATGTTCCGTCACGTACGTCCAGAATGAGATAATGTGAAACAGAAGATGAAGAATACAGAGAGAATGTACCAATGCTTCCACACACAGTCGTGGGGAGCACAGCAGATGAAGAAAAAGTACCAAACAGCAGACAACAACCCAGTGAGCCTAACTAAAACCGGATGGGATGACTCCTGACTGCAACGTCAACCTAAGAGACAAAAGAGTGAAGCGTGGTGCCATATATCAAAAGCAGTTTTTACTTCTGTCACACAAGAACTGGCCCTTTTGGAGTGCTGAGCACTCAGCTGTGGCAATGCCTGACCCACCCCTGAAGGGTATGGAGATGTCAAGAAGGCAGCTGCCAGCAAGATCACATTGGCAGGAGGAGACCTAGTTGTGTGGGATGTTTTCATAAGATCAGGTAGGAGTCCTGATGCTGAAGGGGCCATAATGGAATTGCCAAGCTTTGGGAAAACTGCTAGAACATTTTTACTGAGTAAAACTAAAGTTTTATCATTTTATTGAAGAAGCCACTTTGGAGAAATGGTACGTGCATTTACAATAAATAAAGTAGAAATGAGCTGACAAGTGAACTGCGTAACACCAGCTAAGGAAAAAAAAAGAAAAAGAAAAAGAATACATGTCTTTTTGAAAGAAAATCCTAAAAATTTTTCATTTTTTTTACTATGTCCAGGAAACAAAAACCCACTGTGAAGTAAATCTGAACATCTAGGAAATACTAATTTCTCCTTAGAAAAAAATTAATTTCAAGCAGGAATTAATATAGTGTCCAGTAAATCATCTGTTTCTCTGATGTGGAAAAGTACCTTAACAATAAAACACAACCCCATTCATCTTTTCTGGTTACAGCACTGGACAAACTCTTACCTTCTGCACACTCACTGACTACACCTTAAGTTCATTTGGCTTTTGTAAATTCCCTAGATGCTGCCTCTTGAGCACGCTCTACAAACAATTCTCAGCCCATAACAAATACAGATATGTGGACCTTCACACATATCAAGCATTTGCTGTTACAAGGTTCTTCTCAAACCTTAACGCTCCAAGCACCTTCCCTTGAGACTGTCCTCTGAGACAACCTCTGAGGTTGTTTGCCCTTGAGAACTACTCCTGCCTTTGCTGTACTCAAATGACATCAGGAACTGCTCACATCTGGGCATCACCACTCTGTTAACCCTGCCCTGAAATGCCTGTTTGCAGGCCAACAATGATGGTTTGCTACATGTCACACTTCAGTTTGCTTCCCACTGCTGTCAAGCTTTCCATCAGTGAGTTCTGAAACTGCCGAGCATGGCATCTTCCTTTCAGTACAGGCCCTCCTTGTTGGGCTCTCTTATCAAGTCTATCTTATCAGTAGCTCTTCCACTTCTACAATTTCTGCCCCTGTTCATTCTCTTTCCAGCTATTATTATACTTGAAAATTAAAGTGTTACTAGTGGTAGATTTATATACAATACTAAACAATTGCTATCTGTCCTACAAAATAAAAGTATTCTATTCTATGCATTGCAAAACACAGGAGAGTTCTAAAAATATGGTGTAACATACAACAGGAATATAATGGATAGCATTAAGAAAGCAAGAAATAAAAATATCGGCATAAAATAGTCATTGTCATCACTTTAACAGCATATCTCATTGGGACTACTAGGTGAAATAAACAGCAAAAGTCAGTAATAAGCAAATGGACAGTATTGCCAGCTCAAAAAAACATGCTTGTGTAAAAACCTCCAAAATCATCAAAAAGTATTAAGATAATGAGACTTTAATAAAATTCACTGCTCTTTGATCTGTCTCCTGAAACTTAAGTAGAGAACTGGTCACTCCTCAATGAACATCAAGTTACTAGGAGTTAAAAATCAGTTTTACAGGCAGAGTACTCCATGGCAAGCATTCAAAATCTCAAAATGGGCCTAAGTTGTTTTTTCTCATCACCAGGACCAACTTTTAAATAATTTTATTTAAAAATGAATGCTCATACTTTCAAACTGCCTGCTGTTCAGCAAGCCTTAAGAATGCACTCAAGATGTTTTTTCTTTCACAGCTATGACAACCACAGGGGTGTGATATGCCTGAAGAAGAGCTCTACAGTCACTCAGAGCTGAAACATTCAGAAAAACAGCAATTATTATAAAGGCACCAAAGATGGTAAGATTGCAAGTTTCTAAAATATACATGCAAACATGGAAGCTGAGTTTGACAATGGCTTGTTCAAGATGTAGCAGAAGTATGTCACTTCTTAGTTGAAACTATGTCACAGGCCATCTTGTTTGACATAGCCGATCAAATTTAACCTAGCTATCATTACAGTGACTCCAATAATATCTGTTGAGTGAAGTACATCTATAAGAACTTCATGCTATTGACTAGAATCCTTCAGAGGAAACAGAAATCTCTATTTCCTTCAATAGTTTGCAATATATCTTCTAATGACTAGTTCTTAGTATGCCTGCGCTCAAGAATTTGAAAAACTCATCATGTAACACAGTTTGCTAAAACTGTAACATATTTATTTGCATCAGTAATAAGCAATTCAGTTTTCAACACTTTGAGACATAAGCAAAACTCTCTAAGACATTCAGACTAAGCAGTAGAGAAGACATCTGTTTTTTTTGGTGGTGTTTTTGATCATCTGTTTAGCTCTAACTTTCTCTCTGTATCCCTGTTCCATGGCCTTTAGACAGTCACTACCCTTTTCTGCTTCATCACACCTATTTTTGCTTATATAGACTCCTATCTATGAATTTTTTTCCTTTTCTATCTCCCACTTTTAATACCTTGAATTTTCTCAGTGACACAAACAAAAAAACTACCTGGACTTCCTTTCTGTTATTTTAAATCACGCACTTTCAATTCATTCCTCAGCTTCACATTAAGTCCATCATAAGTCCTGAGAATAGATTGCCTCCAGTGCCACAGCATGGTAAAAAATACCAGGCTTCACCACCATTAAGGTTTGATTGATAAAATCACTAGAAAGTGGTGACCATTTTAACTAAAAACTCCTTGTAGCTAAACTGCACTGAAAAAAAACCTCCAAAAGAATAGTTGCCACAAAGGAAAGAGACATTTGTAATTATAGTCAGAAAATGGCACACAGAAAAGATAAAAGAAAATAAAAGAAATAATTCCGAAAAAAAAAATAATTCTAATCCCCATTAAATTTCTACTGAAGATGTTGGCATACCTGAATGCAGAACCTAACAATACATGTGGCAGGATAGACCGCAGTGGTGCTTTAGAAATGTTTCCCTTCTTTTGCCAAAAGAAAAACGAAAGATCAGCAATTTCTTCCACAATACTGCTTCATGACTAAATGAGATATGCCTTGTCAATCAGACATTTGAAATACACACTAATTAGTGTACCAGTATGATATGTTTATATTAATCTGAAATTGCTCAGATGAAGTATGTGGGGAAAATATTTGAACTCATTAAAATCAGAAGCCAAACCAATCTAAAGAATGAAAACTCCCTACAGAGGTACAGGAAAAGAGCAAGGGACTTGAAAAACTGCTGTGTTAAGTCTTGGCATATTTGAAAAAGCTAGATAATATACTTATGTAGGATTGTAACCACTTTGGTATCTGCTGGGTAACAAATCTCCCACTGGATATGAGTAGAGAGACACAAAGGCAAGTCCAATATAAAAGGTATTCTATGGTGCTGGAGATGCCATTGGCAACATGGTTTTCTTTTTTCTTTTTATTTCTATTTCTTTTTTTTTTTTTAACAAGGTACATGATCAGCTGCCACATACCCAAGTACTGTGGTTCTTCTGCCACAATATAGTGACAAATTTGGTATACAACTTTTTTATTAGATATTCTCACACAAAAGATTTCACCCCTTTCCCCCAAAATATTCCACACTCTCATTCAGTTTTCCATAAAAACCTCTTGAAATTATAGAATCAATATTTCAGAATGAATGTGAGAAAAAATAAGCACAGAAATAGACAGTTCCTGAAGTCAAACTATGCCAGGCCTCACAGCTGACACAAATCACTATGTCTCCATTGAAATCACAAGCTTCCAGGTGACTAGCCCATCCTAATAACTGTACAATACTACAGAGACAATTTAAAAGTGACAGATTACATAAGTTAAAGAAGACTTTCTAGAATTTGTTTTATATCATATGGCTATCTTTCACTTTTTTAATTCAAGACTTTAAAATGTGAATAAGTTCAGCTTAACAAAGGTACAGCAGTTCTCTCTCCTATTTTTATAAGAATAATAACTATGTCAAATAAACCTACTGTGAGGGAAATTGTAGCAAACAAGGGAAATCATACCAATCACACAGGAACAAGAAAGAAAAGGGTTTTTTTCTTTTTGCTAGTCCATTAATAGCTCTAATTTTGTCATCAACTTATTAATTTCAGTGCCTGGCAAACACTGGATTTGCAAATGATTTTCTCTATTTATTCAGGTGATGGCAAATGATGCTTTAATCCAGTCCCGCTACCCCCTTATCAAAACCCACCAGTCAACAGCATTCCTCTTCCCCAGAAAATGAAATTCCTTTGACATTTAGGAAAGGGATGAGCAGAAATTTGTGTGTCCAGTATTTTCTTTTGCTCTCAGCTCAGATGAAATCTTTGCACAAATGATTTGGGTTCAAGTAACACAACAACTACTCCATCATGCAATGGCAAAACATTTTTCTTTCCTTTTTAGGAACCCTGTGAAAAATTGCATAACTAAAACCAATGATGAACATATTTTAAACTTCAAATTGAAGCAAGATGAGGGAATTCTAGCTACATAATGGCCCAAGCAAACTTCATTGGTATCTATTTGCAAACACGATATGATACAATCTTTATCTATGTGATTTTTATTAATTTTTTTTTCTTCCCAGAAGAATGTCCTGTTTGGAGCACTGAATGGGTACATTTGGGATCAAATGAATGCTGCACATCTGGAATTTCCTAATTTCTAGGTGCTTGACTTTGCAGGCTTAATACAACTTTTTCATTTGGAAGTCTTAAATATATAATTATTCAGATGGCTTAAATGTGCTTTTTGCTTACAGAGTCTTTTTTTCTGTTTACATATCATACTCTAGCCTAAATAAATGCTAAGACAAAGGCCAAGCTGGCTGGTAGCCCAGAGTGTAGTTGTTACCAAATTGACAGGGACCACCTTAAATTCATTGAACTGTCTAAATATCATACTTGTGTTATAACTATATTTTAAGAGCCTGTCTTTACTGAAAGAAAAATGGAGCAGCTTTAGAACAGCATAAACAAGTTGCTGGATGAAATGAGAACTGAATGTCAAAGTAGGGTCTGACTTACCCCAGCTCTCCATTACTGTAAAACACCAAACACTTAAGGGCAGGAAGTATCCTCATGTTACCATGTAAATAACTAATGGGCTTAGTTCATGTTAACAACTAACTTAGGAACTTCCAATAAAAAACCCCACCAAACACAAACATGACTAAGAGTGTCTGAAACTTTTCCCCAAAAGTAACTAATTCTGCTAATTCTTAAGGTGACCTTCCTTTTTTTCTTAGAAAATCTTGCATAGAGTCTGAGAAAATATATGGTAAATGTGAGCACAGTAAAATTTAAAGATGGCCTATAAAGGCAAGTAAACATGGTAATTTTTTTTAATCTACTGAAAATATGAAAGGTGCAAGGTTTGGTGTAATGTTTTCTTCTACATGACCCTTTTTGCTTTTAAAACTTTCAGAGTATCGAAGTCTTGTCTTCCTTTTATATATAAGAGTGTTGGTGGACAAGACAACTAGAATGTAAGTCCCCCTCAGTTCCCATCTGAAGCAGAAGGGTGACAAATTATTAACATTGAGCCTTTTTCTTTTCTTTTGGCTTTTTGCCAGAATCTTGAATTAAATGTTTTAGCCACAGTCAAACAAAATGGGAGTTTTACACAGTCTGATTAAAAATGCCTTTCCCCTCTCAAATGCCAGTTTCTTGTGACAGATGATGGCTAGAAGTGATGGCTTCATCTCTTTGCTTTTCCAATTACTCACAATCTTCTAGCAAAAATAGGATAGACAAGACCTGATACATACATAAAAACAAAATGTTTGCAGAAACCTTATATCTGACTTTAAAACTAAAGCAAGTTCTTCAGGCTTTCCTAATATGTCTTAAAAATATGGAAAAGGCAATATAGTTTTGTCTCCTTTTCACGTCACTCTTTAGATCTAATCAGGATTTTACTAGGGCAAGATAGGCAAATCCCAGTGACAAGAGCATGCCATATGAAAAGCACAAGATGTGTCGAAATTTAAAATTCACTAACGCTGACATTCTGGCCTTACCAGATATTAATAAAATTACAAGAGTGTGGGGTGAAGGTATTATACCTGGTCATGGCTGGCTTCAATGGAGCTTCCGATACCTTGGAAAGTCATCTGCACAGGAGACAGTGTCAAACAGGTCATACACTCTTTGCCATTTTGTCTATCACTGTAGTGTACCTATAACAGAATAACATACGTAATCTGCTAAACACCAGGTTTGTACAAGGGAGTCATGCTAAAATACTGTCCCTTTTCAACAAGTTTGCAAGAAGAATTCCAGACATTTACATTGAATTCATCTTTAATATAAAACAAGGAGTGTGTAAAATAGTCTAGATAGTCACATGCTGAACTGGGGCCAAATTTTCCGTGATATGTCTGTTGGATAGTTTTTGAAGTGCTGTGTTCTTCAGATTCTGAGACCTTTCAGACTGAATTCAACATGTTGTATGTATATAAGAATCTAGTTTGAAACTATAGTTTCCCACCTACATGGCATTTTTAACAGCATATTGTAGCTTAGTTATAAAACACCCATGTAAATCATTATACCTCCTAAATCTTGGCAATAATAGTTTAAATTTTTCAATTGTAATTCCATTTCTACTAAAATCCACTAACTCCTTTGACATGGCTAATATGGTATATTTCAATTAAATCAAAATGACAGGATAAAATGGAGAAGAATCCACATTCTTCTAGAGGTGTCTAGGTTATCCTTTTCTAAGAGTAACTCATTCCCTACTGCAGTCAAGTTGTGCATGTTGAATCTGAATCTTTCATGAAATACAGAGGAAGACAGTGCTTCTACTCAAATTATTCTCCTTGTTTTCAGGTTCTTCAGATGGTTCTTAAATCCCCTAAAGAAAGGATGGATTTTAATATGATGGGGAAAAATAAAATTAAATGTTGCCAGTGTTTCATTATTAAGAACAGGTTGCCACTCATGCTGAATTGTTGAAGTATTACAGTTTTCTGCATAGCTCCTGACTTCTAGACAGGCAGATCAAGCACTTTCTTCTACAGAAGAGGTGGAATTTAGTTTATGGTGGTAATTTACATTGACTATGTGACCCCTGTCAGAACTGGAAAGAGAGATCAGCTCTGCTGGAGACAGACCTTTTATGTTAGTATCTATTTACAGCTGTATGGCTCTCAGGCAAAAAAGCTACATGGTAAAGCCTCACCTTGACATTTAGGCTACAGAATAAACTATTATTTCTGAAAACAACTAGGAACCATATTAGGTTTATTCCTGTGGAAACAGTTTAGTGACACATATGACAATTGTACTCCATGTGTGTTAAATCCCTCGTGCCTGACTCTTCTCTGCCACAGGTGCAAATTGGGAATACTTCAATGGAAGTAAAAGCAGCGCAAAACTGGCTGAGTGAGAGGAAAACCAAGTTGGTGCTATGCTTCAGAATTACTTTACTGACACCGTATTAAACCAGTTTTGCTGTGGCCAAAAGTAAGATACAGAATGCAAAAGTCTTGTACTGTGTACAGAAATAGTGATTTCATTCAGCCCTTCTTAAAGCTCTCTGGATTACTCCTGTCTCTCTTCCTCTCAACCCCCACAGTATGTACCTACTAAATTGCTTGTGGCCCTCTGCCAGAAAAGCCATACTACTTACTTAGAAACCACAAGAGGCCCCTTCACATATACAATGCTTTAACTTTGATTAATTGAAAGAGGAATGAAGGTATGAAATTTGGCTGGCAAATATAAACTGAAGTTCTTTAAATGTCAGGGACTACTGTTATGACAAAGGCTTATCAAGCTTCCACAACTAGTTGCAAGCTAGATATTCTGCCAAGTATGTGTTGTGGGAATGCAGTGTGGAGAAATGGGGCAGCAAAGGTCAAAAGGATGATTGTGTACTGCAAATATAACATCACAAAAGGGGCAAAATCTGGTGACCAAGAAAAGCACATATGGAGAAATGGGAAAATGGTACTTTCTGAACTGTATAGCACATTTATAGGCTTATTTTTAATGAGAATAATATGAGTGATGTTACAATTTACTATTGTCCACTGGAATAAAGCAAGGCTAACAAGCTGAAAGAACAGGAGACACCCAGAGGAAAAGTCATTAGTATTACATGACACTACATTATCTGCAAGGGTAGATTTGACTCACACCCACTTTGGAGTCCCACATTGAAATTGCAATAAACTCAGAATTTTCGTATCTTTCTAGGCTTAGCTTTTCCAAAGGGACTTCATGCTGCACTTTTGGCCTCATCTCAATGTATCAAGGCCACTACTTCGTAATTTCTTGGACAACAGTCCTCTAATTATCTCTTGTTCTGTTGAAGCAGTTCAGTTGAACCAAAATAAACACTTTCTATGTTAATAATATGAATAGTGATATAAAAAACAAAAGACTGGACTTTGAATGGGAACAGAATAAAACTTTGTCCTTTCATCAAATCTCTCCAGTCTACAGATTTGTGCAGTCAGCAGAAACATTCAGACTTTTTCTACATTTGGTATGCGCATGTGCAATTCCCCAGTATTCTATTTTGTTATTTATCAGTCCAGCTGTTACAGTCTCAAACTGTGTTATTCCTTTCTTCTTCAAGTTTGGTCTATGATCCAACATTTGGGGTTTTTTGCTTCAGCAAACTAAGAGTGCAAGGTATTTACCTATTTGAGCGGAATGTCCAAAATAGGCACTCAGAAAGAAATAGTAGTAGTGAAATAATTATCAAATAGCCTGAATAGCAGCAGATACTTTCAGGTTTTTAGTCAGCAGTATGTTGCAAATATTTCAGTTTATATGTCCATGCTATTATGACTAAGTGTGGGAGGAATCTGAACAACTCTAAAACTAGTTTAAGAATATCAAGTCCTCTAAGGCAGGGGAACATGAGGGCACAGCAAATACTTGCATCAGTGTACCTGTGATCAAGGAGTGGTGACTGTAGGTTGGCCAAGTGCTCTGACGGTGATTACATAGCCATTACTGAGATTCATGACGACAATAATAATACTATTCTAAGTTCCTCGGTGCCTTAAGAGTCAGGAGTGTTTAACTACAGCTCATCTCGCCACAACTCTGTTAGGCAGATAAGGACGCTTTGTGGATAGACATTAAATGACTCATCCAGATTTACTAGGCACTGACTGGAGTGAATGGCAGGGCTAGGACTAAAACCCATCATTAAGGCCTTTGACCTAACCACAATTGGTCATTTTCTCTTTCCATATATTATAGAGGTAAAAATGTAAGAGTTATGAAAATAATTACTATCTATGTCCAGGACCTAATTTTCTTGCTTCAGTTTTTTTATAATTAAGGGACACTCACAGATTAGCTCAGTGCATTTTAAGGATTAAACAGCAATGAAATTTCACTCATTAAAATTCAGAGTGTTTTATTTAGATAACATATGAGCAGAGATTTGATAGAACAGCATTAGGATCTGGTTAGAAAACAATGGCCAGCATGGTCTGTAGTAAGGGTTGTGCAAGTTTCTGAGTAAAATGCAGGACTCCAGCCTCAGACTATTATGAGTGATTTACACATAATTTTCCTCCAAGGTTTGTCTACACAGCACAAAGTGGTGCCACCCCAACAAGATCCTGGCAATAACTTTAAATGAGCCTGCTCATTTATTGGGAAAAGCATACAGCACTGCCAGCTTTTCTCCCGGGTAACTACATACACCTAGGATAAATCATGCATACCCAGCTCAGGAATCCCAAACACAGCACTCCACTGTGCTGGGAGGGCAGGGCACGAATCCTCCTTCTGTAAAATGCAAAGTGCATCCCAGGCATCAAAATAAAGAAATAAATTCTAGAAGTAAAATTTTTCTGCAAGCACATGCCATGGATTTACTCATACATATATGCTTTCATGTTCCATAATCACAAGATGGAACTGTATATTCTATTTACAGATTGCTTCAGTCAGGAGCAAGCTGCATGGTATGAGTACGTATGGAGGGGTACAACTAAACTGGCACGTGTATATAGAAATGTATGTGAAGATCTAAAACCATTTGACAACTATGTTGAAATTTGGCTCTTGTTTTTAATATTTTAAATTACTGAAGAGATGCAAATATTTTCATGGGCATTTATAGCTGCACATAAAGGAAGATATAAGATGAATGTTTACAATGTTACAACTGAATGTGGAATGGCATAGCCAGAATTCTTAAGTTTGCATGTTATTTTATAAAGGAAAGACTAAATTACACTGCATAAATCTGCATAAGAAATTACATTTAAGGTTACTTCTATCATAATGTTGCTCCAAAAGCAGGAAATTTCCCATATTTTTCATATTTATATAAAGATGTCTCTTCTATCTACCTTTACTATAATACACTTTCCTACTTGAAAATGTTGATAGAAACTGCAAAAAATATTGGAAGACTAACCTTGCAATAAGTTACCTTAAACCACTAGATCAATATGCAGTTTCAGATCATAGCCACAGTTACTCTGCATAAATTATTCTGTAAATACAATGTCCCTAACTTCAAGAGCTGCCTTTAGCAGGCACTTCTGAATTTGAACATCTGTCCTTCTGCATGAACGACGGCTATGGTTTACTGAGTCACAGTTGAGGAAGGTGGGAGACCTGTTGTACATACCTAGTACTTAAGCTTAACTATTATATACCAAAGTACTGTTAGAAAGAAGCTAACTGCATTAACAAGAGTCTGAGGGCAGCAAAAATAAAGGTTACTATTTTCACACACTGCTGCTTAGATAACCACAGTTTGAAACACAACTTCTGTCGGGACAAACACTTTCTTTCTTGAACATTTAATAACTTACAAAAATAATACAAATTACCGAAAGAAAGAAGTCATCTGTGACACTAGAGTTCAAGTTTCCAAACCAAAAACTATTCTGAGTCAAAGCATCAGCAGGAGCCTTAGAATGCTAGACAGAAATAAACTAGGTAATAAAATGCCATTATGTTCAGCAGTGCACAAATCTTTTGGATTGACAAGCCTGGATTATTTTGTTAGAACAAAGGATGGTATTCCTTTAAAACTGCTCCTTAAAGGGAGAGCACCCAATTTAGTCCTGAATTTACAGAATAGTTTCCAAGATTTTATATAGGCTGCTCTGGATTTACAGTCACAAGAAAACTAGAACGGGCTCAGAGATCAGATGTTAAAATAGTAATTTTGATTTGCACAAGGGTCACATGAAACAATTTGCTTCCTTTAGCATCCTGGTGAAAAGCTGTCTTTTCCATATTGGTCTTTACTCTTCTTTTTTATGTTATTCACCTACAGTTAGTCATGTTAACTGCTACAGAAAAAAAATGAAACAATCCTGTTTGTGCTTCAACTCTGTTTCATGAATATTTAATGGTGAAGAAATACTTCTGGCACAGAAATAAATTTAATATACTTGCTCATTTCAACCATTTTCTCAAAGCCAATTTTAGGAACTTTCACCATATAGTATTCTTGTACTTAAAAGCATGAATCCTTGTATTATACAGAGAGCTTTCCTAAGAAATAACAGATCAGTCTCTTAAGACACAGAGAGATTCCAAATGCCACTTTTCATTCTTACTACCTCCTTTACAATCCCCTTTTTCTTTTTTTCTTTTTCTTTCTTTTTCTTTTTGTGTGAGGGTAGAACAGGAGTAGAGTAAAAACAAAAAAATAAAATTGAGGGAAATTCTCTTATGAAAAGTAGAAACATAGACACAAAACCCAAGACCAAGTTGAAAATTAAAAAAAAAAATTGTCCCAGATGAAATAATAAGACATACAATAAAAAAAAAAAAATTAAAAAATCAGAAAAAAAGCATTGAATCAAACTGTTTCCTGCAATGCTGGAGTTCCTTGATGTAGTGCGATTACTAAATATAGTATTTTACTAATCTCAGCAGGGCGCTGGCGAACTGCATGCCCGTCAGATGTTTTTAACGGCCACCCCCTGTGGAACAAATCTAAGGAGCGCATGAAAAACACCCACATTTAAAAAAGCCCCCTTGCTAGATCATTAAGGAAAGATAAAGGCCTGTACATTCGGATGTGATATATAACACAATCATTGTGTCAAGAAAACATATGTTTGATTAGTGCGCCTCAGGTTCATTAATCGCTGTGTCTGCTTCACAGCAGTGGGCAGAGTTTCCACTGTAGCTACTGCACCAAAGGGTAAAGGCACTTGGTAGCTTGAAGACTGACAGTTCAGCAGTAAATCTTGAGCTATTCCAACATGCCTCTCTTACACAGTTTGAATAGCAGCTGTATTGTAGCCTTAAATCTTCATTAAAATACAGTCCTAGGGTTTAGACTAAGAAACAAACCATTACTGCACCATAAATAGGGAACAACAAGCAGACTAAAGGCATCGTCACAGGTTACTGTGGCAGTATTTTATGTTCCTGACTACAGCAAAGCAGACACTTGACATCTATAAAAACGAGCTATGTACAAATAACAGCGAAAAACTTACGTGATACAGTTCCCAAAAGGAATATATAAAATATCTGCTAAACGCAAAGCAAGTTTATCATCCGAGCCAAAGAAGCTTGTATGTCCTTTTTTTCATGCTATTTAGACATCCCCTGAATTCAGAGCTCCTGTTCCAGAGATTCTAGAGATCTGGAAAGTCTGGCCATATATTATGCTCAGTCAAGCAAGGGAGACCCAGGTCCATCCTACCTCTGGGTGTGATGTTTGGTTTCACTAAAGAGAAAATCAGCTAACACCACTGCCATCGTAGCAGTATAGATGATAATCAGTACAGTAAGGTGCTTACTGTTCTCCTTCCATCTGTTAAATCTTAACCCAGGTATGTATTTATAAAGACAGTGTCCCTCTGGAGCACATGCACACTGAGCAACCATGTTTACAATGGCTGGGGTTGAGAGATGCAGAAACCTTTGCAAACCTATCAGTTTGTCTGATAGGGGAGCTGAAATCAGGAGATGGGACATGACTTTCTATAAAAAAAAAAAAAAATCAAGCTTATGTTGCAAACTACCTGGCTCCCCTGTTTATTTCCTCTATTCTATAATAAAGATAAACATTTTTTTGTTGACATAGGAGAGAATAGCTTAACTACAGTGAGCTTAAACACTGAATACAACCCTCCCCCTAAGTGAATAAGAAAATCATGATAAAAATTAATAAATTAATTATTCAGAAATTAACACACTGCAAAGAACTACAGAATAACGTAAGCTACATCTGACATGGTTTTTGCAGAAACAACCTGTCTGCCATACAACTATAATTATTCAGGTAAAGACTGTATTTCCAGGGAGAGGAGTTTTAATTAATTTTATAATTCACAGTCAAAGGAAACATGAAAAAAACTGGCAACGCTGGGATCTCCTATTTTCATCGTATGGCCTAAAAAGCAGGAGGGAAGTGAGAGAGTCTGTGTTCTGCTAATAACATACACAGAGGACAAGCATGGTATGGAGCATTTGTGGAGGCGCCTGTGTCTTGAGTATCAAGCTGAACAACTGATTGAGAGAGGAACTTGGTTAGTTTGGAGAGAGAAAATTGCTTCGGTTTAAAATAACTTTCTTGCAACAACATGAATGGAAATGTTCTCAGGAACACACTTTTTCAGGATGAAGGTTGTCACTGAAGTGAAAAGTGAAGCAAGCATTAATGATTCTTTGTTTACAAACTGCATGTGAAAGCCTTGAACGCTGTGTTAATGAAGAGGGAACAGGATCACTGTGAAACTGTGAATAGAAAATCAGCTGCCTGAGTTTGCTCAGAAGTCTGATGCTGGTGCAGACACTGATGTTGTGCATTAACCTAGAAATAGGGCAGTATGCTTAAAGAACCACCCTATAATTAAAACAAGAAACAACCACTTCACTTCTGAAAATTACCCTGCTACCAAAACCTGGCCAGAGAAACCCAATACAGCTTCCAACTCGGAATGAGACTGAACGAGATGACAGCCAAAAAAACCTTCTCTGAAAGCCTCAGCTTCAATCACAGAGAGGGGAATAAACTGTAACTTGTCTCTTTTCTCCTTCTTCACCTTTTCTTGTTGCTTCTCTTTTTAAGGGTTTTTGCCTGAGAGCTGAGTTCCCTTACTATAATTAAAGCTAAACCCCAGTCTGCTATGAATTCACCACTGCACCTTCACATTTTTGCCAACTGAAACTTCCAGTCTTTCAAAGTTTGGGCTCTAGTCCAAGTCTAAGTCCATAGCTAAGTTATCAAGTCACATTAGGATTTACTGAGAAAGATTTTGGCAGAGAACACAGCCCGGTGTGTTTAGTACTGGCTGCAGTATTTTGAGAGATCCTGATAGCTTTTAAACTTTCTCATACATAAACCCCCTAAATTCTAAAATTGGATATGGAAATATAACTCACATTTTTTCCACAGACTGAGTTACATGCAGGGGTATGTGGGAGTATTTTGAGTTATTATTTGCAAAACGCCAAGCAGAAAAGCTAAAATGTTACTAAGGTGACAACCACACCGCACCTGGGGACCTACACAACACTATTAGCCAGTTATTCTGTTTACCTTCTTCCTTTTTAGAAACTGGAACAAAAAATGAGGCACCTGTCTGTATCTGGAGACAAGCAGAACAAAACTTCAGCAGTTCTTGAATAAAGGGCCTCTCTGCTTCTAAGAGCAAGAAAGGCAAGGATGGCCAGAACAGAAGAAAGCTACTTTAGACAGATTTCTGGACAGAAGCCAAGTAGTTGGAGACCTTGTGCTAGATTTGCATTTGTTTTCCTAATTCCACATGCTCTCGAGTTAATTCAGAAACACTCTTCCTGCACCAAATATTACCTCCTACAGTATGCTCTGTGAACAAATATGCTATATTTCCATACTTCTATACCTTTCCTTATGGAAACCCACATGAGAATGATTCTTGTGGTTATTTTTTCGCAGAATGCTACCACTATTTTGGCTTCCTTTGAGGTCAAAAATAGGATAATATGAACTAGATGATCTACAGTCCACAGAAACATTTCTGAAATAGATGAAAACTATAAAACCACTTCTTGTAGATCTACCCTGAGTCACTGACATCAACTGAGGTACTGCCTACCTTCCCTCAGAAGTGATTAAGAAGACCCTATAAACCAGAGTACAGTGAAGTCCGGGTGCTTTGATTTTTACATGAAAGGGAACAAGAAGAATTCTTACTATCACCTTGTTCTCTCTCTCCCTCTATTTCACATTCCCAACATGTTTTCCTTCTTTTGGCTAGTCATGTATAAATCAGGGTTTGGAAACCTTGAAGTCCTTTCCTATAAAACACAGCCATTTGACAAGCTGATTTTTAGTGCAGCAGGACACCTGCAAGTTTCTAAGAGTCAGGTAAGGACTCTCAACTAACAGGCAGCCTAGAGTTCCATAAATCAGAGATGTCCCTAAAATTGTCAATAAAATCCTCACTGACCTGCTGCCAATTCCTTGGAGGAAACTTCCTCCCCTGTAAATACAACAGAAAAGAGTAGTTGTCTTGAATAAATGTCTAAGTATTGTAGGAAATAACCTGATAAAAAGGTGTAAGTTTTCTTCAGAGTACAATGACTGTAAGTTCACAGGGATAAAGGTAGCTCTCCTATTTCCTGACTTCTGCCCCGTGTCACACAGCTGTAAAGATGTCACTGAAGAATAAAAAGATGTACCAGTTTTGACTGGGATGGAGCCACTTTTGTTCACAGTAGCTTGTTTAGTGCTCTGTTTTGGCTTTGTGACCAAAAGAGCATGGGTAACACACTGTTTTTTTAGCTATTGCTGAGAAGTGCTCACACAGCCTAAAGGGCTTTTCTGCTTCTCACACCACCCCACCAGCAAAGGAGGCTGGAGGTGGGTAAGAAGCTGGGAGCAGACACAGCTGGGACAGCTGACCCCAGCTGAGCAAAGGAATATCCCATACCATATGGCATCATGCTCAGCATAGAAAGCTGGGGGAAGAAGGCAGAAGAGCAGAGAAGAGGCGTTCAGAGAGATGGTGTTTGTCTTCACGGGTCACCATTCCGTGTGATAGAGCCCTGCTTTCCTGGGGACGGCCGGACACCTGCCTGCCCATGGGGAGTGCCGAATGAATTGTTTTGCTTTACTTGCATGTGTGACTTCTGCTTTCCTTATTAAACTGTCTTTATTTCAAACCTTGAGTTTTTGCACTTTTACCCTTCTGGTTGTTCTCTCTCATCCCACTGGAGGGGAGTAAGAGAGCAGTTGCATGGAGCTGAGCTGCCCACCAGGGTTAACCCATAACAGTCCCTTCTGGCACCTAGTGTGGGGCATGAGGGGTTAGAGATAACAATAGATTTGACCATAGTATGCTATATCAAATTTATATCTGTTTAGCTATTCATTGTCAGGCTTGTCATGGGGTTTGCTTGCCTGGCTGTAGATTAGAAACTATTGCTCGTTACTGGCTGCTTTTTGCTTCTGCTGTTTCCTGTTCTCCTTATCATCCCATTCTTGTCTGCCTGGGAACATACTGATAACAGGAATGGGCTGGCAGATGGCCAGGGCACTGCTGCCATACCTGTGCTGGACAGGCTGGATCTCAAATTCACAGGACTGTGACTGTGGGTAAGTTTATCTGGAGCAGGTACAACCAGAAACAGAGGTGGCCATGGAGTAGTTTGTGCCAGAGCAGGTACTCCCCTGCAGCGACTGTGGCCTACGGGTATTGTCATTCTTAAGCAGCTACATCCCTAAGGGATGGTGGTCTGTGGAGAAGCCCACACTGGACCATATACTGCCCCAGTGGACTGTGGACCTGTGAATAATCCCAAGCTGGAGCGGGGGCAAGTCTTCCCCTTGCAAGTTCATTGCAATGTTAAACCCTATGGTCTGGTCCAAAGGGACAAGGGGTGAAGACTGTGATGGAAATACCTTTAAATTTTTTTAACCTAGGATTTGAGTTGCATGTTACAAAAAATAACTGTAGCAGGAACACCTTGTTGATAGCCTGGTTAGGAGCAAAGGGAGCAAACCCTATTGCTACAGCCTATTGTTAAATCCTATAACCTGGCCCAAAGGAATCTGGGGTGGAGACTGTAATGGAAATACCTTTAAATTGTTGTAACCTAGTATCTGAGTTGTGTTTTATAGGAATTACTATAACAGGAACCATCTGAACCAAGAGAGGAAAAGCCTCACAAGAAGAGGTGAAAGTGCAGCAGTGACCCAACCTGAGCTGTCTTTGGTGCTCAGCAACTCCACATAGCACACCACCTCTCCTGTCCAGCGTGACCACCATAATGGATTGAATAAACATGGACTAAATGGACTCAGTGGACATACTGTGGACTTTTTAAAGCAGTGGTCAATACACTACGGGAATGATATCTGTGTATATATCACAGGATAGGAAAGAGTGGGTTGTTAATGAGGCAACATGAGACCTGAGCATGATGTCAATGGTATGGAATAAAGGGTGGAAATTACATTGGTTCTGGCTGGAATGGAGCTATTTTTCTTCATAAAAGCACGTGTAGTGCTAAGGTTTGGATTTGTGATCAAAACACTGTTGATAACACACCAATGCTTTAGCCATTGCTGAGCAGAGCTTTCAAGTCAAGGCCTTTTCTGCTTCTCACACCACCCCCCCAGCGAGCAGGCTGGGGGTGCACAAGAAGTTGGGAGGGGACACAGCCAGGACAGCTGACCCCAAGTGACCCAAGGGATATCCCATATCTATGACATCCTGTTCAGTGATAAAAACTGGGGAAAGGTGGAAGGAGTGACGTTCCGTGCTACGACATCTGTGTTCCCAAGTCACTGTCACATGTGATGGAGCCCTGCTTTCAGGAGATGGCTGATCATCTGCCGGCCCACAGGACGTAGTGATTGAATTGCTTATTTTTCTTTGTTTGAACACACAGCCTTTGTCTTTATCTCAGCTCTCAAGTTTTATCACTCATGCCCTTTTGATTCTTTCCCTCATCCCACCAGGGGGGAGAGAGTGAGCAGTTGTGTGGTGCTTAAGCTGCCCACTGGAGTTAACCCACAACAAAAGTCTACAGTAATTGGAACATCAGGCAATAGTTTGGTAATTGGTGAAAGTGCAAACTTCCCATCAGAAAAAAAAACCAGTTTCCAGAAGAGACAGAAACTGAGATAATGAGGACTTTGTCAACCATTCCTAAAGGTGTTAATACTCCCTATGGGCAAGAGAAAAATATTGCTGTTGAGATTATTGTACTGGCCATTGAGCATGGCACAGCACAAACATACAGGAGGATAACACCCTCTGCCAAAGGCCAGATTTCAATACTTTTGGTGATGACAGAGCACAACATCATTCTGCACATCATTTTACAGAAACTGATCTGAACAATGAGCAGGTACAATGCTAGTACACCTGACTAAGACCCAAGGCACTGGGACAGGAAACAAAAGCCTGAATCCACAGCTTGTTCTACAGAAGTAAGTATTGATAATACATGGTAGCACAGTCACTCAAGCTATTTCAAGGGAGTTAAAGAGTAAGAACTCATTATATTTTTCAATATAAATGTCATTATTTCTCTCTGCCCTTTGAGTGTCAACACTAAGGTGAATCACCTGATCACAGTTCCCTCTGGGCCTGAATGTACGCTACAGTTTCAGAACAATTTCATTAATATTTGCAGTCTGGTCAATCCTGCAGGAAAATAAGTCTCCAATGGCTTGGAGGGGGTGGGGTTAGATGCACAGTTATACACACAGAATTACTGGGGGGCTTGACCCCAAATGTGGATGAAGCAATATTTTCTTTAACAGCCTTATTTCAAAAGTGTTCTCTAACACTATTCTAAAAACATCTTCACTTTCTAATATCCTCATTTTTCCTGATTTTTGGGGATAGGATCTTCAAAGAACCATTTATCTAAAACCATTTTGCTGACATAGCTTTCAAATCTGTATAACATTAATGATGCCGGGAAGCCTGATGCCATAATTTCAAAGGCTTCCCTTAATTATTGTTTGTTTTTTTCTAATTTGAATGAGTGATGTGACTTTTGTACTCTCCAGAACTAGCCCATTTTCCACGATTACAATCCCAGCTCAACAGTGGCCACAAACTGTCTGCAGCTGACACATTCAAGGACAGAACAGTATTGCTTGGTGATAGAAAAAGTATCACATTTTGGATGATTTTACAGCTTTAAATGACTTGCTATTAGCATCCATAGTGCCTATGTCAATTTTAAAAATGTTATTTGCTTTTTAAAATCTGACCTGCTCAGAGAAATTGTTGATTATGTACCGATCAGATCAAAACTATAACTCTTTCCTTGAAATTCTCTGAGGGTTGAAGTTCCCTCAAATTCTCCTCCCATACCTCAGAAGTTAGATCCAAGCACTCCCAAATCCAACCTTCCAACCTTCACAAAGTGTTTAGTTTTGTTTAAAGCCACTGCAGTGAAAGGTTTGAGTTCAGTGTCAACTCTAATACAAGTGTAGAAATTTAGTTTCAGCCTACCCCTGCCAACAATTCAAACCCATGCCCTGAAATGTATGAGCCACAAGTAGGATCCAGCAGGGCCTCTCCTGTGCATGCAGTCACTCAGAAACATGTGCCATTGGGGAAAGGAGAAGCATTTGGAAATGCCGAACAACAAAATATTAAGTCTATCAGTTTCTAAAATGGAACAGTTAACCACTAAACAAGTGTGGAGGGGCAAAAAATAATTGTGTAACCATTGCAATCGAAGGAATACATCACATAGAAGCTATATCCTGTGTGAGGTTTTGCTATGTAGCCACTACAGAGAAAAAGTTAAGATCTCCAAGCCCTGACAGTGGAGCAAGCCAAGTATGGCTGCACTGGGACAGACTGTGGGCACTCAGTCATGGCTGTTTATATTTTACAATCTTTGCTTCATGGAAACTCCTAGTGGAATTTCATACTGGACTACCTGCTAGTTATGTTTTGCCTAAGTAAAAAGTGGGGGTTCAAGTTTTTCATGTGCAAACAGCTTCTCTAAAGGTTTCCATTTAAACAAACTCTCAGAATAATTTACTGCATTTAAACAGTCAGCAGAAACAACTGAAACTTTCCTAATCTGGTTACAAAACAATGGCCAAAATACCACACAGTCATTTAAAAGTGACAGCTTTACCAAAACTAAATTTTCCTTTAAACCATTTCCAGTCAAAGTCTGCAAAACAATTAACTTGTAGATCATATTCATAAATATGAAGCAAGCAATAAAAATGCTTTATTCGGAGTTTGTAAAGGCTTGCTTTAAGTATTTGTGTTTAATTATCCCCAGTAATTTGAAGTCTGAGATTTGAAAGTATCCAAGCTAAACACCTGTTTTTCAGTGACACTGAGCTGCTGCTTATCAATTACAAATATCTTCAGAATAATAAACCATAAAGAATAAAAATGCAATTCTTTAGTACTTAACTACATATTGGTCCCAACAACTCTTAATATTCAGGGCTTACAACAGAACATGGCTGAAATCATACACACAAACAGTTTAGAAGAATTAAGTAACTGCATTTTAGAGATGTGTCTCCTGCAGCTAAAGTAATTCAAGAAAACCATTCAAATAAGCAAATAACATTGTTTACATTTACAAATGAAACATCATATGAGTATTTATTGATTTTTTTAAAAAAATTCAAAAAATACATTGTAACAGAACAGAATGTATACGTTCTTCAATGAAAGACAAAACTACGGTTATCATCTGGACCAGAATACAAATACATGCTAACAATTTAAAAATCATTTTGGGTCATTCAGGAAACATGAAACAAGCTAGCTGTTTGCAAATGCAGTAGTTATCTACTTAGTAAATAAGCCTGAGAAAGTTAGCCTGTAAAGAAATTGGCTTTTAAACTCTTAAACACAAAGAGCTTTCTAGGCTAAAATGGTGAAGAGACCTGTGTTGTGCACCTGACAGGCCACTGAGCCATTTCCCACAGAGATTCTATTCCTGCTCCACCTTGGCTCAGCCACCCATCAGCAGCAGTTTCACATCAATAACCAGGCTTATTCAAGCAAGGTGTTTAAAATATGCTAAAAGGATGTAAAACCATCAGTTACATACACAGTGGATAGATGTTAATAATTGAGATTTTGTACCAAATTCCTTGGTTTGTATTAGGGCCAAGTAAAAAGTAGTAGTCTAGTTCACGGATGAAATAGATTATACTTTTTGGCTCAAGGTAAGACCCTTTAAAAACAATTTCTACATAAGCATCTAGAATCAAAGCATGAAAAAAAACAGGACAAACACAACTAATCATTTTACAATAACCACATACTGTAGGCAAGTAGGAACCAAAACAGTAACATAAATTGTGCATCGGTTCTATGAAAATAAAGCATTACTAGTAGACACAAGCAGTCTGACAAGATGTGAAAGTGAGCAGTGAGAACTTCACAGATTGAATTTCTTTTCATCAGAATTTATCTGTTTCTACTGCAGGCAGGTAACAAATGGAACTCAGGAAAACTGAATTCCTATTAGCAGCTTAACTCTACTACAGTGAGGCTGAGGCTTTTATCATTTGTTTCATTAAGCGACATTCAAACTAATGAAGCAAAAATGACATTTCAAAAATGAAGACCAAAAGAAAGCTGAATGTATATTTTAGTCAGAAACAGTCTTAGGTTAAATCCACAACTGATGATATCTGATGTAAGCAAATGTAATTTAACTATGCTGCTTATACCAACAGAACATCTGACACTATTCCTTGAATCCTAGCAGCCTCTTTTAAGTCACTTGTCATGAATGCATACTTTCTAAATTACAAAAAAAAAAATAAAAAAATCCATTATCAGGCATGCAAAAATTCCAACAGGAACCTCCCATTTCCAGAATTTGGTTATATGATCAAATTACTTATGCTAGAGCATATGAAACCAACCTTTCAAATGAAACAAATTCACAATTCTGAAAAGGGGAAAAAACCCCAAATAAAACAAAAGTGTATGACAGGAAAATTATATTTCTACATATCCGGTACTACCCTTTGATGGTGCAACACAGTAAAATGAGCCACTACCTATATACGCATATAAATTTGCACGTAATGTGATAGGGAAGAGGCTTCCTTTTCCCATTTTCCACACCGCAGAAATGACTGGATGTACTACAGAGGCTGCCACTGTCCTAAGAAATGTAGGCTATTTGCCATTGCTGAGTGCAGGTTATCAGTGATGAAGGACTCATGCACTGACCCAGCATGGTTCATCTTGTATTCTATAATACTGACTGTGATGGCAAAAACATTCTGCATTGCTCTGACACCAGATCTACTTTCACTACTGAGCAAAACATGGTTTTCAAATGTCCTGATCCGAGCCAGGATAGGATTAATTTTGCAGTACTTAGAAGGGGGCATGGCTAGGACCCAGAAGCTATTCTACACCACCTCACATCATTGCTGGGGGTGGGGTGGAGGGATTCTCTTCCAGGGAAAACAGAATCCCTTTCGGTCGAGCAGTGTGATGGAGGAAGTTGTCAAGTGGTCAGATGTTGTCTATTGTCGAGGGGTTTCCGTATGAATCCTTCATTTTTTGCACCCTGTGTCCTTACTATTGTTGCTTTTACTGTTAGTTTTCTTATCTCATTGCTGTTTCCAGTAAATTGTTCTTAACCCTTGATCTTTACCTTTTGGGCTCCCAATTCTCCTCTCCATTCCGCCACAGAGCGAGGGCTGGAGGAAGGGAGCAAGGAGCACATGGTTTGGAGAGTCGCAATGGGAGCACTAAATTGGGGAGTACCATTCCTAAAACATGACAGACTTTTTTGGCACCCAATGTGGGGCACGAAGAGTTGGGATAACAACAGATATGCCCAGAGTGGGTTGGAAACAAACTTGATCTAAGCATTTGTTGTATTAGGCACAGAGCCACCGATCACAACGTTGCTTGGTCTGTTTATATGCTTGTGGTACCTAACCCTGTGTATATTCCCATATGTGCTGCTCATGATGTGTTTTTTCTGATCAGGAAAGGGGATCAGGATTGCTTTGTTGCTGTACTGTGTGATATCAGCTTATGATATGATAACATCAAAGGCAATAAGGGTCATTTGGGATGTGTATTCAATGTTGCTCTTCTGCCCTTACCTCAGGTGCTACCTCTGGGAGTTCGTTAATAATCGTACCCAGTCTGAAGGGGGAACAGGGGAGGATGATTTTCCCCAGCTTTTCACCCCTTTTTCCTCCTTCAGGCCTGTTACAACAGTTTTTTAGAATTTTCAATTCCCTTTGGATGTTAAGGAAAGCATGTTCTTGTTGCTGTGTCTGCCAGGTCTCCTCAGTGTGGTCCACACCATGTTTACTTAAGAAAGAGATTTCTAGGAAGGTCAGTCAGAGATCGCTCCTGAGAGTGGACAGTCATGAGTGGCATGGAATGTGGGAGAAAATGGGCTAGTATGAGGGGAAATTATCTGCTCCAATGGCTTGGAAGGTCACTCCTGAACAACTACAAGACCCTGATAAAGTGACAGAATATTTGCAAGAATGCTGTGGCAACTCTGGGGAGAAGCAACTTATTGAAATGTATTTGGCCCTGGCTACTCTTTACCGGACACAGTTCAATACTAGACAGCACCCTCGTGGGGAGGAGAAGGAAAGTAGACCAACAGGCACTGTGGCCACCCAAACTACAGCTGAACCACAGGAAGCTTGCAGGCTCTTTCTCTGTCATGAGGAGAGATAAACAGATGCTACAGGCCTGTGCATTGGAGAGGACCTGGGGAGGGAGGCTAGCGAAGACAAAAAGCCTTGAAGAGAACAGGAGTGTCTTTCTGAGGCAGTGTTTTCCCCTTGCAAGTCTAGTTTTCTTGACTTTGGAATAAATTTTCCTTAACTCCTTCCAATGCTTGGCATTTCAGGGGTACCTATGTGTTATCTTACTTCACAATTAGGGAAAATTATTCTCTCAAGGATGATCTAGTAGTGCACCCAAGCAGGTGGAACACCATGGAGAAAGGTATCCAGTACCTGAGAGAATTAACTGTGCTGGAGGCAATCTATAAGAATTCAAATAAAGAGCAGTCCCCTGTAGATCCAGATGGGGTTCAGTGTACAAAACCTGTTTGTACAGAGTATGCCATCATCATATGCCAACTCACTGGCATTGATGTCAATGAAAGAAGGAGAACAAACAGTGTTTCAGGTGATTACCTGACTCTGGCAACATGAAGATTGTGTTTTTCCTCCCTACCAACCTGAGCCTCATCTGCGGAAAGACTGTCCAAGACTGCAGACAGATTTGAAAGACTTGAGCAACCTAGAGAAGAAATGTCCCATGTCTCGCCAGTGTGGATCAGACTCTCTTCTATTGGGAGCAAGCGCTCCAGAGAGAGGGTACACACCACCAGGTAAACAATGGTTCTACTTGCATGACCATGGAGAGGACATGAGGAAGTGGGATGGAAAACCCACCTCTACTGTAGCAGCATGGATACATGAGTTGAGAGGAAGAACAACCACCCCAAGAAATTCTTCAAGGATAAATGCCACTCCAGTTTCCAGAGGGCAAGTCCTCAGACAAAATAGGAGACCTGATGCTGCTTCCAATCCTCTTGAAGGGACCTCCAGTTCATATTAACAAGAAGTGAGCAACGAATACTATTACCAGAACTTGAGGGGCCCTGCCTCCAGCCAGGTGGAGGAAAGGGACAATCAGCTCTATTGGACTGTGTGGATCCAATGGCCTGACACATCAGAACCACAAGAGTGTAAGGCTTTAGTTGACATCGGCGCACAGTGTATCCTGATGCTGTCAAGATATGTAGGGCAGAATCCATCTCTATTTCTAGGGTGACAAAGGGATCACAAGAGCTGACTGTACTGGAAGCTAAAGTGAGCTTGACCGGGAATAAATGGCAAAAACACCCTATTGTGACTGGCCGTGATGGACTGAATTGTTGTTAATGCCTTAAACGTTGTCAAAAATCATAGAAAGCCTTTTTGTCAAACTGCAAGGAAGCAACTGCCTGTCTGTAACCACCGAAGCACCCCCCTCCCAAATATGCTTCCTGACTGGAATTTGGACTGTGATGGGAGCTTCAGATAAGACTACTGTCTAGTTTTCTCAGGTCTCAGGGGAAGTAAACGAGGCTCATCAGGTGGTGGAGGAGAAGGGTTTTGGGTGTGTGATTGCAAAATCTCTCCACACCAAACCAAAGGAGTAATCCCCAAACACCCCCCAGAAGACCATGTACACACAGGACATTCACATGAGAAGCAGCTGAGATGGAGTCATAAACCATTAAAGACCCCAGATTCATTCCTGATGCCTTCTACAACCAGTGGTAACCTTATGCCACTGCATATGATCCAAGTGATGAAACAAATCCAGAGCCTGTCACAAGAGACTGCAGAGCTTTTCCCTGCCAGGCGTGGTGCCTGGACATCTCCTGAATGTATATTAATCCATTGGACTCTATGTTGTGTGGGACCCTGACCATCAAGAAGACCAAAAGAACGTAAAACCACTGGGTCCACAGAGTGGTGATATATTTTCTATTTTAATCTCTCTCTGTCACTCTCTTTCTTACTTCCCCCCACTCTGCTTTTTCTATTTCTGTCTATCCCATTTTCTCTGTCTCACATCTACTGTTAAATAAAATCCATACTACTGACTTTGGCATATGGCCTCATTTGCACCTTCATTTGGGCAAAGGCGTTTCTAATAATTTTAATAACTGGATCATAACATTGTCCCAGGGGCCCTGTGCATCCTTGGCACAGATTATATCAGGAGAGAACATTTCAAGGACCCAAAAGGGTGTTGTTGGGCTCTTGGGATAGCTACTGTGGAGACAGAAGAAATCAGACAGCTGAACACCTTGCCTGGTCTTTCAAAGGACCCTTCTCCTGTGGGACTGTTGAGGGTTGAAGAACAGTTACTGACGGCCACCGCAATGGTGCACTGTCAGCAATACCGCACCAACTGGGACTCTGTGACCCCCATCCGTGAGATGATTCGCAAACTGGAGAGCCAGGGAGTGGTCAGCAAGACTTGCTCACCCTTTAGAAGTCCTATATGGCCTGTGAGTAAGTCCAGTGGAGAGTGGAGACTGATAGTGGTCTATCGTGGCCTGAACAAAGTCACAACACCACTGAGCGCTGCTGTACCAGACATGCTGGAACTTCGGTACGAACTGGAGCAAAGTGGTGCCACCATCCACGTTGCTAATGTGGTTTCCCCCATTCCTTTAGCAGCAGACTGCAGGCCACAATTTGCTTTCACCTGGAGGGGTGTCCAGTACACCTCGAACTGACTGCTCCAGTGGGGGAAACTCAGCCCTACTATTTGCTGTAGACTGATTCCTACTGCACTGGAAAAGGCTCCAGAACATTTGCAATACATTGATGACATCACCATGTGAGGCAAAACAGCAGAGGAAGTTTTTGAGAAGGGGAAGAAGATAATCCAAATTCTCCTGAAGGTTGGTTTTGCCATAAAGTAAAGTAAGGTCAAGGGACCTGCCCAGGAAATTAAGTTTTTAGGAGTAAAATGGCAAGATAGACATTGTCAGAATCCAATGGATGTGGTCAACAAAACAGCAGCTATGTCCCCATGAACCAGCAGGAAGGAAACATAGGCTTTCCTAGGTGCCATGGGTTTTTGGAGGATGCATATTCCAGAGTACAGTCAGATTGTATCATGTGACATGGAAGAAAAATGATTTTAAGTGGGGTCCTGAACAACAAGCTTTTGAACAAATTATACAGGAGATTGCCCATGCAGTAGCCCTTGGGCCAGTCAGGATGGGCAAGATGTGAAAAATGCACTCTACACTGCAGCAAGGGAGAATGGCTCTTCCTGGAACCTCTGGCAAAAAGTGCTCGGGGGCGACTCCTGGGGTTCTGGAGTGAGAATACAAAGGACCCAAGACCTGTTACACCCCAACTGAAAAAGAGATACTGGCAGCTTATGAAGGGGTTTGAGCTGCTTCAGAAGTAACTGGCAGCGAAGCACAGCCCTCCTGATGCCCTGACTGCAAGTGCTGGGCTGGATGTTCAAAGGGAAAGTCCCTTCCACACGTCATGTCACTGATGCTATGTGGAGTAAGTGGGTCACATGAGCTCAACTAGGAAACCCCAATCGCCCACGGATCTTGGAAGTCATCATGAACTGGCCTGAAGGTGAAAATTTGGGACTATCATGATCATCAGAGGAGGACAAGGTGACATATGCTCATATGAGAAGGCCTCACCAAATAATCAGCTACCAGAAACTGAAAAGCGATACGCTCTCTTCACTGATGGTTCCTGTTGTATTGTAGGGCAACATCAAAAATGGAAAGCTGCCGCATGGAGCCCTACATGGTGAGTTGCAGAAGCTACTGAGGGACAAGGTAGATCAAGTCAGGTTGCACAGCTGACAGCTGTCCAGTTGGCTGTAGATATCACTGAACGAGAGAAATGGTCAGCGCTCTACCTCCACACTGACTAGTGAATGGCAGCAAATGCTCTGTGGGGGTGGCTAGACCAATGGAAAAGGATGAATCAGCAGCACAGAGGAAAACCCATCTGGGCTGCGGAAGTGTGGCAAGACACCTCTGCCTGCATAGAAAAGTTGGCTGTAAAAGTTCATCATGTAGATGCATGTGTACCCAAGAGTCAGGCTACTGAAGAGCATCGTAACAAGAGAGAAGTGGATTCAGCTGCCAAGATTGAAGTGTTTCAGGTAGATCTGGACTGGCAACATAAGGATGAGTTATTTCAGGCTTGGTGGGCTCATGACACCTCAGGTCATCAGGGAAGAGATGCAACATATAGATGGGCTTGTAATCCAGGGGTGGACTTAACCATGAACACCATCATCCAAGTTATCCATAACTGTGAAATGTGCTGCAATCAAGCAGGCCAAGAGAGTAAAGCCTCTGTGATATGGGGGACAATGGTTGAACTATAATGTGGGAGGTTTGGCAGATCCATTACGTCACACTGCTGCAAGCCCACCAAGGCAAGCACTACATCCTCCCAATGGTAAAAGCAACCACTGGATGGCTGGAGATGCATCCTGTGCCTTATGCCACTGTCTGTAACACCATCTTGGGCCTTGAAAAGCAAGTTCTGTGGCAACATGGCACCCCAGAGAGAACTGAGTTGGACAATGGGACTCATTTCAAAAATAGCAGTATAGAAACCTGGGCCAGAGAGCACAGCATTGAGTGGGTATATCATATTCCCTATCAGGCACCAGCAACTGGGGAAGTTGAATGGTACCAGAGACTGCTAAAATCCACATCGAAAGCAATGGGCAGTGGGACCTTCAAACATTGGGATACACATTTAGCAAAGGCTGCCTTCATTAGGTTAGTTAACAAATCAAAACCTCCATGTATGGTAGAAGGGGATAAACTCCCCATAGTACATATGAGGAATGCGTTAGAGAAGACAGTTTGAATTAGTCCTGTCTTAAGCAAAGGCAAATGTATCCATGGGGTTGTTTTTATTCAAGGACCTGGGTGCACTTGGTGGGTAATGCAGAGGCATGAGGAAACATGATCTGTACCTCAAGGGAATTGATTTCTGGGTGAGAACAGCCTGTAATGTTGAACTGTGTAGTACTGGTTGCTGAATGACACTGCCACTGTATGCCATAATTACCAGGGACAATGAGAATGGACTGCTCCAGATACACTGGTCATGAGCTCCTGATGCAGCTTGCAACCAGCCAAGAGCACACCGGCCCGCCTGCCCTGGGAGACATCTAGGACAGATGGAATCCACAGTCATGGACTAAATGAACTCAACAGAGATCTGGGAGGGACAGTCATTGACTCTGAAAAGGATACCTCTGCTTGTGTATATGTGTCTGTCTATCTATCTGTCTACCTACCTATCTATCTATCTATATGTATATAGTTGAACAGTGTAGGATTTGGGCATGTCATAGATGGTATAGAATAAGGGGTGAATTATGTCCTGGTTCCAGCCAGGAAATGGTTAATTTTTGCAGTACTTAGAAGGGGGCATGGCTACGACCCAGAAGTTATTCTACACCACCTCACATTATTGCCAGGGGCGGGGAGAAGCAATACTATTCCAGGGAGAACAGGGTCCCTTCCAGTCAAGTAGCATCGCAGAGGGAGAGGTTGGATATTGTCTGTTGTAGAGGGATTTCCATGTGAATCCTTAATTTCTTACACTCTCTGTCATTAGCATTGTTGCTGTTACAGTTTGTTTTCTTATCTCGTTGCTGTTTCCAGTAAATTGTTCGTATCTCAACCTGTGATCTTTACCTTTTGTGCCTCTAAGTCTCCTCTTCAGCCCACCACAGGGGAGAGGGAACATGGTTTGGAGAGTCTCAGTGGGAGCACTAAACAGGGAAGTACCATTACTAAACCACAACATCGAATTACAACTAAGAGGTTCAGGGTGGTAAGCAAAGAAATTACTTTAATAACCTGGCCTAGACAACAAACACAAAGGTAAGGTGGTTCATTGGTAACTTCTGGATCAGAGTCGAAGAGATGCCAAAGCAGTATGTAAAGCTTCTATTTTGAAGAGATGAAGCCCCTCAAAGAAGTGCAAGTAAAAGGCATAATTTAGGCTTGTAATTGTTTGAAGAGAAGAGACAAAGAAGAGAAAGATGGGCTGCAGTAAGATGAATGTAAGGAAGGAACAAAAAAGAGGAGGGATGCGTATATTGGTGCAGAGTTGTATCTCCCGGACCCAGAAACTGCCTTGGACACCATCTAATTTTACAAGATAAGTTACATGCATGCCCACATTCAAGAGGGCAAGAGTGAAACCTTGATGGCAAATGCTACGATTCTGGCTGAAGAGCTTCATTTTCCCCCTCCCATACCTGAAAGCCTTGAATCCTTGCCAAATACTCCAGCTGTTTTGAAGGCTGCACTGTAGAACAGGGGGAAGCAGGAGATACTCCTTTTAGACCTATGGCTTCAGCAGTTGGGGACGTTCCATTCATGAGAAGTTCCCTGGCAATCGTAGCCGTGCTATTTGTTGTAGGAGATATGCTGAAGAAAGAGCTGGAAGTCTGGCTCATTTCTTTGGACGACAAATAGCTTACAGTGGTACCAGGGGCTGATTTGTTGCGGCTTGCTTCCATCTCTTGATAAACATCAGGAGAGAGATGGAGTATTCCCTTTGGTGCTGAAAACAAAACCAAAGATCATTCTTATTACTCTTGAATGGGTTTGACAAATATACAATTTTCATCAACATATTTTACAGTGAAAAACAAAGTAAGAATTTAGAAGCAGTACCTTTTTTTTCACAGAAACTGTAAGTGAAATGGCATAATTTATTCAGAAACAAAGCAGATCTGAAGTGCCCCTCTTTTTCCTCTTCCCCAACTCCTTTTAAAAAAGTACGAACCTGGATTTTAAAACTGTGACTAGCACAGAATACACAACATGAACAAATAACGTTTGGAGACCTACAAACCACGAGGAACAGATGTTACTTCAAAATAGTAGCACAGTCACTATTTACCTACATTTTTCTACCTCCTGATACAATAATTTAGGCTGTTTTTTCACAAATAATTGAAACTAGTTTGTATCAGCACCGTTGCCACCAGAAGTAGTTTAGTTTTCTCTCCCACCTACAGCTGCTGTTTGTACTCTCCCGCTGCTCTGTTGCTTATGCCAGCACCAGCACCTGTAGGACCATGTAGGGATGTTCATGAGAATGAGCTGTTGGAGGCAGGAGAAGGGCAGCGTGGTTTCTTGCGGTAGCAGCTCTGCCTGATGTGCTGGCTTGAAGTGTTTGCTGAATTACAAGGGCAGCCTGTGGTTAAAAAACTTTAAGTTGCACTGCAACCACATTGTTACTGTGCTAATGACTCTGATGTGACTGACTGCTCTGCAGTGAAGAGCAATTTATTTATGTACTTATTTATTTAGCTGTATATATGGCATCCTATAGTTTGCAAATAGCTACTTGCCTTTGAGAATGTTTAAAACCATTACTATCAACAGGAGTTACAGTAAACATTAAAAAAGTTAAATTTATTTATGGGAATTACTTTTAAATATTTCCACTGATATGTTAATTAGGGGCAATGTGTCTACATTTAAAAATTTTTAATATGTTTTTAGAAAATATCTCAACCTTAAACCTGCTTGGAAATATGAGTACATACTTGATTAGTTTTGCTGATATTCCTGTGTGTGTGAAAATGTGAAGAATTAAGTATGAAGTTTGCTAGTTTTCTTACACAATGAAGCATTTGTTGGAAACACAACTAACCAGTTAGCTGAAACAAGAGGAAGACCTTTTTCTTATTATTAATACATCATAAAATGAGCTTGAAATGTGCAATTTCTTATTAAGAACATACTTTAATCTCCTAGCATACATCTGAAAATAACATGAGTGAACCTGAGCCATAAGGCATTTCATTCTAGGGATAATAAACCTGTTTGTTACCTGATTTAGTAATCCCGAGAGAAATCAATGGGTTCAATTGTTAATTCACTTGCTGCACATATTAAATTAATTTCAGAACGTAGAATAAATTCAAAGAAGAGAAGGAATTTAATTTCCAGTACCTAGAAAGGATTCCTCTAATACTAGTAGCACGAGGAGTACTTTTAAATAAAATGTCTACGACAAGGAGAAGACTTAAAAAACATTACCCATAATTAATGCCTTCATTTTCAACTATATGGTGAAAATGGAAGTTCCTCACTACCAACTCAGCAAACTGCTTACAGGTGAGTCTTTTAATTGATTTACTTGCACATTTGGCTTTTAAATTCATATTGCTTTCAGAAATCTGGAACTTCTGCTTATATCATTCACAAAGACATTGCTGTTATTCACCTGACTGCTCTCCCCACCTACCTTCATAGGGCTGGGGAACTTGGTTGGACCCTGAACTCTAAGTGTGTTTTACCCAGTTCAGAACTGGTTCCAAAGCCAGTACACTGAACTCCAGAGCTGAATTCTAGAGCTAAACACAAATTCAAGACAACTGTACTCAGAAAGATGGAGGACTGGATCCCTAAAATGTCTTTTTCTCCATCTGGGACAATTTAAATATAATATTATAGATAAGCAACTGTGTAAATACACAGCATTATTTTAATGCACATAATCACTACATGATAAGACAGATTTTATACTCTCTTTCTGAGGCTATAGCCTCCAAGGCTCACCACTGCTCATATTTTTAAATAGTCTTATACAAGATATGACATTAGTGAAAATAAAAAAAAGATAATACAGATCTTGATATTTGACATTAGCTTACAAAACCAAACAGCAACAATAACACTGAGTGGCAGATGTTCACCACCTCCTAAGAACTGCCCACTGTAAATCTGATTTCCCCCAAATATTTCAGAAATAAAAACTGAACAAAAGATAAAAGTCTACTTGTTTAGAAATAACATGATATTAGCCCCCCCAATCAATTTTAGAAAAACATAGTACAATATTAACTTCAAAAAAGTTTAAAGAAGTTTAAAATCAAGTCCAGTGCTGCAGATGTCTGTTCCATTGATGTAATATTACTTAAAACAAACATTTTACATGCTTTCTCAGCCATTTCACTGTTTTTACATGATCCACCCAAATATCTAACTGCTGTCTGGAACAATGGTTTGGAATACTTCCAGATTACTAAGCTTTCTAAATGTTAAAATAACTAATATGCAGCATATGATGAATAAAAAGATATTGAGCTGAGTATAGCAAATGGTCCTAAAGTACTGGCTTTAATGGTGATGTTAAATTAATAATAGTACTTTTAAACTTTGCAACACCTTACTGCTAAAGACTTCAAAGTGCTTTATAAGCAATAACTAATTCAAATCATACATTGGCTCTGAGAGGCAGATATTATATTAACATCGTTGATTATCTCTGGAAACAAAGTAATTTAATATTCTAGACATTACATTAACATAGTTGTAAGATATTAACTTTTTATATTCAGGGCCTATGTTTCATGAAGCTTCTTACAAACTTGTTTTAAAAAGCCAACAAAAACTTAGTCTCTTTGAAAACTTCTATCAAACATATATTAATTGTAATTAATTTTCTACTTTTAATATATTACTGAGGATTTTTTAACTATCATTCCTTGCTGTTCCCTGCTTACTTAAACTCAGCGGTATTGTAGGAGAGTGTATAAATATATTTAGTTGCAGTAGTAAGGTTATCACACAACAAGGATACAATAACAACGGAGGATTAAGTGCGAGAACAAAACTCTTCAGAAATTATCTTAATGAGTCTTCTAACAATCAGTTGATTAAAAAAAATGGGAGAAAGAAATACTATCCTCTAACACCTTTATGCATTGTAAGAGAATATCTCCAGGTGCGTGTTTTCATACTCTTGTCAGTTTTCAGCAAAAAAAAAGAAATTGGACTTTTCTGTCCACTGAATATTTATCCCAAAATAACTTCACCATATTCCAAAGGTAGAATTGTAATTACTAGGAGTCACAGGATCTATAACAGACAAAAAACATTGTACCTTCTGCTGGACATTAACTTAGAGGTAGATTCATGAAACATGTCAAAATTATTTCCATTTATATTGTTTAAACCTGTAGGCAAATGTGCTACAAAAATATACAGGCTAGCTATGCAATGTAATTACTAACATTTGAAAAGCATGTCCTATTTATTGTTGGCGGTAATTGTTAGCAGTCTCTCACAGTCTTCTGAAGTCTATGAAAACACACCAAGGACCTCTCTTACCTAAGAATAAATTTCTTCATTTTCCATTATCTACTTCTGCTATCAGTACTAGGTAACTGCAAAACTGTTTAGACTCCAAGGCAAACGTATGATTAACATACAAAATGGCTCAACTAAGCCTTCCCCCGGAAATGTAATCTCAGAGCTTTGCACCTTTTTTCATATCAGCCATAGTAGAGGTGGTCTCCAAAAGTTCTATTTGAGTGGTGTTATTTTTATCCCTTATCCTTTCTCTGTTTTCCCTTGGCTGGGAAAACAAGGGAACCTTTCAACAAAAGTGTCCTCCACTGTCTGGAATTCATGGAAAACAAAAAATAACCATGAGATGAACTTTCTGCATGGGGAATGGGGTGAGGAAGGAGAACAACTGACAATATTACCAAATGAGCCCCAGTGTAATAAGACTCTGCAAAAAAATGGAATTTGCTGATACGAGGACAGCGACAAGTTACCCCACCATGGTGGGCTACTATATTAAGAAAAGTTCAGAGTGATGACAGCGTTGCCTGCATGCTCACAGGTATTAGTGTCTACATGGGGACCACTGGTGACCCATTTCCCATTTTCTGTTTCTGTCAGGAAGATCAGAAAACACCAGAGGTTGAGATTTCAGTTCTATCATTCAGCTCCACAAGATGGCCTATAGAATCAGGCTTGTGCTGTCAATCTGCACGTACATATATATATATATGTCTGCACTAATTTTCTCTTTTCTACTTGATCAAGTACCACAGGGATACGTTTCTTCTGCCTTCACTCAATAACTTCTGCCGGTTCAAGGTCACTCATTGACTTTTCATGTTTATAAGCAGTCAGTATACTTGGCCTAAACCACAACTTTATTCGTTCTTGGAGAATACAGTTTTCTCCCTAGGCTCTTGCTTATCCTATAGGAAAGGTATACTTGTTCATGCGTCAGAAGCAGTGCCAGCTGGTACATGACTTCCCTCGACACTGCTGAAGAGCACAAGTTCTTCCCTGCACTACCATTGAGTGATATGGGGCATCAGCATGAAGGAGTGCTTCCATGTCTTGTGTAATGATGTAGAGTAAACCATGATACAATTCTGTATGTGACACACTCATAAATTAAGTTTAGCACCCTGGTATTTAAAATAACCCTTCACTGGATAAAGAAAAGCCTGTTCATAAAAAAATTAACAGTATTTTTGGAACTCAATAAAATACTCAATGGATAATCATGAAGAAGCTCTTTCAGATTATGCTACCTGTCTTCACATTGAATAAAGCCTTCTTATAATGTGCTACTTAAAGTACAGGGTAAAGTCTTGTAATAAGGCAAAAAGAAGGAAAGTTTAGAACCAGATCTCATCCTGACTTCACAATTTTGTAAGTTAAAATGGACAAGAACTTAAGAGGCATGGAGGACACTCACATGCAATAATTGCTCCCTAGAACTGGCAGGTTCTCAACATGCCCTAGAATATGGCCCATTACAAATACACTAAGAGCAAAAGAAAGAATTTACAAAACCAAGTAACTACTTCAATAACAAGACTGAAAAATGTAAATATTATAATAAAAAGATATTATCATTTTATAATTCACTCACTCTAAAAAACTATTTCTATACTAGAATATTTTCAAATTTTATTACCTCAGTAGGAACTCAGAAAAGGTCAGTCAAACAATTGAATAGGCAAATAGTATGGCCATTACGTTCTCAGCAATTGTCTACACACAATCTTGGCTTGAAATACCAGATGCAATCATTACCTACTTAACATAGCTATCTGTGGTATTTCTAAGTCACCAGCTACTCCAATATTCAGACAAGAAAAAATGTTTTGTCATTACACAATGCCATTCAATCAAAAGATATTTTCTACATGACTCTAAGCAAACCAATGTTATATAAAGCCACTCATCAAAATACTAGTTTATTTAACCTTAAAATAACCATGACACTGAAGTAAATACTATTTAGTTCTCCATGAAGTCAGGTCTTGATATCTTTAATTTCACTGGACTATTTTCTGTATAGCCAAAACAGAAATTGCATTATTGAAGAAGACTTAAATTGTATAAATTTCTGCAACATTTCACATTTAATTCTTGTGAGGAAAGTCTTTTGAATTCTCCCACAGCTTGGAACAAATCCTGCTTGGAAACATAAGATTTTGGTAAAAGTAAAACCTAGTGTTTGCAGTGGGCAATTTCTACAGGATATTCTATGAAATATTCCAATAGACAGATGAAACATCTACACTGCAAGTTTTACGTGATAATTTCTGCATCATACTTTTCCAGCAATATATCAGTGTACCACTTAACCAAAGACTAAGATGAAGCAGGTTCAAAAAAGAACCAATCTAAATGGAGAAGGAGGGACAGCATTCTTATCAGTAAAGAGGATCAGCAAATTTGGAGCAGGAGCAAATCAAATTAATGAGCTGGCAGATCAAGCTGCTTGTATAAAAGCTGCAAGAAAGTGATGTTTGTGGGGATAAAGCAATTAGGAGAGTGCCTAAGTGCAACTGGAGGTGACCTGTGCAGACAAGACTACTATTCATTAACCGATTAGGAGGGGAATGGGAATGGTGATGATGATGAAAACAAAGGCATGACCCACACGAAGAAGAGATGAAAGAATGAGCAAGTCTACTAGACAAGGACAGAGAGGTTGCTGAAGCTAAGAAGGTCAAGGAGGCCATCAACAAGCACAGCATAGGTATGAGGGAAGATGAAATCAGAGGAGGAGAAAGCAGTGGGGAAGTGGAAGTCAGAGGGACAAGACGTTTGAAAGGGGATGGAGGAGAGTGGAGAATTAAGTCTTGGTTCTAACAGCAATAAAGTCTCAGTTCAGGCAATTCAATTTTTCAAGGACATTATTATCCTAGACTAAGGGTGAGGTACATGGTGAGTTGCAGGTTGGGGGGAAGCGCATAGGAAAAAGAGAAAAGACTTCAGAAAAGTGAAAGTATTTAGAGGAACACTGTATTGAGGTGAATTATGTGATCCTGCTCCGTTTGGTCAGCTGAAGACAGAAAACCAAATGCAGATAATTTGCAGAATTACATAATTAAATTTGAGAGTTAACATCAAAAAAGAGCTCTGCATTTCTACTTCACATGCAGATTTTTTCAAAGGAATAGGCTAGAAACCTTGAATAAATATAATTCTCATTGGAATTTTAGGGGATTGGGAAAACAAAAGGATAAATTATCTTAAATTAACTCTACCCACAGAGCTGGCTATCTACTGTCATGGTAGCTGTTCCCTCTTTATACATTTTACACATCAAAAGCTTAATGGTTAATCAGTCTCCTAGAGAGCTGACTCGAGTTCCTTCTCAGCCTGCGGGCATCCAAACCACAAGCCTCACAGCCCAAGTTGTATGCTCCTTACATATACAAAACCTATACTACTCAAGAACCAGGCAGCAGGTTGTTTGCAACATTTTTTCTTTAATATGCATTTAAAATATACAGAATATCTGTAAATCAGACAGAGAACACCAGAATACACATCTGCATCTTCACTCACAAGAGTTTTAATCAACAGACTAACTACAGAGACATGATTCCTTTAGATCACTCCTTCCCTGTGGATTTCTCGCATATTAACAGCATCTGATTTTTCCTTTTTTGTCTGCAAATCATATTAGATACTTGTCTCCCAAAGATGGCTGCCATTATCCTGATTACTCTGCACCCTGTAAGTACTCTCTTTCTGCTAAAAAGAAGGAAACAGATAAATCTGACTCCCAATGTTCTGGCCATATGCTTAAAACATTAGGCAGTTTATAAATACACACTGTACTCTAAACTCAGTAAAGAAAGCACCTCTGAAGATGCAAAACTTGCAGGACTTCAAACACCTAACTGAGCATCTCAAAAGGAGAAACATGGGAAAAGGAGGAGGACCACTGCAGTTGTCATCTTACACTCCGGAGCTGTGCCCAAATCCCACTCACACACAAAACCCCTAATTTGGCTTGTAACTAGTTCTCAAAACAGGAAGTAAAAAACCCCACATTCCCTATTTTGTTAATATGAGGTGGTTTTTAATATTAGCTGTTTTAGAAGTTTTTTCAACTATTTCAAAAAATATATGCAAGTTGCATTTAATTGGTTTTATGCTGGATAAAATTATCTCATTCTCATTGCTAGATGAAACTGAAAAATAATACATCAATTATTAATAATGCCTAATACAGCATGGATTTCCCAGCTGCAGTAATTCAGGGAAGAAACAAAGTTGGAGAAATCTCCTTTGCTTCTAAATTTAATTTTCCCATGTCTTCATTTAGAAAGAAAATTTAATTAGAAAATTAGCACATCAACTCAGCAGTTACAAAGGCAAGGTGTTTTCCTAACATAACCAGCTGTGGTAAGAGACTCTAGAGAAGGTTGTGAGACATACAGAGTGTAGACAAGTGGTTCAGCTAATGGAACTGCCCCATTGATAATACAATGTTCACCTGACTGTTTGCTAAAAAGCCCTCTCAAAACAGAACAAAACCCACCAAAATCAACAGATGGAAAACTACCGTTCTATGGCCTGTGTTTCATCAATTAAGTGGTGTTGTCAATACCTTTTACTGTGGTTTCTATCCAGAATGGCAAATAATTCAGCAAATGTTTAGTGATGTATCAATCTACCTCCTAGCAAGAGTGCATTATAATTGACAATGTTTAGTAGGTTTGGAAGCAATTCAAAAGCCAAGTCCAATGCAACAGCAGTACTTAGTGAGTAAGAATGCATATGATCCACTGCAAATCACCTTTGAAATACACCCCAAAGAATTACATATTTCAGCAAAATATAACACACATAAATTCCAATTAAAAATGTTCAAATCACAAAACAAAAACTTTACTCCCAAACTGTAGACTCCTGTTACTGTTCATGGAAATACAGGAGTATTAAATTATCTACTGGAAGTCTTCACCAAAATCCCCAGTTGAAAAATAAACATATAGAGAACTATTAAAAATGTCTTTATAAAACTAGTGAGAGCCAGAACTACAAAGTTCATATGAATTTTGTTTCCTTCAAAATGAAGTTGCATTAGTATGCAAAATTTCATAAACACATTATTTATATTGTGTTTATTTTCTCCCAAAAGCTGGTGAAGAAACATCTGAGTAAGAATCTGAATGTAACCATAACATTAGGGCTTACAATAACACCACATATTTTTGTGTGTTTTTATATTTCTTATATTCTTGATCTATTATTGACATAGATTTTTAAAAATAATAAAATGAATTTGATTTACAGAAAAATCTCAAGTTTTCTCACCACAAACTTAAGAAACTCTTCAGAATATCTATTTGCTTTTTAATCTCCCTTTTTTTTTTTTTTTATTTGTCACTAAGAACAATTGTATGAGATCAAGTATCTTTGTTCCTTAGGAGATCATCTGCTCCTGCTGTTCATTTACCATCTGAAATCATAATCATCTGTTGGTGACAATCTAATCATCTTCACAGTAACTAATTTTGATGTCACAAACAAATGGCTATGATTTCAGGTGGTGAAGTAACAGCAGGAGCAGATGTACTCTGAAGAACAAAGACTGTAAAGTCATGCATGAATCCCTAGTAATAAAATGTTAGGCAAGAAAAACAAAGAGTCTGTCTTTTACAGAGAGGTAGGATTGCCCTGAATGCATTTTTTTTTTAATTAACAGTTTTTCAGTACTTACTTTGTGACTCCCAAAATTGTTGGAAATAGGTAAGGGAAAAACTATACTGTAAAAAATCGAGGGTAGGAAACATATAAAACCAGTTACAGTCATTTTTTTCCTTGTTAGGATTATGATATAAAAAAGCACTGTTGTTTTTTACTTTTATTTTTATATTGTTCTTCATAGCTCATCTACAGCTTCTCTAGAACACATACTGTAGGATGTTTGTGATTACCCCATCCAGAAATATAAAATGAAAATATGTTCCCATGAAAATGCACTTTGCATTAGGATTATTTATTTGTTTCATGTTTTGTTTTTGTTTTGTTTTTGTTGATAACTGCTTAAGTCAAATCCAGAGAGATAAATGAGCATTCTTTTTACAGTAAACATCTTCTGTATGGGGTAAAAATGCTTCTGGTCTGCTCACCGTCTCTCAAAGACTGTTCCAGAAGCATCAGGGTAAAAACTCAGTGAACATTCTTGCCATTTCACATGTAAAAAATGTCCATGATATCCCAAAACAAGAAACAAATAGGTTCATGTTTCATCTTCCTTTAAAATTGTGAAATGAAGAGGAAAAGTAAAGAAGTGAACCTGTGGGAAGAAGCTTTGCCAGTGAGTAGGAGGAACAGAAGTGAGGTTTGGCACAAAGATAACTGCAAAATTAACATAATAGAGGGGAGCAGAAGAAGCTAATTTTCAAGGATATTTAATAGGGAATACTAAATACATACTGAGTAATTAGGAGGATACAGACTGTAGGGTATTTCTCAGCAAAAACACACTATATAATAACAGTGCAATGAAATCTCTTCTTCAACTGTGCTAAAAGAACTGTTATGATTTTTTATATTGTTGTACTAAAGTATACAACTTCCCTCTACTATTCCAGTTTTATTTGACTCAGATGGAAACACTGCATTATGCATACGAAGAAAGACTATCTGACTGCAAAAGTATGGAACTTGTCTGGAACTGCCTTAAACCCTGCACTTCACAGGTGCATGAGAGATCATGCATGTAAGTGATTTCTTTTATTCAAAATGAGAAGACACTTCTAATTTCCTCAGTTCTCCTCGACCACAAAGCTCTGAAGTTATCTTGGACTCAGGGGCTTAGGGGAAGATCAGTGGGTGTACACAGGGAAAGCTCTTAATACTAGCTGTTCTTCAGGATTTTTTTATGTATTCCCTTTGGGAAACTGACACGTAATATTCTACTAGAAGCAGAGAAGGTGAAGTGTTCATAGGTAAACGTGTACTGGCAAACCTTTCCCCTACGAAATATTAGCACCATTTAAATAAGTAATCGTGTCTGGAAAACTAGTGAGAAATATCAAGTAGTACTGCATAGGTCTGCATAGGTTCCAAATGCAGGAATCCTCTGACTTCAGTCATGTCCTGAAAAACAGGCCTCTTTGTAGAGCCATTCAGTAGGAAAGTATCAACTGAACTTACTGGTTAAGTAAAAAAGACGGAAAAAAGTTCTGTATGTTTTCTACAGTTTAGCTGTAAATTTTAAAGAAAATACCCTAGAAGAAAAAGGCCCCTCAGGAGGTGAAGAGTTAAAAAAATCAGTGAAAAAAAAAGTATATGCCTATTGATAACACTTTGCGTTCAAACCCTTCCTATTTTGCAAGAAGATAGTACAGACTCACTGAAATAATAAATGGTACTGAAATAATCTATTCAACATCTTTGTTGGTGGACAGTGTGATCAAGTGCACCCCCAGCAAATTTGCTGATGACACCAAACTGTGTCATGCTGGAGGGAAGGGAAGCCATCGAGACGGACCTTGACAGACTTGAAAGGTGGGCCCATGCAAACATAATTAAGTTCAATGAAGTGTAAGGTCCTGCACCTGGGTCATGGTGATCCCAGGCACACCTACAGGTTGGGCAGCGAACTGGTTGAGAACAGCCCTGCAGAAAAAGACTTGAGGGTGATGGCTGATGAAAAACTCAACATGAGCCAGCAATGTGTGCTCACAGCCCAGAAAGCCAACTGTGTCCTGGGCTGCATGCAGTGTGGCCAGAGGGCTGAGGGAGTGATTCTACCCCTCTACCCCACTCTTGTGAGATCCCAGCTGGAGTACTGCATTGAGCTCTGGGGTCCCCAACACAAGAAGGACATGGAACTTTTGGAGCAAGTCCAGAGGAGGGCCATGAGCTGGTGAGAGGACTCGAGCACCTCCCCTGTGAAGACAGGCTGAGAAAGTTGGGGTTGTTCAGCCTGGAGAAGGAAAGGTTGCTTGGAGACCTCATAGCAACCTTCCAGTACCTGAAGGGGGCCTACAGGGAAGCTGCAGAGGGACTCTTTGTTGAGAACTGTACTGATAGAACATGGGTACAAACTGAAAGAGGGGAAACATAGGTTAGATATTAGGAAGAAATTCTTTACTGTGAGGGTAGTGAGACACTGGAACAGTGTCATGGTTTTGTTGGCTCTTAGAAACTAAGCAGGAACTTTTGCCTTCCCCCTGCCTATTGTGTGAAGGGGATGTTGAATGGGCATACTGACTCTGGGTTAGGCAGTTAAATAACACAAAAGATCTGGCTGGTAAGACCACATTCCTAGCTGATGGCCTTCAAGATCTTATCTTTGGGGAGGGGCAAGAAGTTCTCTTTTTTTTTTTTCCCTCTCATCTCCTGGGAAACAGGGGGAGGAGTTTTGGCTGCAGGGGAGCGGGGACGGGAGTTCAGCTGCTGCTGAGGCGGAGACGGGGTCTGGGCGGCAGGTAGCTCGGAAGTCGTTTTTGTTCCCAGCCTGGTTGCCAGTTGTGGATTCTGCTTGGATTTTCCATCGGAGAGGAACTGTTTCAGGAGGTTTTTCCCCTCTTCCGTTCCCATTCTTTTTCTTTTTTTCCTTCTTGGCAGCAGTTCTTGTGCACATCAAAAGAGAAGGGAAGCTGTGCCACACGATTTAACCAGAAGGACTGAGTGAGTTCCCGCTGGGAAGGACTTTTTTTTTCCTCTCCCTTCTCTCTCTCCCCCCTTTCCCAGTGCGGGGGGGAGGAAGGGGGCAGGGAAGGAAGACCTCCATTTTTCAGTTTTTCCAGTACACCCCACATGGCAACGATCAGTGATCCAACAGCACCTCCTGCTGACTGGCATAGGACACTACAAGCTCTGCATCTCCAGTGATCCAACAGCACCCCCTGCTGACGGTGGTTAGAACTGCACCAAAGGACACAAACTGAACTGTTTAGCTTTTTCTGTTTTGTTTATCTGTTTGTTTTGAAGGGGATTATTTTTGGGTATAGGATTATTGCTTGGTTGTTTTATTTGTGTTTTTT
>JAWWLV010000088.1:120444924-120473687 GCA_035041135.1 Platyrinchus mystaceus
TTAGTTAGAATTGTTGTATATATATAGTTCTTTAGTTTTTATTTTGTTAAGTAATAAATCCTAATATTATTTCCCCCCATATCAAATCTCTTTTGTCTGCATAAACCTTCTCTCAACTTACAGCAATTGTGTAGGGGGGGGAGTAAAAAAAATTAGCCCATTACCAAACCCATGACACCTCAGTTGGAGCCTCTTAATTTCAAATTTACAATTGCTTAGAAGAAGGAGTTTGGGTCTTTCCCATAACTCATCCTTAGCAAAACACTTGTGTCTCACGAAACTGAGACAAACAGGTTGCCCAGGAACGTAGTGGATGCTCCAACCCTGGCAGTATTCAAAACCAGGTTTGATAAGGCCTTGAGCAATCTGGTCTAGTGGGAGGTATCCCTGCACATGGCAGGTTGGGACTAGATGACCTTTAAGGTCCATTCCAACCCCTTACCATTCTATGACTCTATGATTCTGTCATACACTTTAATCACATGAGTATTATTAATGTTGCCTCTAGATTAGAACAGTCAAGAAAGGGGTTAAGAGATTAAGCACAGCTGTTTCTGAGCAGCACTGTTAGAAATATGTCTATTGACATGCTAGCTACATCTCCTTTGACTTCCAAATTACTTGTAGATCAGAAGAAAATGCAGGCATCTTGCATTATAAAAGCATCCCAGAATGAAAACCTCTTTCTGTACCGTGGCCTGTGGTGGCTGCAAAAAGTTCTGTGAGCAGGTCAATCTCTGAAAAATAAGTTAGTTGGTCAGCACAGGTTTAAAATATAATTTTGTTGATCTTGTCTCCTGTTGAATGAGTTTGCCTTTGTGTTCTCCTTCTAGATTTGGATTTACACGTATAACTGTCAAAGTTGTCAGATGAAGCCTGAGAAAGGGATTGTTTTTTATCTTTGATGCAGCAGATGATTGTGGTGTCATCTATAAATATCTTTGCTACAAGACACTGCAAGTATAGAAGAGAAAAGTTAGAGGTCTTATTCTGCTGTCTCAAACTCTAATATGTTAAGGTTTGAAGATGTTAACATTTAAAGATATTTCACAGGCCTTGACTTAGAGATTTTGACAAGGCAAACAGAAATCATCTACAAGTATTGGTGTGGGTTGATGACAGAGCTGTAAGGAAGCAATTAATAAGAAGTCTTAGATCTTGTAGAATACTTCCTTTCAGGGAAACACAATGGCATGTGGTGAATCCAAGATCACTTTAAATATTAGCAAACTGTTGTGTAAACTGAGGCACAAATTATTCCTCGGGTCTTGTGACTGGGAAGACCACATATATACTGAAATACCTTAAAACCTGCTTTTAGGACCATGTCTTTCAGATGTACATAGGCAAAAAGTAGAAGGTAGCTCATGTGTGTGTCCATCTCTAGTATAATCCTTAGCTGAGGGAGATAATGTTTGGGACTCTTAAGTTCAAAACTATACACAGTCCTAGAGAAAAATCAGGGGCTCATGAAAAAGTGAAGGAAGTACTATTTATATTATCTATACCACTTTAAAAGTAAAAATCTAGCTATAAAGTCACTAAGTTCTATCTTATTCTTTACCTATTGCAGTGAAACTCAATTCGGTCTTCACCAACAAGGTTTCTTGGGCCTTTGAGTCTACAGACACAGCTCAAGAAGAGAGAATCTACCAGTAGTAGAATCTGATCAGAGTCAGGGATGCCTTGAGAAAAGATAGAGCTCAGCCCATATAAGTCACAGAATCACAGAATGGGTAAGGCTGGAAGGAACCACAGTGGGTCATCTGGTCCAACCTCCCAGCTCAAGCAGGGTCATCCCAGAGCATGTGGCACAGGATTGTGTCAAGATGGTTCTTGAATATCTCCAGGGAGGGAGATTCCACAACTTCTCTGGGCAATCTGCTCCAGTGCCTGGTCAGCTGCACAGTAAAGAAGTTCTTCCTCTCATTCAGGTGGAACTTCCTGTGCATCCATTGGACCAAATGGGATATACCTTAGCGTGCTGCGTCAACCACCTTATATCATTGTGAGGTCACTCTCTGTTATCTTCAAAAAGTCATGCAGATGCCTGGAGAAAGGCATCATCATCAAAACAGGCAGGCTGGTCAGCCTCACTCTAGTCCCTGGAAAAATCATAAAGCCACTTGTGGTCACACAATGTGATTGCCTTTTATGACAAAATGACTGGATTTAGGAAGGAAGGAAGGGCTCTGGATGTGATTTACCTTGGCTTTAGCAAGACTGTTGACATCACATCTCCCACAACATACTTGTCTCCAAGCTGTGATGTTAAAGTCTAGGTAAATAAATTACTAGATGATGGAAATCTTTTTGGACAGTGGTATGCTTTGAGAGACCTAATAGCAGCCTTCCAATACCAAGGAAGAGGTTGACAAAAAGATGGAGCCAGGCACATTACTGAGATATACAGCAGAAGAACAGAAGATGATAATCATAAACAAACAAGAGATGCTCTGAAAAGAAAAAAAAAATTAATAATCCAGTGTGAATACAGCTAAGCATTGGAACAGGCTGCCCAGAGAAGCTGTGGAATCTCTGTCCCTGGAGAACTCCTAAAAAGACATGAGCAACCTTGTCTGAACTCTGTACTGACTGTGTTTTGAGTAGGCAGCTTCGATGATCTCCTAAAATCCCTTACAAACTGAAGGATTCAATGATCCAATGAGAAAATAAAAATCTCCTTGTTCCTGCATTCATTCATACTTACACTTACAGAGAGGAAACTCAGGAGTTAATTCATCTAATTGCAATAAAAATCCTAAAATATTTACAAAAAGCATTTCAGTTGTCTCAAATACACCAAATCCTACAGAGACCAAGAGAAGGAAATATAAATACAAATTTTGAAAGCAATACTTACTGTTACTTGTTGGCTCAGAAAACCCAACATTCTGGCCATTCCAACTCTTGTTTTCTCCAAGCTGAAACAGGTAGAAAAAGACAAATAAGTAAAGAGCAAACTACTCCCTAAACAGAACATTCCTGTTTATAAATTTAATTGAAAGATTCTAAAAAGGATGACTTGGGATTGCCACATTCAAGTGGCAAAATTTTGCTAACACATCCTAATTTTTGCCTAAGACAGGTTATTTGAATAATGTACCCCTCACGAATAAACATTAACAACTATTGCCTAACAGTGAAATATAAATGTTTCCCCAAGGATTAGGCTCAACTCAGTAAGTTACCAAATCAAATCTAAATAAAATTAAATGTTTGAAGCAACTCTCAACTGAAAACACAAACAGACAACCGAGAAATTACATTCTAAAACTAGAAGACCCTAGTAACTGCCTATGAAGGAATGCATAAACACCATAAAGTACTTTGGGTGTAATTTTATAATATTTATTTGTTAGGAATCCATTTAGTTGCTGAAGTGGAAGCAAAAATGGCTGCAATTTTCCATTATTTTAATATGTTTTTGATGAAGCTAATCGTCTTCAAATTAATTTTATTATGTTTAATACTGGCTATTACTCTGACATGAAAAAGGGGAGCAATTAACAGAGTTTCAAAATGAGGGCATTATTGAAGTCTACACAGTAAATAAGATGGCAGTGCTCTAGGTTTATTGTAGAAGTGGATAAACAAGTCCAAGCTTCCTCACTACTTAGGAGCTATTGACAACCAGCTCTATGAATGTGAAACAAATGATCCTTTTCAGATTTCACTGGGATTTTGTACGCACACAGAAAACATCGCAGCAAAGCAGGCTATATGCCATGTTGGCATACAAATTGCACAAAGTTGTAATCATTTGCTCTGGAATACGGGGTTGATTGCAAAGTGAAAGAGATGCAAAGGGAGATCAATGAGCTGAAATCTGCCTCTGCATCTCAGAAGTTGTGTTAAGGCTGTTTAGATTACCATCATGGTGTAATGAAGAGTACTAGACAATGTGTTTTCCTTGGGAAAGAGCAGAGAAGAGCACATTATGCAAAGCAGCTATTCAAATGATTGTTTCCTTGCTTTTCATCATCATGCACATCCAAAGTGCTTACAGCCTTGGCACTGTGCAATGACACTGGGAGATATATAATTGAAAGGAAGGACAGGTACTACAGCTGGCTTTTAAACTGGTCACCCATCTCATTGCACTTTAATTTCACATAATTTGTTTTATTCATATTATGAAGCAAATATGTATATTGGAAAATATGGGAGACAACAGTTGTTCAAATTAATAAGCAATAGGAAATCTATAAGTATGTTTGTATTTACTGCTGTTACAACAGCATGGTTGTGTCAGGAATCCATACTGTCCATCCATAATATGATACCAGCACAAGAGCACTGCTACAATATGAGAAGAACATTTCCAACTCTCCTCATTCCTCTCTTTGTTATTGTTTATTAACTTGATCATGATGGGAAATTTAACAAGAATTCATCTATCAGTAAGTGATCCTTAATGCTGCTGCAATCTACTGATGAATGCAATCTACTCTGGTTTTCTTCTCTCTAGGAGAACACAAGTGGCAAGAAGAAACAAAAGGACAAAACCAGGAAAAAATTATGACAACTCTCCATTCTTATCCATAGAGCTAAAATTCTGACAGCTGCAAAGAGCCTCACAGTGCACTTTCAACTTGCTCTCCTCAGGGCTCTGCACAAACATTACTGATTTCCTCCAGGAATCAGATTAGCTCAAAAATAGCAGAGCCTTTACTTTTTTACATTACCTGGATTACCTGTGCTGCCATCAGCACCATGCACTGCTCTTGTAACACTATTAGGTCTTCATCAAAGCAATGAATACAGACACTTTTTTTTTTTTTTTTAAGGAAGGAGCAATGGAATGAAAAGACTCAGGGAAGGAGGGACACGGGGGAAAAAGAAGTTGCCTTTTTTACTAAAATCATCAAAAAGCACACAAGTGGAAATTGTCCATTTAGATGCCAACCTGCTACATCAGCCAATCTACACTAGGCCCCATTTCAGATTCAAAGAGAGAAACAAGTATCTTCTAATAGTGTATTTTTATTGTGCAATTTATATGGAAGGAATTTTTCAGTGCTCAAATTGATAGAGATCTAAGTGCTGTTTTCCCTCTTCACCACAGTTTAGTTAGAGAATTAAAATGCTTTAAGCTACACAAACTAACTTGTGCATCTCCAAATATGTTCAGTCTGTTACATACAGAAGATAAAGCCAGATGTTCTAGATATTTTATGTCCTTAACCCCAACAAAGCTATAAAAATTTGTTATGATCTTGTTATGATACTGTCACTACATAAAATTTGAGTAGTTCACATTTTTTTGGATACAGTAACATGTCTGTTCATTGTGTCAAGAGTAATAGGCCACTTGCATGCTAGTCTACCAATCCTAAAATGTATACATCTGCAGTATGTAATTAAACCTGATTTTCTAAAGGTAATGCACTTTTAAATAATAGTTTAATAACTGTAGGAAAATGAAGCAGCAAGCAGCATCTCTTTTTAGCCCTCAATTTCTTTTAAGGGTTTCCATGTAACCACAAGTTTCCACTGTGTAGAGCTCTCCAAAGCAACTATGTTGTGGGCTGAATTTTTTCAGGCTTTATCTCTGGAAAATACCACGGAAAATTAGTACAATTTAAAATCCAAGAATGAAAGCCTATGTTTTCCTACTAGGGGAAAAAAAAAAAGTTGCCTTCTCTGTTTTTTCTTATTTTTCATTAAAGCCCTTTGGCCATATTGGCAGTGAGGAAAAAGCTGAAACTTTTATACTGTAGAAAGTATATTCTACAGCAAAAAAAGTGTCAGCATTCTGGTGAAAATGAATTATCATTTGACTCAATCAAAACCCTGTTTTTAAATGGCTATGTCTGCACAATGTGTTCTCACTAGGAACATCATTTAGCTTCCAAGTACTCTGTTTAGAGTATTTCACACTTGTCTATGACTAAGACTTATAGTGAAGAGCATAGTGAAGGTGAGTGTGAACAGCATATATATTGCTGCTGCTCTCAGAGGAGAGGAAAGCAGGAGGAGGTGGGGCCAAGTAACCAGTACAGCATTTATGCTTCCTGGCTAGGAGTACAGAACATACAGAACAGAGCATCTTCATGTAAATATGTATCAGAACATTCTATTGATCTGAGCTAGCTGGTGCAGTCACAATAAACACGCAAGAAATTATCAAATATATACATGCAATGACTGCATATGACAGAAGCTGCTTAGAGTCCACAGCTTAGTCAAATACCTTACCAAATATCTTCTCACAAAACAAAAGGCAAAACCTTTAATACCCAATTCTGGTTACAAAATCTCCTATTAATAAACTCAAGACAGGAGAGGAATGTTAAGTTACACATAGCTAACCTGGAAACACATACCTGCAACACATGAATTTAAAATGCAATTTCTTCTCCATAAAAAAAAAAAAAGTGACACACATTTTCTTTATCAGTCATCAAATCTGAAAAGGCCACTCTTTTTCTGGAATGCTTTTAGTGCACATGCAGTGGGAAGATAAACATCGACTACCAAGGCTATTTCATGTATAAAAATTACGAACATTGTTCCTTTCAGTGCTTTCATGGATGCCCAAAATGGAATAAAAGCAAGAGGCACATTCATCCTGATTTGTAAGAGGAAATAGATGCATGCATCACATGCACACTTCTGCACACACACTATTCTATGGAACTACCTTTTTGTTCCTAATTACTCTTACAGGAGCAGTGGCTGAACTTACTAATAGCTGTAGCTATAGAGCTGTAGCTAAAGAAAGGCTAATCTGTGACAAGCAACTCCCTAAAATAGGGGTTGCACAAGCTTAAGCTTCCATTCTTACTAAATGATTACCTGCTACAGGTTAAAAATTTAGACAAGGGTAAAATATGGGCATCAAAACAATTGGTTCTCACCTTTTCTGGCTGGTCTTGAAGAGGAGTAGAGGCTTTGTAACCCAGCTGTAGCAACATTGCTTCTGCTGCATTTCTTTTAGCTATTTTCTTGTTTGGGCCTGTTCCAGTAGTAGTGTCATTGCCTACTTTTACCTTAAAAAGAAAATATTGATCATAATCACGACAAATGCAAGACTCCTTCATATCACCATGTAATACACCTGACCTATCAACAGCTGTCAGCTCTTCTGATGAAGATGCAATCTTGAAACAGTAAAAGTAGTGCAATGGGAGAACTACAATATTGGTTCACACAGAGGAGCCTGTTTAGATTTTTCAGAAAGTTCCCAAACTCATACCAAAGAGCTATATCTTTATGCATCTCAGTGCTCAAGCAGTTGCCTCTCTCTTTCACCAGCCTCTGTGTCAACCCCATTATGCCTGATGAACCTCTCCCCCACTTTTTCTTAACACTGGAAGTGCCACAGGGTCTGTACTTCCTCTTTCTTGTAAGACTGTTGCCTGCAGCAGCTCCCCAGCATCATCAGGACAGTATCCAGAACAATGGACAGACAAACAGTGACCTGGAGATTTAAATGAGAGTGGTTTCTAAGGAAAGATGAAAACCATATTTGCATTCCTCCCACTTTGTCACACTGCAAGGAACACAGGGGCTGCAACCACTTTCACCTGATTAGCTTTGATCAGAAGTTTTTGGAAAGAAGGCTCCTAGTTAGACCTGTGGTCTGTATAGCACAAAGGGTTTCTGACAAACACGATGCCTTTTATAAAATTAGGAGAAATTAAAGCCTTAAAATAAGGACAAATTGCAGACAATGGATACCCACAAAGTGTGCAGCTCTAACTTAGTCCTTGGCTTGGGTACCATTCTTAAAACTTCTGGAGCTGTATGTGTCTGGTTTGTGATATTAGCACTGTCACTGCTATCCACTTATGAAGATTCATAGCTCTTTGATAGGTATATTTTGTCCTGCCTATTAAGCCCTTTTATTTGCCAAATTGTCTCTTAAAATAGTGCACAGTTTCAAAAGCGTGTAAAAAAAAAAGGAAATCAAAATAAAATAAAAATAATAAAATAGCCAAGGTGATCTGAACAAAAGAAATCTCAGAGGTCAAAGACCCAAAACTGTCTGGAAGGAGCTTTAAAAAAAATGTAAAAACAGGCATACTAATGTTAAATAAATAACAAATGTTATTTAGTAGTTTATGCTATTCAATAATTCTTCGCTTTCCTCAAATTGCCATATATATATATTTTCCTGAAAGTTTAAATTTTTATTTATTCAAATACTTATTAATTCTAAATATTAAGAAAAGGATGAAAATAAATAATAATAATCATGACTATTCCTTTAAAGTATATCAATATATATAATTAAGCAAAAAGGTTCAGCTACCTAAGCCAGGAATATTAATAATCTTGAAATATAAACCTTATCTTCTATGCAGTTCACAATAACAATTAGAAAATAGCCAATCTGCTACAGGTTTATATGCGATAAAATTGGGGGACTTTAATAGGACAAGACAAAATGATAATTTATAACATAGCTCACAATAAATCAAAGTGTTGCTATTTCTCAGACCTGTAAAACTGGTTTAGCTATTATTATAACCTCTATCAAGGATTAAAGGTCTGACTACAAAGAGAAAGAGCTTTCTGAAATTAACTTTGGGAACAGAACACCAACTAATGTCATCAGAGGTTTTCTTCTGTTTATCTAGTAGCCAGGACAAGTAATTGGATCCATTTCATCACATCTAAACTTGCTCTTTGTGTGACAGATAAAAATGAACATATTATCTCTGGATATTTTACTTCCACATTCAATTAAATTAAATGAAAACATTGTTTAAGTAGTTTATACAAAGGTTTTTTATTCTGATAGGGGTTTTTGCATGTCATAATGGATCCACTGAGACTTCCTGAAGGCAAGAGAAGCAGCAGTACGATTTTAGTGTGAAAATAACAAAGCAACTGTTCTATGAAATTTTTTTGACTCTTTCTTTCACAAGCCTTCTTAGATAAAAGGAGTCTTCTACATATTCCCTGCTTTTAAGACTCTTTTTTTTTTCAAACTAAAGATTTAGCCATTATTGAGATTCCTCCAACAGAAAACTAAATTCCCAGCCCATTTTTTCTGATACTGAGCTGTGTTACATTGTCCTCTTCTGAGGCCTCACAAAACAACCACTAACTGCGGACAGTCCCATGGGGGTTTAAGCACAGGAAATGAGATTGTGATAGAATTGCTCTTTTTGAAATAATTTCAGGTCTCATGAAAAGTTGTAAATCCAAGTTTATATTCATGAAAAATATTCTGAAACAAAAAGAACCCGACATCTTTTGTCTCAGAGAGAAAAATAATAAATCATCAAGAAAGACCACTGAGGTTCAAGAAAATTAAGATTGCTAGACTATCTTCATAGATACAAAGGAGGAACTTACAGATTTAAGTGAAAACATAACTAATTTTCTGAAGAAGGAGGTGCTGGAACATCATAAATTCTGCTTCTGATCAGAAGTGACATTTTGGTGTGGTTTGTAGACAACAAGTCAAAACATGTTGAGGTATGCTGTTCTGAGTTGTTCCGGCACAAAATTACCCTTGAGTGAAAACACAAGAGTACAGAATCCTTTCCTGTTCCTAATCTTTCTCAACATGCTGTTGTGCTATCTAACAAAATATCACAGTTATATCAAATTTTTGTACATGTTCTTAATTTAAATATGAAAGAAACATTAATGATCTACTGTTTCTGTATTAGGTCCAGACAGAGGACAGGCTAAAACGTGTGATAGATGGCTTTTTTTTTTCTTGTATTTTAGATATAAACAAAGCCAAAAAGAAACTGAAAATCTGAAAATATTTACAACACTATTTTTTAAAACTGAAATGCTTGGTAATATGGAGATATTAATACCCATACTTAAGAATACTAGTTATTATTGCAATCCTCTGATCAACAACAGCCCAATTTTTTTTCCAAAAGAAAGTAAATAAATCATGAACCATCAGAGATAAAATCAGACAAAAAAAATATGCAAAACCACTACAAGAAAAGTGCCTAGAAGCCATGTAACCAAGTGGCCACTTGTTTCACCAAGAGAAAGAAGAAAGTTTAAAGAGGCTTTCTGATACTGTACTTCATTCTACTCTTGTATAACTGACTGTAAAGCAAGGAGCTAAACACAGGGAGTTCCACTTCACATTATGCCACCATTTTGCTTGATTTTGAACAAAACAAAGCAAGGCCATTATGTCTAATGTGACAGCAAATGATACCTGCATAACAAACTCTCGACGGCGAGGCATTCCTCTCTCTGAAAGAAGAACATACTCTGGCTCCTTCTCCTTTTTGGCCTGTTGGATCTGAGCCAAACGACTGATGGGATTCATTCCTTGACCATATTCTGGTCCAGTCTAAACCAGGTTTAAAGAAAAGAACCATTATTTCAGTATATATCATAAAATTACTATACTGCTTCAATAAAACATTTATTTGGGTAATCTCTTTTTTAATACTGCCTTTGAGAGAATAGGAAGTAAATTTGTAAATAATTTTCTGATCATGAGACAAAAGGTAAGAATCCTCAGGCTCAAAGCTGTGGAAAAACATTGATACAGTTGCAGGTAGTGTGCATACCTGGCACCTGCAAGCTACAAATACCCTCATCTATCTGTGGAGGTCCTTATAAGGATGGATGAAAATTAGCAGATTCATCAGTCAATTGTATCTTATTGCCATACTTCTAGGACCCTTCGCTCCAACCCTTTAAAATAGGTTGCACAGTGCCGGAACATGCATTACACTAAGAAGAGATGACATATACATGAAATCAAAAAAGATTTATCATGTATAATAAGGAAGCTTTCTCTCTCAGCCTTCCTGCTTTCCTTCTTAGCACCCCTGCCTTCCATCCTACAATGCAACTAAAGGTGCAGAAGGTTTACTCTGTGTGTCACGTGAGTTTAGCCTCAAAATACTTTTATGAAGTGAATGGCCAGAAATGTTGCATGTTGTGAACCAACCACAAAGTATTTCAAAGGCTTAACAGACAATAATCCTCACAATAACATGTCAAAATGTATGGTTGGTGAGGGAATTGATCTGATGGGGGAAAAACAAAAGAACTGACAAAGTGGCCTGTGCAAGATTATAGAGAAAAATGAAAAACTACAATCATTACAAACTCTCTGATTCTGAAATTCCGTTAATGAGTTATTGCTCACATGGCAAATGCTCTCTCAAAGGAAATAGCTATGAGAATATTTGTTTGTAGATCTTAGGAAGAAGAAATTAAGATCCACAAAAATTTAGCTGAAGTCATATTTAACTGATTTATATACGATAACACAAAGAATGAACTCACAAATGTAAATGGCTTTTGAATGTAGAATTGTTTTTATGTTACTGAGCTATTTCCTTTTCATGAAAACATTTGTCGGCTAAGAGATGAGCACTCATTCTTCCTTGAGCTTCTCAAATAACAAACAGTGTTCCAGAACCTGAAGACGTTATCAGCAACTGAAGGCAAAGATTAGAGAGGGATATTATATTTAGAAACCTGTGCAGCGAAACCTCATAGTGTAACTGCTGAAGTAGTTAGAGAAGATGTAGGTGAAAGAGCTAAGACAATGTCATACACAAGGGCAGCTGTGTGGGCAAGAAGCCAGGCAGAGACAAAATACAGAACAGGCTAAATAAAGAGCCAGACATAAGATACAGCTTCATAAATATATATACAAATAAAAAGAAGTTTTTGTTGCCACTTTTTTGATGCTTAAAACACTTGCGAGTTAAATTGAAAGAAATCAGCACACTGAAAGCATTTCAGAAGTTTGGATATTCAAAAAATAAAAACCTTCTACACATCCACCTTATTTTGACAATTAATGTCTCTTTCTAACAAGGCCAACTTTGGATAACTAAATTTAAGTTCATAATGGTAATTGGTATATGGTAATGTAAGGGATTTTTACATTATTATACCCTTAGCATCTTTCTTGAGAAAAACTTTGCAAAATGAAAAAGCCAAACCAAAAGCCTTTTCAGATCTTCCAGCTTTAAATCTGCATTAATGCTGATGGTTTTCCATTAAATAATTTTCCTGCCAATTTTTTCCTAGAAGTTTTTGAGTTAGACACCCAGAATCTTAGTAGGAGATAGGTATCTAATTAAAGTAGGTTTTCTTGAAAAAAATCACTCACTCTGTTTTGAAGGCAAATGAAAAGAGGAAGGTAATAAATAAGGCCTCTCTACATTTTCCAAACCCAGTTTTCCAATCTCCAAAGTATTTGCTTACATGAAAGGGCTTTTTTGGTGGCTGCTCCTTCAGAACTCTGCACCTCCTTAGTATACCAAATATACCAATATATATATAAATATATAGATTCCTAAGGGTCATACTTTTAGTAAAGTAAGTACTGAAGCACTACAGTAGTATCCTCTGTATTTACTATTTCATGTATCTCTCTCCCTTGTCGAACTGGGGAGGGGGGAGAGCCCAGGGAGAGAGCCACTACATATACTAGTAGGGCCTCCCAGAGGACATGATGCTAAAACTTCACATGGCTGTACAGAGCTGCTCAGAGGGCTCGATCCTCCACTAGACTTGAACCAAACCCTTGAAGACTTGAGTGATGTGAGCTATTTACAAGCCATTATGTTTGAGAATTCCACAGCATTCTCAGGACTTAAAAAAAAAAAGCTCAGGCATATTAGCACAGGCAAACAAGTAACGATATTGACACTGACAAGTTAACTGTAGCAATATTGACAGAAAATCACAAATAAGCCTTTATTAATTTTAAATCTGACTCTTACTTTGTTAGCAAACATTCTTAATTCTGTCAAAGGTGGACACATACCTTCAATATTGTTTTTGGACGCTTTTTAAAGTAAAGTTTTGGCTTTTCAATCACAGGAAGAGGAGGAAGTTTCTTAAGTTCTTGTAGGACAGCCATTGCAGCACGTTTCTTTGAGAGTTTTTTACTGTTGCCTTCTCCTTCTGCAGTAAATTCTCCTACTGTAACTCGTGTAACAAAGCTCTTCATGTGCGGAGGTCCACTTTCTTTAATCACCTTTAACAAGAAAGTAACATTGAGTCAAATCACCCTGCAAGAAGATAACAATGTTTGTATCTCTGCAATGAGCTTAGTACTAATGCAGCTTTCCCGGTAACTGAAGGTATTAGATGCGTTTTCATAAAACTTGGACAAGTATTAATGACAGTATAAGATTTGAGGACAGAAAATTAAGACTAGTTAGATAAAGCAAACCTAACCACTATATTCATTGTTTCACAGAAAATACAGTAGACTTATATTTTTTTTAATATTTATAGAATAACACAATACACAACAATAACTCATATTTAAACCAAGGATGCTGTTTTTTTCCCTTGCAAGGTGCTTCACATACTAAAGAAATTAAATCCGCGAAGGTCTACCAGGTTTTGGCTATTTCTTTACCTAAAACACATTCAAAACTGTATACGGCATTACCTCAACCTGCTCATTTTTTTTTCTATTATCATAAAAATGTAGGATGTTCATAGTTCCAAACTTCTGTCTCAAAGATTCATATTTTTATGCTGTCCTAGCTGCAGGCAGCATGCCTGCTCTCAACTCTTACCTTGCCAGCGTACACAACTGAGAGTGATATCCCGTATATTTGAAAGGCTGACACAGTTTTGCCTCCATGATTTTCCGCTGTCCCTTCCAGCAGTACCAAAAAAAATTACCAAAAGAGCTACCATAACTCACACAAAAGCCAATCATTTCTGAAAAAAAATTATTTATTCATTCTCTTCCAAACATATTCAGGATGACAGTGAGAAAACCCATCTGAAATGCTTCTCCACTACTACAGGATGGAAAGAAATTAATGAATGCTGTACCTTCCTTTGGCTCTTTTTCTGTCTTCACTTTTACACACACACACACACACACACATTTATCTCCTTTTATAAGGCTATACTGTCAGGATACATTCACCCACAAATCACAGCACTGCAAGTGCTAGGATAGCCATCTCTTCAAGTATGCACCTGGTCTGGACAATGTCTATCAGGAATTAGAGACCTCATTTGGGAAAAGGTTCAGTTATTTTTGTTTGATGGGCGGAAGCAGCAACCTAATTTAATCTTTGTTATATGTAATATGTATAAGGAGACAATTAGAATATCTGACCGGCATCTCTTTATAATATCTTCAAAATCAATATAAATACCAATTTTTTTCAGTGGATGGAATTATATCAAACCATTTGTTGAAGAAGAGTAATGCTTGAGTGCAAAGGAATTGAGGTAAAGGTGCAACGGCCTTCTTGGTGTAATAACTATAGTTTTAATGTGCTGAAACCTTCAATCTTACTATTATTACAACATGTTTTGTATTAAAGTTCTTTTTATCAAGGTCGTGTCCCTTGCATTACTTGGTTTTGCTGTTGCACTGTAATGAGGTCTCCTAAGGCTCGTATTTCTTTTTTAAGCTCTCTTTTGTGGCAACTTCAGCAAATACAATTACCACAGCATATATCTATAAAAAGACACAAAACAAAAATTAACAGACAACTTTGTCCGCATTTTCCCAGAATAAGATGACATCTATGCCAACACGGGATTTTTCTGTTGTAGTCCAGGAATGTTCCCACTGTAAGACTCCAGGTAATAATTTCAAAAGTGTTTTCAAGATTGTCTCACTTGAAAGATGCCCACTAGTGCTTCACCATGTGAAAAGGCAGCAGTGCTTTTGAGGCACTGACCCACACTGAGCCATGGGATGCTGCACTGCATGCACCAGAGCTGGGATGAGCCCAGTCCGAGGATCTCCAGCTCTCAGACACAGCTGAACGTTTTCATCACACTGCAGCATTTCCCATTCCGTTTTACAGGCATATCTTAATCCATCCCTGTACATTGCTATCCAAGTATTACACCATGCTGTCTGTAAAACATGGCTAAATTAACCTTACTAAGGTCCTTAATCTTTTCGCGGTTCTACTAATACCATTATATAGGTGTTTCTCTTTACATGCAATATAATGTATTAATAAAATATACAAGAATGTCTACACTGACCAGATGAAAAAGGACAAAATAAGTTGCTTAAGAAATATAATTGCTGAGTTCCTAAAATATTAGTTTTATACAAGTTTTCTCATATATGTATATATAAATGCAAAAATATATGTGAGAGCAAGAATTTTAATAAAAAAACAGATTACACTTTTATATACACAAAAATATATTTCTTAATATAAAACTAATGCATTCTGGTGTGTTTTTCATCTTTTAAATTTTAAGTATGTGACACAAGGTAAATCACTGACTGGAAAACATTAAAAACTGTTTCTTAGTTAGTGGGTAAATGGAAAAAAGTCTGTGTTGTCAATGGAATGAATCCCATAGGATTCAGATGGGATCCGGATCAAGCTAAACATCCAAATGTGGTAATTAAGCAAAAAAATATTTACTTAACAATATTTTTGGTTAACCCCAGATTTTAGATCTTTTTACTCCACATGATTTCAAACAGTTGTGCTATGAGCCTTGGGACAGAAAACACTAGAAAGAAATTCAACCTTTGCTATCCAAGAACACTATATGCATTAGGACATTAAACTATTTCCTCAGTTGAAAGATACGACCTGTGGACCAAATCACGGTTAATTTAAAGCTGAGAATTTGATTAAGGGTGACAGTTCAATACACTTTTCTTTTTCTGTTCCATGGGTTTAAAGAATAATTACAGCAAGAGAAAACACATGGGGCCAAAACACATCTAAGGTCAAGTTACATCAAGAATGAATTTGGCTCAACTTAATGAATCATGCTGAAAAATGTAAAACAGGGGTATGATTACAGTAAAAGAGTAATGCTGCTTCAATTATTAATGAGACTCCTGGTAGAAAATTCAGAGGATTATGACAAGATTAAATGGACATTGAAAAAACCCCAAGAAATAGAGGAGATAAAAATCAGATCAACAAACCCATGTCACCTACATCCATGTATCCATGATTATTTGTAAGTTTTAAAACACCATATATTTCCAGGTGCTTGTGTGGGCAGACATACCAGATTTTCTCAGTTAAAAAAAACCCCAAACTGGATGTCTGGGTGTAAAACTGCAGTGAGAAAGGGTGACCGCCATGCAAAACCCAATTGAGAGCTACTCAGTGGTCAATCATCCAAAGTTTTAATCTGAGAGCAGACGCCAGATAGGTGTGAGACTTCCTGCTGAGAACCAGTCTCCCAGAGTCAGCAATCTGGTCTGTTGCTGGTTCAAAATAAAGAATCTCTGTCTTACTTTGATAAGAGTGGGACACAAGCAACTGCATCTCTTTTTCCCAGCAGAACACTGGGCAGGGATGGAGGAACACCTGCCTGTTCAGGCACTCTATGCCTTCACTCCTGATACTGAGAATGAAAAAACATATATTATTGTATTTGCTATTCTAAAGAAATAACACTCCAATCCAAAGAAAATACTGAAAATAATATGACAGTCTGGAACACCCCAACATGTTCTAATATCTGAAGCTGTTGACCTCAGTTATGTTTTCTAGGATCACCAACTCCTTACTGACAAATAAGAAATAAAAAAAATACATCTTGCAAAATAACTGAAAAAAGCAAGACTTTAGCCTACTGCCAAAGAAGGAATAATAAGCGAAATGACCACTCTACAGGTACTCCAGCAATTCCTACAGCAATCACTTCTGTATTCCTCCTTAAAACTGTTCATTGAGAAGTCCACAAATGCCTTAGAGCAGTTGCATTTTGACTTAAAAGCTGATGAATCAAGGTTAGCTAAGGATGCACCAGTGAAAAGTATGGAGTAAAGCTTGTTCTTTGTCAGAACTGTTTCTCGTTTAGTTAACAATGTAATAGATATAAATTCTTTAATACTCATCCTAAAGTTCCTAGGCAATCAAAACTAGCCATATTACATGAAACAGGATTGTCCACCCCTCGTGCAATTCTGAGGGCATGCTTACATAGAACTTTACATATATTTATGACCATTACTTCATTGCATAACACAGCACTATTGGAACATTGGCTAAAGCTTTGTCAGATGAAGAAAAGGCAGATTATTTTATAGCTACTGCACACAAAATAAAAGCTAGAAAAAGCTTTGATGCCTGCCTGGAATAACACAAGACCATTTGTAAATAAAATCCTATTAGAAACATCAGATCCTGGGGATTACCCATAATTGCTTAGCAGGTTTATTGAAAAATAAGCCAGAACCAAGTTCAATCAAAACTCTATTTAAGAATGTCACCTATACTTAGATTTAAAGGCAGGAAATAACACAAAACCTGTCAGGAGAGCAAGAAACTGTCTTTTTTCAATGTTGCTAACATTCTTTGGCAAGTGACACATTAGACTTTTCCTGTACTAAGTATCTCTGCCTTTATTCTCTCCTTACCAAATGCTCTCCCTTAAGTAAGCTGAAACAGGAATGAAGTTAAGAAGATCTTCAAAGCACTATCCCTCTTTTCTTTCCACCCTCCAAGCTACTCTGTGACCAGTGACCATACATCCTGTATTTTAGTGCATTGATTCATATGGAATTATTCCAAATACTTTTAAATATTTAAGGTAGAAAACAATGTGTGAAAACTGAAACTTTAATTATAAGCTTCCTTTTTGAAACACAGACATGTTTCCATTATGTTTGATCTTATATAGGAGTTAGGTTCTTGGCATGTAGTGGCAAACTGATACTCCAACACCGCCAGACACCACAGTTTCATCCTCTAGATTTTACATTCTCTTAACTTTGTAATTAGTGTGTATCACACAGATCATATATATGAAGCACATACACTTTTGTTATACCAAGGAATTCCTTAGACACAAACAGTATTCGTTGTCTTTGGCTCTCTTACCCACGTTCTGAGAGATTTCTCAGATTTCTAAGAAGGTCCAAATAGCTCATTTGACATTGGCCAATTCAGGGACATGATCCAAACACGTCAGTAAGCTGCATACAGCACACTGTAAGGCATGCCACAGCTTAGGTTTTTTTGGTTGTTTTTCACATGCCTATACTTTAGAAGGAAAGAGCACTGGAGAAAATAATCATCACCAGTATAAGCACTACCCACGTCTTTCATACACACTTAGTTTAAATGTAAAACAAAAAGCAGGAAAATCAAATATTAAAAAGCCACTTATATAAGCATTTTCTGCATTAAAAAACAAAACAAAACAAAACAATACCTTGGAAATCTGGTGCTTCCTACCACAACATTAGATTTTTACAACAAAATTTTGTAAGAACTTTCTCATCGGAAAAATTTTTCTCATCGGAAAAATTTAGTATCGCTCATTCTCCCATACTTACTTAACTGATAGCATTGGAGCTATTCCAAATATTCTTTATTACTTAAGATAAACAAAGGTGTCAGAAGCAGGTTCATAGATAAAATCATATGAAACAAAAAAAATCATGAAGGCTTAAGTAGAGCTAGATAAGAAGTCAAACAGAGTGGAACACAAAAATACTCATGACTCTGAAAACAGCACATCAGAGGCAAAATGCTTCAATGGGGACTTTTCTGGTGTATGAATGCCTATAGTTAAAGCAAAGACTTTGGCTAACTGTTTTGAAGATTTCAAATCAGACTGAAGGTGACTATCAATTCTAATCCCACTGCCCTATATAGAAGATGATTTAACTGTCTTTCTGCCATCCACTTGTTTGCAACCAAATACTAGGTCTCTAAAAGTTCTGAAAGAGCATCTATTTTCATAGTAAAAAATCAGTGGTCTTAGACTCTAATACACTAACAATTTTTAATTTCTAATTTGCATGAATATTAAAGTAATTTTTATAGTGTATTACTAACTGTCTGGAGTTGTCGTGGCACTTTGTTTTAATACTTCCTTAGTAAACAGATAAAAATGTAACACATACCTCAAAACTGACAGGTATATTGCGCTTCAAAGCAATTTCAAACACTACGCTGATCTCAGACTTGTTTGCATCTTTATCTTCTTCTGATTCTTTTCCTGTTTCTCCATTCTGAAAATGATGCGTACATAATCATATTACAATTCTTAGAAAATAAAAAAAAATACAGTATCCTTCTCCCCCAGTTTCTCAAAGACTTTTGAATTCTCCTGTTAGCATTTAAATCAGCGCTTGTACATCCATCTCAGCACCCCGTTATCAGACACCTGCTGACTGTGGAACCATATATAATGTGCTTATGTTTCATAACAAAGGAACACACAAACATTAATTTTTCACTAATTATAGATGGCAAAATAACAACTATGAATTTTAGTCTTATTGATGACATGGATAACAATCATCTGAATACACACTTCTTGTATCAAATGTGACGATCAAACAGATCCTTTGATCTGTTTCTCAGTTGCTCTGTGGGTACCCCTTCTAAACAAGGCAGAAATCTGTACTTCTTGGAAAGTACAGAAGACAGCACTTCTCTCAGAAGAAATTCAGTGAATCAGCCCCACACTTGGACTGGGTCACCAGGTTACAGGTGTCCTCAGCAGGTCCAGCTGGTTAATGGCCCCTCCCATCAACTTCCCTCTGGGAGTTATGACCAGTGTGAAAAGGTAGTGACAGAGAACAGCTTGCTCAACACAGAACATTATTTATTTATCCATAGGAACATAACAGAGAGGCTAAGAGATAAAAAACAAAAGGCACATGCAAACATTATCCTGCCTAAAATTCAGCTTTGCTTTACACTTAAGGAAATATTAATTTTCTCAGACAGCCACCAGCATAGGGATCAGTCAGCCTTTTGCAACCACTGCCTTTTGGTGTTTGTCCCCCAGACTGCATTTCCTTAGTTCTCAGAGGTTTCACTTTCAGCTACTTTCAAACTGCAAAGCTCTGAATGCTTCAAACTGGGATCTCTCAACAACCATGTAACCTTGGCCAGGCTCCTAATTTTTTATTAGTGGAGGTAAACATCAAAGACACTTGGGTTGAATTAGGTGGATTCCTGCAGAGCTCCCATCTTACATAACAAAGCCTGATCTAAATCTTCAGCCACCAGCATAGCTTCAAAATGCAAATACCACAGTTATAAAACAGCAAAAAAAGCACTAGGTTCTTCACATTAAAATGAAACTTATCAGTATTTTATCTACCATTCATTAATTCTTAATATATTATTCCTTAAGACAATGCAGGACCAAAAAATCCAGCACTCAACTACAGCATGCAGACATGGACCACTCATTGTCTCATTAAATGGTTGCAAACTTTTGAGTCTGAAAAAAGTAATTTACATCCCTGACATAGATCTGGAGCTAAATGCGAAGCAAAAAAATTATAAAGTTTACAGAACCTCCTGGAAACAAAGGGTGCAGTGAAAAACAATAACAAGGGTAGTTAGAATGAAGTTATGTAGGAGCTCTAGCTCATTTCATAGAATGAAATGTAAAGTACCACCAAAATCAAGAATGTAGGTCATTACTTATAGGACCAGAAAAGCATCAATTAGGTTCACTGAGAAAGATCAACAGAGTTAAAAGGACAATATTTGAAAACAAAAATGTATCTTGGGGATATAAAGAATGGGGTACTATTATTCTGTTAAAAGCCTTAGTGAGAATATTACTTGGTATTGTATTCAAAGTAAGTTTTGTACTTTATAAGGGACACTGATAATCAAAAAAGCTGACAAAAAGAAGACACAAGGATGAACTACTGATTAGGAAAAAAAACTTTGCACTGACACGCTGTGAAAACAGTTCTATAAAAAAATTCAAAATTACTTAAGAATAATTTGTAAATATATATGGGGGAAAGATTTTTGATATCCGTTTGTTACATTTAGCAAAGAAAATACAAATTAAATAGAAGATGAAGCTAGGTGTATTCTAGAAGAGATACCTCACAAATTATCTTTGAAATGGGGAATAATCGAAACGGGTATAATTTACATAATATAATATAATGCCCACTGGACTGCCAGCAATCCTCCAAGTCAAGAATGTTTAGGTTTTCTGGCTGTACTCTAGCTTAACCAGATATGTATAGTTTAAACTAAAAATTACTGTTTAGAATTTCATGATTAATACAAACACATCTGTCCAGAAAATATCTTATTGTCCCTTCAGCCCTTAAAATTTAACTCCTTGCATAATTTTCCACCAAATACAGTAGAGAACTTAACTGTGAGTGGAGAAAAGAGAGGATCAAGACTTTAAGGCCTAGACCTTAGTACTGAGCAATAAAGTTTCAAGCCTTAGACATATGACTTCCCTAAGGAAGATAAAATATGTTCAGGAGTGCCTCAGGCACTTTGGATTTAAATTTGATCCTCATTCCACAACTGACACTTTAATTGTAAGGCCTTTCTTAGCCTCATATCTATGAGACAGCAGAGGTGCTTTGGCAGACACACAATAGCTCTTTTGTGAAAGCAGGTTCACATTTGCTGCAAAACTGCCCTGTTGGCTGATTGCTTCTTGTTTCTGCTCACCTTACGCTCTTCTACATGTTTGTGCAACGAAGTATTAAGACAGCAATACTCCTCTTCACTGGGTTAATATGGATCAAAGATTTTATCCTTAAATAAGTTTTTTTTAAAAAGGAAAAAAGGATACCTTGAAACAAAAGAAGAATATACAGAAGGCTGCATTAAGTAAACACAGCTAAGAAGGCCAAAAGATATACCTATGTATTTCCAGGGATCCCATTCTAGTCAAATTCACTGAGTTACTAATGGGATTATCAGATGGATACGAGCAGGTCTGTCCTTGCCCCCTCTCTGCTTTTCTTGGGAGCACAGTGGCAGTGACTGGGGAAGAAAGAAACTCAATCTCATAAAGTAATTGAGGCCAGCCAGAATCTGATGTACACTGGTTCTGATCCATGTACGATGTCTGAGCAATGACAAATAAATCATCTTCCACAGATGACCCAAGATGGTCAGTTTTGCTGAAGGTTTTACTGAGCTGGACCATGTTCTGTGGTGAGGGCACATACCACCACTGCATAGCACCCCTGTGTGCATTTCACATGACCACCAGCAGGGAGGAGCCTGAACCCTGTCACCACAAAATCCTTAAATTCTATTTCAACCAGCCCCCAGTTCTCCGGAGAGCCACTTTCAGCTCCACACGATGCAATGCTCTGTACTCTCTCTGTCATGGTCTAGGCAGAGAGTTACCTCAGCTTGTTACCTCCAGTCACCCCCAGCTCTAAACCATTAAGTGTCAGAGATGTTTTTTCATGACTAACCTGCAACCAGCTCACCTTCCCCTCAGCATAACCAAGCCACAGAAGTTTTTCTGACTGAGGACCTAGATTTAGTCTCCTACCAAAGGACACCTGCTATCTAGATCCTACAGGATCCCAAGTGGTCGTCAACTGCTGCACCAGAAACTCACAGTGCTCCCAGAGGTCTTTCAAGTACTTGGCTTCTTTGACTGGGAAATACTACATATACGTCCTCTCAATTTACAAAGGTTATTCTGAGAATAATTTTTCTGTTAAATATTTTTTAAAATATGATACAACATTTTAATTTTTAAGCAGCAATATACACCACTTACAAACATAGCAGAGAGAAAGCCAGTTATTTAAAAAGGTACTATGTGACTAAAAGCCTATAACCAGGTGATCATCAGACAGGTGATCAATAGCTGCCAGTGACCTCCATCAGGTTCTTAGGTACATTGGGGACAAGTAATTTCAACTGTAAAAACTGCAGTAATGGCACAAACACATATTTAAGGTTAATAATTCATTCTCCATAAAATCACTGATAAAATGGACATTTTCTCCACTTTTGGTATAATCTCAAAGATTTCATTTTATTTTGATTTTCTTTTTTGACAATCCCATTTTTAAAATGTCTACTTTTTTTTTTGTTATTTAAGTCTAGTGCCATGTTAGGTGTGCCTTTATTAAGAAATATCAGTAATTTAGTATTACTTCTCTAATTACTGAGGCTAATATGAAAAAATACTAAAAATTAAGCATTGAAAAACTGGCAGTGAAATTATTCAATCTGGTATCTTAACAGGAAGATTAGGAACAGTTTTCTGAAACACAAACCTGAGGTAATTTTTCTGGAATAGGCTCATTCTGGAGAGCTTGAAGGGCCTTCATTGCAGCATTATGTCTAGCAGCTTGACGAGTCTTTCCTTCACCAAAAAACTCACTGTTGCCAACAGTTAACTGGACATAGAAAATTTTAGGCACTGGGCAGTGATACCTGGAAAAAAGTCATGAAGAGAAAAAAACAATACAATTTAGGAATTTTAGCCATCCATTTAATATAATATAGAGTAGTATCTGGGGATAAAACATTATCTTTTCTTACAGAATAAGACCCAGTAGCCCAATGCATGGACTGCACCTCAGCAAGGCAGTTGGTAACTCTGACAGCAGCTCCACGTACAAACCATCTCCTCACTTGTAGGGCTCTGCAGTGAGCTCTACTGTATATCAGCCCAACAGCCCAGCTCTGCCCTCTTCTTGGTTTAAGTCTTGGGAAGATGAAACCTAAGGGGAACCGAAAATTCCAGTGGAAGCCATGCCTGGGAGACTACTTCAGTGCCACAGACAAGTGGCATGGAGGAAGAAGGATTTTGAGGCTGCTCACATGAAACCTGTCAGCATAGCTCAGCTCTAAAGGGCAACAAAAGTCAGATGGCAGAGAATATACCTAGCAGAAATGGGTCCTCATTTGACAAACAACCTGTCCATATTTTATAGCAATGTAAAAAAGCTCAGGATTCCAAAAGCACGGCCAAAAGCAAGGTCCATTACAACAAAACTAGATTCCCTCAAACACAGTACTAGATTCATTCAAACTAAGTACTACATTTTTCTCATTCCTAAAATGCGTTCTCCCAACTTTCATCTCTGGACATGGATGGTGATTTTTTGGTATGAAGACTTTCTGAATTTTCATTAATAATTGTAACCCATTTATTTTGACTGTAAAACAAAAAGTTTACCAGAGAGCAGCACACTTCAAAACCAAACAACTGCAAATAAGCACTCTGGTCTCAGTGTCCTTGAACTTTGTGCCTAATTCTAAAAATACGTTTATGTGGAAAGAGCAAAACTGTAACACTGGCTCCAACAAGCCTCTGGCTATAGGGCCTTGGAGGAGTGAGTTAAATTGCCTTTATGACATGCAAAAAGTGGGTATTTACTTTGATTTCTTGTTTACAGTTTAGCACACTTACAGGGAATTATTAAGGCCTGGAAATGCTTTTGCTTATGTAGCATTTTTATAAAATGAATAGAATAACTCAGGTTGGAAAGGCTTCTGGACATCATCTGGTCCAATGCAGCATCCAGAGCATGGTCAAGCTCTGAAATTACCCTACCTTGTTCAGGCATTGTCCAAGATACTGTGGATATCCTCAAGGATGAAGATTCCACATCATCTCTGGACAACCTTCCGGTGTTTGACCACTCTTTCTGGAAAACAATTACAAAGGTCCTATATGCCTAGCGGAATTCAAACACCATGGTGCTATTAGTTAACTAAGCAGCTGTCAAACCAAAGAAACAGATAGCTCAACAGTGTCAACTTCTGTCCCACTCCACTGAGTCCTTCTTTGCTTCCGACATAGAGCATTCACCCCCTTCCTCCCTCTTCTTCTAAAAGCAAACACAATATCAAGAAACTATCAATATGACAAAATGTACAATAAAAAGTACAGTGGCTTCAGACTGAGATTTGCCTCAAAAAGAATGGCAGTTTTTCAAATGAAAAAGGATATAGGGTATAAGGATTTCCCCTATCATGCTGTCTTGTAGGCTCTTAATTACTTGTGTGCATACAATTGGAGTGGGACCCCTTTAGCCCTGTTTAGTTGGTTCTAGGGTCTCTCTCACCAACATCACCCCTAGGTTCTTGCCTACTAACTTGGTCCATCACTTCTTGCTTGGTTATAGGTTAACTCCACTCTCTGTCACCTTAAGGCTCTCTTGACCAGATTGGCCAACCTGTTGATAAAGATACTTGCCCCACTCAGTCAGGTGGATCCTTACAAGCATTGATCCTCAAAGAAGTTGCCACAGTTGTAAAAACCTGATCTCTGTGGTCATGCTTACTATGCTCCACGTGTCCCCTTACAGTATGACTTGTGTCCACAATGAATCCTAGCAACAGCTCTGGAACTAGTTCTGACTCAAGGTCTCTGATGTACGAGGGAGAGCTGCTCCAGATGGTGCTTGGAACCATGTCATGTGATGCATCACCACCACTGCTGAGCACACACGCACCATCCTCAGCAGAGTTTCTGACTTTCTTCTGCGTGAACTGCTGCACAAACTGCTGCATCTGGTGGCTGTCTCTGGGAATGGTGCTCTAGGCCCTGCACTTGCATGTGCTACTCCGTAGTACCTGCTGAGAGGGTGCTTGACCCTCTCTAATCAGGAAACAACTGGAAGGAAAGCTCAATGTGGCTTTTGATCAGGAGTAGCTGACAGCTTACTGGCAGCTGCTGAATCTTGCTAAAAGCCACAGCCTCCAGTAGCTATCCTTTCCCTGCAGCAACAGGCACCCTCAAGTTCCTTGAAGAGTTCCCTGAAATCCTCTCATCATCCCAGAAGATCTCAGAAGATGTAGAACTAGAGCCTGGAAATAGCTGCATGTGTTATGTAGCTTAGTACAGGACAAGCCGTATAATGCAAAAGCAGTAGACACCTTGATAGCATGTCCTACCTCATTACTTCACAATCTTGTTTAAATAAAAAGAAATGTGGTAGTGCTTTAGCAACTACCTATATTTAGGGAAAATACAATATCCATCAGAAGTTCCTTTTTGCTGTTGAGTTACTATATCTACCTTTCCCTCCATTGCATGCAAAGGAGGAAAGCACATGAACTTAATCCACTTTATAAACTCAAATCCCACAACAGGCCTTTGCTTTTTCCCTCCCCCCTTCCCACCTTTTCTTTTAAAGAGTGTTTAGGGAGCTATTTATGTGATAATATGGAAAAATGATATTCAGCCCATGGCTCTAGAGCCTCATGCAGCTCTTTGGCATTGGCAGAATGATTAGGCTTATACATGGTTTTGATTAAACTGTTCTTACTCTGCTTGGCCTCAAGCAGAGTTAACAGAGCACTGATAATATGAATATTGCCAGGAGAGTGCAAAGGAGCACCTGAAATCCTCAGAAAAGGGACTAAATCTGCAAGTATATTTGCTTCTCTACAACAAGGAGCATGTCAAACAGGAACAATATCCTCCTCTTTTCAGTGATGAGGATAGAGATTGTATTAACAAAAGCCTCAAATTAATCATAATTTTAGAGTCTGAAAGTACAGTGTGACAATTAAACTGAGTTTTCATAATGAATGATTCTGCATCCTAAAGATGTACACTCATATAGAGAACAAGCCCATGCAAAGGTAAAATTATATATCTGCCACTGATCATTAACAAACCTTCCCAATTATTATAAATGAGTTACTATAAAGGGCTGAAAACATTTACAATCTTCTGAATAATTATCTAGAATTTGTTGATTATTATGCAATAACAAACCAGCACAATATTTTCAATCACAGGAACACCTACACATCAGTCCTACACTCCTCAGTCCTCTGTCACTCTGTTCAGTCACAGAACTGAAACAGTCAGGATTTCAAACAGCAACACATACAGACTCAATAGGTTTCTAAAAGTTTTTAAATTACCTTCATTTAAAAAATATGCATTTCCCTGACTTCTACATGGTAGCTACGAAGGCTAGTATTTTCCTTGGAGAAAATTCTTATCTAAAACCGATTCTCAAGTGATACTGGCACACTCCTCAGAACACAAGCTGACAAACGCAGCCAAATGACAGAAGATTATAAGACTAGAAGACAACAAAAGGACATGTGAAATGATACATTCAATTGGAAGAAAACGAAGTGTGATAAAGGATAATACACAATCAGTCACATATAACCTCTAAAAAAAACAAGCTCATTTTCATCTGGCTCTTCTGAACATTTGAGATTCTTAAGAAGATTCCCCAAATAAGAGGTCTGGAAAGCAGGTTCCCTTTATTCCCTCTAAGTTTCAGAGCATTGGTAATCTACTTGTTAGCTAACGCCACTGGTATCACTTTAGAATAGTCAACATGAAAAAGGGTATTTGCTCCATGACTGTGACCTTGAATGCCAAGTTTCAGCAAGGAGTAAATATTTACAACTAGTTATAAACCCCTAAAAATAGGGGTTCATAACAGAAATGCTGACAGACCTTAACTAAGTTGGTGTGAGCGGGCGCCACTATAATTAAATAAATCACCAAGGTCTGTTGACAATTAGAAAACTCATTTTGGTTTGCCACAGAGACAAACAAAAATTCTGTTCATTATAATTTTACTGGAATATGATGTCATAACATGTAAGCATACTGAAACAATCTGCTGCTTTTCTAGCCAAAATATTAATTGCATACTAAGGAGCCCTTGGGGCCTCTTCCTTTTTGGCCATCAAATCCACTCACACAAAGACAAATAAAGTATTAGTACATACGTTATGTGTTCATACTGCATTTCCTGCATTTCTCTGGATTCCTCAATGGCATAAATGTTTCTGATAAATACTATTACTTTATTTTTAGAAGGGGAAAAAAAAACAAGTGCAAGTTGCAACTCACAGAAACCAGGAATTTTATTTAGATTTAGCTTCATGTTAAAAACTCAGTGAGGTTTTCTCTCAATTCTAATGGTCAACATATTCTTCAACTATGTAAAAAAGAACAAATAAACACAATTATTTCCCCACTACACAAGTTTTAAAGGAAGTTTTACCCTATTCCCATTTCATAATGCAAAGTGAAGAGGAACTGGGACCATTTTAGCCAAGATGAAGGCCACTAAAATACAAGATACTACACGGTATGGGAAAGTCATTCTTCAGATGCCAGCTCAATGCCGAAAGGGTCATTCTCTGCACTTTTTCGCTCTGGCTCCTTTTCCATATGCACTCAATCAAGCTGGCAGCTCTGCTGGCACTGCTTAATCAGGAAAATGCTGTGAGCTTTGTGAGTGGAGGGATAGAGAGACACAGACCATGCAGGGGAGTAGGAAACAGCATTTGCTGTGGATAACTTTTTCTCCATAACATTTGAAATTTCTCTAGGGGAGCAAGTTGCTTAGTGCAGCTGTTCCCTGGCTATGTCCTATTTTTCTAAGCAGTCCATTACCACGTGCATTTCTTACAGATGTGAGTTCTATGTTTTGAAGAAGCAAACATCCAGTATAGTCACTTTTGTCTTCATACAGTGCATCTCTCGGTTCTTTCAGCAGGTCCACAACAACACCTGGGAACAAAGAGACTCTCTTTTCCAAGTACTCCTTTTGAGAACTACAGTCCATTATTCCTGAATTGTGTCTACTACAGGCTAGGCCACCTGATGAAGGGAAGCCTATTGGTGAAGCCTTCTTGTTCCTGCTCCAGGAAGGATTGTTCTCACAGGCTCTTGTCCTGCTGGCGGACTTCAACCACCCTGACATCTGCTGGGAAAGTAGCATGGTGAGCTGAAGGCAATCCAGGAGAATCCTGGAATCCTCTTAACCAGCCTAGTTAAAGAGAGAACTTAGCAGGAACTTAGGGAAAAAAAGAGTATCTATCATCTCTGGAAAGAGGGTCAGGTAACTTGTGAGGACCATAAGGATTGTCACAAGGTCATGTAGCGAGAAGACCAGAAGGGCCAAATCCCACGCAGAACTTAATTTGGCCACTACAGTTAAAGACAATAAAAATTTCTATAAATACATTGGCAGCAAAAGGAGGGTCAAGGAGTGTCTCCATCATTTTGAATGCAGAGGGTAGTATAGTGACGTGGCCAGTCTTCACGAACGAAGATTTGGGAAAGGTCTTTTTACCTTTCAAGCCTGCGCAATGGATTTTTTAGGT
>JAWWLV010000088.1:120475499-120488735 GCA_035041135.1 Platyrinchus mystaceus
CTCAGGACGTAGGTTTGTTTAGAGTGACCTTCTCTTAGATGGATGGCCTTAGGGGCTGACGAGCTCCATCTACCGGGGGGAGTGTCCCTGAACCCGGCTCGGGAATCGAACCCCGGGTCGCGGTGGTGAGAGCGCCGCATCTTAACCACTAGACCACCAGGGGTCCCCAGTATAGTGACAGGGGATGAGGAAAAGGCAGAGGTACTTAATGTGTTCTTTGACTGTCTTTAATCAAGACCACTTGTCCTCAGAATAACCAGGTCCCAGAGCTGGAAGTTGGTAATGGGGAGATGAGTGAAGCCCCCATAATCCAGAAGGAGATGGTTAGTGACCTCTTATGGTCACTATTAAACACTCACAAGTCTACGGACCCTAACGGGATCCACCCCAGAGTAATGAGGGAACTGACAAAAGAACTTGCCAAACCACTCTCGATCATCTACCAGCAGTCCTGGTTAACTGGAGAAGTTCCAGCTGACTGGAAATTAGCAAATGTAAGGCCAACCTATAAGAAGCATCAGAAGGATGACCTGGGGAACTACAGGCCTGCCAGCCTGACCTCCGTTCTGGGCAGGGTTATGGAAGAGATCTTAATGAGTGCCATTACGCAGCACATACAGGACAACCAGGGGATCAAGCCCAGACAATATGGATTTACGAAACGAAGGTCCTGCTTAACCAACCTAATCTTCTATGACAAAGCGAAAAAAAAAGTTTTTGATGCTGTCTCTCTCAGCATCCTCCTTGAAAAACTGGCTATTCACAGCTTGGATGGGTGGACTGTTTGGGCCCATGGGAATCTCATGAGGTTTAATGAGACCAAGTGCGAGATGCTGCACCTGAGTTGGGGCAATGCCCAGTCTCAACACAGGCTGGGGGATGAACAGATTGAGAGCTGCCATCCTGAGAAGGACTCAGGGGTGCTGGTGGAGGAGAGGCTGCACACAAGCCAGCAATTCTTTACTGTAAGGGTGGTGAGGCAGTGAACTCATGGCCCAGAGAAGCTGTGGATGCCCCAACCTAAAAGTGTTCAAGGACAGGTTAGATGGAGCTCTGAGCAACCTGGGGTAGTGAGAGGTGTCCCTGCCCATGGCAAGGGGTTGGAACTAGATGATCTTTGAGATCCCTTCCACCCCAAACCATTCTATTCTATGATGAATTAGTTTGGCTGTTCTCTTCTAGATTACGTTCACATCCTCCAAAAATTCCTTCTTAATGTAAAGTGAGCAAGGCATATTTATCATTTTTAGCCACAAATATCCCTTATTTGAATGTTGACCTCCTCACAGCTACAAAGATGAGAATTAAAAAAAAAAATCACGTATCCTTGTCCCAGACTATTCTCCATTTGAAAGATGTTGTTAAATAATCCTAATCTTTAAAAAGCTTTGATTCAGTATTTTTTCACTATTTAATATTTGCTATGATCAGTTATGAAACCAATTTTGACCTATTTGTAGAAAATCCCTAAGCAAAATAATAGAATATGTAAGAAATGTACAGAATAACGGTGTGATGGAAACATAAAAAAAAAAAGATTCAAAAGCATCTGTTCATTTTAAAAAAAATAGTCATAAAACATAACAAAGATGCTTCCCATTTTAAGACATAGAAACCCTAAACCTTCTCTATTTCAAATGCAAGAATGTAAGCAAATCCTGCATTAAGCAGTCAAGATCCATGAGTTGCAGGCAACTGCATAATGTAATCCTCTTTATCTGTTAAGGTCTATTAGAAAACAAATGAGATTACTTACCTCTGCTGGAAGGATGATCTAGAAGCTGAGCTGATACTTAGGAATCTCCTAATGTTCAGCTTGGCTACACTTTTACATACTTTATTTTGTTCTGTGTCAATAGCATATTTTAACTTACATAGCTTATTTACTTTTTTGTTGTTTACTCTCCAAGGTGAGCTTTCCCATTCCCTGACAGCCTTTGCTTTGCAAGGGAACAAGTCAAGGTATTTCAGAAGCCTTCTGTATAAAAGGCTACCCAGTATCCTGATAATCTTTCACAGCCCTTCCCCATACTTGCTCCTGTTCTTAAATACTGCCAAGAGCAGTAAACAATGTGCTAGAGGCTAACAGTGCTCTGGGTAAGAGCAATATTTACGTATCTTTACCAGAAATATTTTTCTCAACACATCTTAACAATCACATTTGCCTCTCCACTAATTCAATCACATTAGTCTTCTTAGTTTATCTTCCAAATAGTTAATATAACACTCCTGTTTTGTGATTTCCAACTGAATAACCCTCAGGTGACAACAAAGTTAGTATTACTAGTGCCTATGTTATTGATCTTACATTTTATACTGGAAAGATCTAGTCTCATTGCATTTCTAATATATCAGCCCTGACAATCATCCAGCTCTTCCTGACTATCTTGATCTTTCTGTGCAGCAATGACAGCCTTCTCCATCTCATAACCATCTCCCTTTTTGAGCAAACACCCTTAACAAAAATAATTCTAAAACTAGAACTGTACTTAGTAATCTTACTCCTAGTTTCACTTTTAATACTTCTGATTATTTTTCTTTTCCTTTCCCACCCTGCATTTCTTATACAAATCCCCATCTCCTTCAGTTTAATGAAAATATTATCCTTATCTAATGCTATAAAATGCTTAACTGAATCCCACAAATATAAGATTTACTTTATTCTCTTTACCTAAAAAAATGAGTTGACACATAACATGTGAGGTTAACACATTAGTCGGACACAATCCACCTTTAGTATACAGTAACTTCACGTTGAGTTTTATACCTCTTTTACTTGTATGTTTTTATTTACACTTCCTTTTAAACTTTGTTATATATTAATGATGATTCCCTTTTCTTTTTTTCTTCTTTTTCTAAGCTAGGGGCTATGTAGTGCCTCCAAGCAGTACGAATAACTTAAAATAACAAAACTGACTCATGTTTTCATGATCACAATATCGAAACATTCCTGAGTGAAAAACAAGAGGGAGGAGGATTCAGTTTAACATAACATTATCTAATGTGGAATCTTCCCAGAAGAATTTGTGATGACAAGACGATAATATTGCCACATCACTATTTCCCTAAATTCCAAGTTGCTCAATACAGACATTCGACTGAAATAAATATTTCATTATTTATTCTCTGCATTTACCACTACTTTGTTTACTATTTATAGTAAATATGTACATGAAGAAGTAAAAAACAGTTGCTCATCAAAAGTAATTAGGAGAAACCAACAGAAAGCTCCAGACATTACAGACTTTAACAGTCGTGGATGAAGCTAACAAATGATAGAGCAAACATATTGAGGCAGCCATGTAGCACTAGTTATAAAGAGATGCTTCCATCAACAGTAGGTTCGGGTCTCTGCTTCCACTTTTATTGCTCTCTCTCCTTCAAGCTAAACTCCTGAAGTTTAGATGAAGCACTTGTCAAAACCAGCCCAAATACCTTTTTTTTAAAAAAAAGAAAGAGAAGCTAGTGCAAGAGATATGTGAGGAAAAAAGAAAAAGGCTAAGAAGAAGTAAAAGGGAAAAACCCAGGGAAAAAAAGGATCATGAGAAGAACATTCAAAAGTACTGCACATTGAAGACTAAGATAGAAAAAAACCAAGTGAAAAATAACAATTAAAATCAAGAAGATAGCAGACAACAAAATGTTATGTGCCTCTGAAGAAGTATTTCCATCCATCAATTGAATAACTAAGTAATGAAAATGGTCAACAAAACTTCAACTTATCCTTGACTGCAAAACCAGCATAAATAACATAAGAACATAAAAAGAACACTGCCTTCAGAGTTTAAGACATTGGAAAATGTCAAGTGGACAATGCTGAAATAGAGATGGGGGCTGGAGGGAGGAAAAGATAAATACAAGGAAAAAGAAGAAGTTCTTTTCCATGACACAAAACCAAGTACAATAAGAATAAAAGGGAAAACATAATGAAACTGTGATGCACGCTGCATACTTAGAGGTTAAAGCAGACATCCAGAAGACAAATATCTCAAACTCTTATCTACTTCAGCTCATAAAATTTCCCATGAACTGTATTACTCACTAATCTTTACAAGCATGCAGAGTGGTTACTGAGAATGCCGTCCAAATATCCATTACAGTAAAAGAACATAAACAATGCTGCATATCTGACTACAGTATCATTTTCTTTTTACATAAGAAACTCATGTCAAGAAAAAAATCATGTCATTTGCCAGCCTTGACACTAATCAAATGGGAGAATGAAGTATCTCACTCATTTCATTTTATCACGTATTTATACCAGTAATATAATACTAATAAAAACATTACTAACAAAATCATCTCAGGCCTAGTACTTCAGAGGAATTAATTAACCTGAAATTCCAGAGAGGAAGAAGGCCAAAGAAAGCTCACAGCATAATTCTCAACATCCAAATTAACCTCAATTCAAATAATTAGTGTGTACTAGGCTACATTCTTTTCCCACCTGGACGAATGTAAACATACAGACATTAAATTGCATTATTGTGAGTAAAAAATTTAACCTGTCACTTTAAACTTGGCAATTAAAGGATTGAAAGTAAGAATAAGATGAAAAATAATACTTAATTCTGACTTAGCAAACCACCTCTCAGCAGCTGAGTGCAGTTACCTGAGGATGCACACTCTCCTACATCGCTAGTTATCAGCTCTACAACCTCTAAAAATGGCTTCTATGCAGAAATATGCCCATCTGTTACATCAGACTTGCAAAAAGAAATGTGAGCTAGAGAGAGCTTGGGCAATTGGAAAAAGAGGGCATTTTATGTTGTCCTGCATATCATACCAGGATGCTGACTCAAATGTGGATGGCCTTAGGAAAGAAGCTTTATCTACAACTGGGAGGGAAAGGGAAGGTGTCTGTTAATCAACCATAGAAAAGTTTGGAAGGGGCAAAAATGTTAGAAACCAAAAAGATCAGTGATGAAGTCTTTCAGTGCTTTGAATTCCCTTCTGCTTAAAAGCATACAAAGAGCAGATTTCCTAGGAAAGCTTACTCATGAATAGCAGACATAATACTGTTTCAAACTTTAATGTGCATAATGGATTTACACCAATGACTGACAAGTAAATAGAAATTCATTGTTAATAAAAACTCATAAGTGATGCAATGACAGTAGTGGTGGTCACCAATGCACAGCAACTTGTCTCAGTTGGTCCAATAAACACAATTTAGTACTGAATAAAGAAAAATGTTAGATCACATTGGATCAATACACTAAAATACAAGATTGCAGGCTTGCTAAAAGGTAGGAAATGTAAGAAATGTTTACAAGATGGGGTGGAATTTTATTCTAGAAAAAAAGAACTGAAAAAAACCCTTGAAGGACAGAGATAACAAGGACTGTTAAAATGGAATCATAGAATCATTTACATTGGAAAAGACTTCTAAGAACATTGATTCTAAACATTAACTGAGCACTGCCAAGTCCACCACTAAATCACATCCCTAAGTGCCATATCTACATATCTTCTAAAAATACCTCCTGTGGTGGTGACTCAGCTACTTCGCTGGACAGCCTGTTGCATTGGTTGACAATCCTTTTGGAAAAAGAAATTTTTCCCTAATATGCAAAAAGGTTAATCTGATCTTTGACTTAGTAAACAAGGTCAGTATAGAGATTACCTTTACTGAAGGAAATCAAGGCTCAGCCACTGATGTCCACTTCCTTAAGAATTCTCATTTCTGTTTCACTGACACTAATGTCAGACTTGAATCTAAATCAGTAAGGTGATTAGACTCTACATTCTCCTCTTTTGTCATGGAACAGAACCTCAAAGCTAAGAGAGTTCTGGGTTGGTTTTTGTCCAGAGATGATTTCCCTTTTAATGACAACACTGAGGGATTCAGTCCCATTTCAGTAACATATGTAATCCACACAAATCGTGGTGCCAAAGTACCTGATGAGTTCTTGTGAGTGCAGCTATCCTTTCTGTGACAATAAAAACCAACTTAACCTGGCATTCTTCTTTAAAATATCCTATAAAGACAAGCAGATCTTCAGAAGATCCTAAGAATTAGAATTTCAGAGGAGATATAAACTGTACTTTCTTTCACAGAACACGATCACCCACCAAAATCACTATTATAGAGAACATTTGAAGAGAAACTGTAACATAGTGGTTGTTGATTAAAGTTCTGCATTTAGCATCCATATATTCTGTTATAAAAGAAACTTGAAAACCTTTCTTCAGAATATTTAATACTTCCTCAATCTGTGGTAGAACTTTCAGCAACAAAGACCTTGTTAGGAAAGAGTTACAATTCCAGTCAGATCTTACTGAGTTATAAACTGTTAAAAATTAGCCACTAACCTTCTTTCTGCTTGCTTCCCTCAGGAAAATTATGGCAGCATCTCAAAGTAAAGTTTGAGCTCTAAGAGCAGTTCATCTCTGTCATTACCAAAAAGAGCAGGCAAAGGAAAGAGAACATATTTACTGGTAACCAATGTTCAGGTTTTGGACACAACAGAAAGGCTGTAAAAAGCAGGGAGGCCATATAGGCTTGTTTCCATTGAACCCACTGTCTCTCAGGTGTCTCAACTGGAATATCCTTAGTTCAGCAGAAGTACAGGGAAAAGATAAGGGTGAATAAAAAGCTAACCATGTGGAAAGAATGAAACACACCCAAAATATTCCTGCTCCTGGAGGAGCACTCTGAATCAATGCTGTTTTTATACACACCAACAAGACTAGTCTTCTGTCATATCCTGAAAGGAAAGCTGACTGTTTTAAAGGCAGGTCTATGAGCTGCAAAGCCAACAGACTGAAGAGATTCACAAGGTGCTGGGACAGGCTGTTGGCTCTGAAGATCTCTGGATTGAAGGTTTACAGGAAGTTTCTCAAGTGGAAGAGTAGTGTTGAAAGACAGACATTAGGAAAGCAAAGATAAGGATTGTATTACACCGCTTTATGCTTTCAGCCTATGTGAGAACATGAAAAGTCACATCTGAAAGTTGAAGACACATCTGGAACCAGATGTACTTTCTCCAGAGCAGAGAAAGATCTGAAGAAGTTGAAAGCCTAAAGAAAAGAACCCTGTTCACTGAAAGAAGCTTCAGAAGAAACAGTCAGAACATCAGCCAAGCACCACAAAAAGAAAGGGCAGTCCTCTTAGCAGACAGAGTAAGAAAGCAAGTGGTCTGGGAAGGTCACTGTATCCTGAAAGAAAATAAATAAAAATATTAATTATGGAAAGATTGAAGTATTAGGGCTTAGAAGCTCCTGTATAAATATGGCCAAGAGGACGTTGACAAAACTACTTAATCTTGAGAACAAGACTGTTCAGAATGTTCCAAGAGTGTAAAATGTCATGCCTGACACATCGCATTTTAGGCATGATGAGTGATGATGATGATCTAGATGCTCTACAATTAAGACTGAAAAGATTTTAATGATACCAGGTAAGTGCATTGACTTGGAGAATGAAGAGATGCTGTACTGAGAATACTACCTGCAAAGCTTGCTCTCTATTCCATCAGCTTGATTTTTAGCCTACATAACGTTATTTTAACGGCTGTCAATATAATACTGTAAATACACTCAAGAGGATATATTTTATTGATCCTTGATAGATTAAATGCACCCACTAATGCAGTGGATGGTAGTGACAGGATGCATTTACCAGAAGGATTATAGGCACATTGTGCCAGGACACGTCACCCAACACCATTTTGTGCGCGCTGTGGAAATTCACGATAACAGGGTGAGGGGACTGCAGAAAAATCACTTTTTGGACAGAATTTAATGGAATCTATAGATTCCATAGCAGAATCTGGGTTTTCTGGTCCCTGATATATGCCATGTATTTTTATGATGAAAAACACTGAAGAAATTAAACATTAGCTATTAAAAATTTACTGCAGGAACAAATACCCTCTGTCATTTAAGGAATCTTAATTTGTTTTAAGCCAACCATACTAATCACTATTGTCTAAACTGATAGCTACTGGCAATGGCAAAGCTCATCACCTGCAAGCTCCCTTGCCACTGTTCTTTTGGGAAAACTAACTTACAACAAACAGATGTTTCTGCTGTTTTAAACCAACAGGAAATGGACTGACTCTCTCCCTTTTCCTTTCCTAGAAACAGATACTAGCAAAGAAAAATCCTAGCACAGCTGTACTCAACACTTTTCTTGTAACAATATGTCTGTGTGGGAGGCAGGCAACCAGTGGGAACAAACAGGCCAGGGGAAGTGAAATGTAGCATGCAGAAGACGAACACAAAGAATTAATTTAAAAGTCTTTGAGTGGATTATTACACCATAATGTCGACACTAGCGGGGAACTAAAAGGGTGATGTACGAGACTTTGCTTTAAGATATGATCTGAATCCTATCTTAAGTGGTAATGTACAAAACTGAATCAACTATCAGCTGACAATCTCAGTTCCTTCCAAGGGGATAGGTGTTCAAGTCATCAGAAAGCTTCATTAGTATGAACAGACTGCAGGTTTAGTGGCCAAGTTTCAGTCTTATTTTTAGGGAAATATGTTTAGATCAAGCCTGAAGAATGAATGAATATGATGAAATGCAGAATTTGTGCTTTGTGCAGATAAGCCAAACACTTCAATTGTCTGGTAAACTGGCACCTTTTACTCACACTAGATTTACATAAAAAAGGAAAACTGCCATTGAAGTTACTGCATTACAGCTTCAATTATTATAGGAGAAGAAAACTAGAACGAAGTAGTGACACAAAGCCTTGCAGAAAACCTGGTTTTAATTGATTTATGCTGGAATTATGACATTTTAAAGTCATGAAAAGGTTCAGAACAGAAAAAGGCAACTTTCTTTGAAAGAATGCTTCTGCTGAGAAATTCTTCCACAAATTCATGCTGCCACCTAATGGTTGAATCAGCCATTTCCAGCTGAACAATTAAATTGTTATTCTGATCACTTGCATTACTCTTTGGACTATTCTTTAGTTCCCTAGGTTTTAATTCTTTGAAAGCCACATCTGTTCTTCAGGATGAAATGACAGTGGGGATACAACCTATTCTAACCAAACTCTGAATTTCTGTTTCCAAGTAGTTTTTAGTATTTCCTCCAAGTTTTTTTTTGCCCAAACTGTTGGGAGGAAGGCAAGGAATTCAGAAAGGAGTTTCCACAAAGTCAGCCAGTAAACATATTTATTATCACATCTCTTTATCCTTAAAATGCAAATTTTAAGGACAACATTTTGCAACATTGCCTGGAAATGCAGGCAAAGGACCTCTGACTCTTTCTGGCCTTTTTAGGGGAGGAATGTTTTACCTATGGCTGAGGTCTGAAGCTGACAAATGTAGCAAAGTAAAAATCTCAGTGGCACCCTACACTGCTCCTGGTTTACTCTCCTGTAATCAATTCAACACAACAGGCTCCAGAACAGAGAGTCCACTTCAATTGGGAAGCAAAGGCACTAGTCTCCACAGCCAAACAGCTTTTTGTAGCAAAACACCACCTTATTCAATCAAAAACATTTCAGTACTTCTATGCCTGCCTCTCCTTAAAACTGTTATTACACAGATATGTCCCTAAAGGGTTTGTTCTTCTGACACTTTTCTTGCCTTCTTCTCTCTGGGGAGAGATTTTTATGTTTTTTCAGTCCTTCCACTGTGATAGTCAAATGACTCCCACTGTAGTACATAAAATGACTACAAATCTTAGGATTATTTCTCAGTGTAGGATTCAGCTCTAGATTCAGATGCCCAAATTTAGGTATTTGGTTAATGTGTAGAAACCAAGTTGCTATTAAAGCGAAGCTCTGGAGAGATCTGTAGACAACCTAGTTTAAGGCATGACAAACATCATTCTAGACTAGTGATCGCTCTGACTAGTTATAATGGTTATAATGGGAGACTGAGTTTCTAATGCCCAGGCAGAGACTATTTGAAGGGCATCTGAGCTTGGATCTGAATCCCACCAGCATTATGAAGAACTGCACCTTACTGCCTAAACACAAGCACACAGTACCATTTCAGATGCAATCGTACCCAAAACATCCACATGATGTGACACGGGACTGATCCATGAAACAAACAAGTTTCCCACGAATAGCTGGAGTCCTAGTGGATTAAATGAAATGGTATGATGACTGAACATCGGTTTTAGGGATTCCTTCAATTGCCTTAACTTAGCTATGCAGGGCCATTTGAAATGCTCTAGGGTATCTTGCCTGACCTTCAGCTGCCACTCAAGTAAAGGTCTCCTCTAGGTCTTCTGCCAAATCCACTGGTCCCATGTGAATGTCTCAAACACCCTACAAAGTCTCAAGTGGCATTAGAGGCCTATGTTTAGGCAACTTAGTGTCCTCACATCTGCCACAGTACATATGCTTGGGAAAAAAATCTGCTTGATACACAGCTGTGCATAAAATCCTCCCCTGTTGCAGCAAGCTCCAGCAGAAAGCCTCAATAACTGGAATTCAGCAACAGATAATAGGCTAATCATGTGCCTAGAGTCATGAAAAGTCTGCATGGAGTAATCTGAACTTTACATTTTCCAGGCTACTGGCTGATTTAACCAATACTAGATGAAAGTCTTTCAGTTCCAACTACCCTTCACATTATGTGCTGGACTATTTGTGCCTCAAACGGATGAGGCTCTCCATGCAGAGGAAGGTCTTCTGCTAGAAGGTAAACAGGGTGCTCAAGCAGCGCAGAAGAACATCTAAAGGTCAGGAAAATTTCAGACTTCATTCTCTTCCTGTAAATTAGATAACTGGGTTGTTTAACTGCAGGTGTACTTTTGGAGATGATAGTCTCAACAGATTTTTACACTGTCTCCTGCAGTGCAACCCACTCACTTCAAAATTTGGCTTCTACAGCTGTTCTTCTGAATAGATTTTCCTTTTTTCCCCTCATAGGACTATGTAACTTTTGTGAAACAAATGAAGTTGGGTGAGGATTTAGACTGCATTGCTATGCACGCATGTCAAGTAACGCTTCCCTCAAATCTTTTTCCCTTTAATATGCACATTACATCTTTAACTTAGCATTCATAGAAGAAACAAGCTTTTCATTTTATTCCATTCTTTCACCATATAATCTTATATTAATATGATCTGACAATTTTAGTAATTTATCCAATAATCACATAGTCTACTCTCCCTTTGATCATTAGATTGGATAACAAGGTGGTCCACTACAAAGCTAGCAGTTGCAGATGTATTCGGCCAAAGACCAGCCCTCAAACTTTCTTTTACTATCCCTCATTTTTAAAGTGATTGTTCAGTATTCAGGCTGGTCCACAGTAATTTCAGGAGAAACTAAGTTTAAGCAAACAGTTCCATGCAGCAACTGAGTACCCAGCAGGTGAGCTGCCTAACCATTAGGAACTACATGCCCAGGTAGGGTGATGCCCTGTGCTTACTGGCCAGGCAGCATAGGTGGCTCCAAGAGAGGCAAGAACATGCTGCTGCTTTTTGGTTCTGAGTTTGGACTTGCAAAGTTCATTCATTAACATCAAAATAAAATGTGCCTGGAATGACAGGGCAGTGAAGAGAAAGAAAAGGAGGAATGGTGTATGCAATCTCCCCAATGCACTAAGGAGAAAGGGGACGGTCTTCTTAATCTGTAGCATACAACATATATACAGGGAGAAACAACCATAGACAAGGCTAAGATGAATGCTCAGTGCAGCAGAAACTGTCCAAGTGCACAGAAGCTGTAGTTTATCCTAGGGACACCACCACTTTGCGTGACATGCTTGCAGAACTATCACATCATCCAAATTCCTCAAAACCAAGCAAGAAACTGCTTTAATTACTTTATTTCCGTTCTTTAGCTTGTCATTGTTTTGTATTTCCTTTGTTCCTATATTTCACAAGTGGTTTTAATTTTGAAAACTTTTTTTTTTTAATAAAGGTTTTTCAAGCTCTCTGGATTGTGGTAAGACACATTTTAAGGAATTTTATATAATAAGAAAATAACTTCTGAATTCTCCCAAAACACAAGGGTTGAGTTTTATGATCTCTTTAACACTACTTTCCATACTAAAACATCAAAAGCTGCTGTTCAGTTTGTAGTGGCTTTATTTCTTGGCTGAAAACACTTAGTTTAGGTAAGTCTGTAAGATACAATTTGTTTTGTCACTTACAGACATTCTATAATGGAAAATACTGCAGGACAATTAAACTTCAGGAATGACTCTCCTCAATTCTAACTCAAGAAAAAAATAACTTACAATAAAACAAACCAGCATTCAATGCTAACAAGGCAAGCTGGATGACCCTGTAGTCAGAATCAATACCTTATTTTATTGTTTAATTGCTCTTATTTAAACAGCCATGTTTTCAATTTTTTTTACATGGTTTAAGCCAACTGTGTTTAAGCCAGAGATGCGAGGGAGTACGGGTTCTAGCATTGGCTACAGATATGAGAGTATGCACATGTTTTGCCCTCAGCTCTGCCAATATTTCTCAAACCTGACCTCCTGTTTCAAAGCTTGGCCTCTTCAAGTAGCGTGCCAGTTCTACTGAATCGTGCCAAATGGTGTGCTGACAAACACGCAAGCTAAATCAGTTAGCAAACCGTCCCTGAAAGCATCGGCATCTCCCTCCCCAGTCAGCCTGTAAAGCTCTTAGATAAAAGAAGCTGTGCAAAATGCAACATTCACCATTTTTAGCTTTTCTGTAACGTACAGTGTTTGAACTGAAAGGTCTTCATGTACCTTTGTTGCAAAACTGCTTGAAACTCCAACCTGTGAGGCTTTAAATCGGTAGTATATAACTGGTAAATTTTGAGTGCCTAAGCAATGATTTCCTCTAATATAATCTCTTCTAGGAATATAGAAACCTTTGTTAAATAAGTTGTTTAACATGGCTGGATTCAGGGTTGACAGCTTTTTTTAAAGTTCTGCCTTATCAGAGGCCATCAAACTTTCTCTTACCATGGTTACATGGATTTTACTTCAATAAAGAAAATCCAGAGAGGACTCCCAAGCTGTCTCACCAGAGTGAGATAATAAAAATTCGAAGTTCTTATCTACACAGTGAAATGAACTGCAGCATACAGACACCAAAACTACCAGGGACCTAAGTTGGTAAGTTCACATGATTCAGCTCAGCATCACACAGACTTTATCAGCCTGTGACAAGATGCAGTGTAATGGCAATGACCCAATGCTGTTAACAAGCTAGGAAGTACTGCATTCAGTAGCTTGAGTGAAGAGTCAGGTTAAAACATCCGCACCTAGAACAGAATCATAGAATCAGATGGGTTGGAAAGGACCTCTGAGATCATCAAGTCCAACCC
>JAWWLV010000088.1:120492146-120521243 GCA_035041135.1 Platyrinchus mystaceus
AAGCTCGGCATCCCCATGCGCAGGGGCTGGTCTCCATCCTCCCTCCCCTGGGAGATGCCCACCTCCCATGAAGAAAACACCCCAATAACAACCAAAATGACCCAGAATGAAATGTTAAAACCCTACTCTTACCAAGTTATCATGATTTAAAAATCGGGGGAAAAGTAAAATAGAATTAAGTCAAACGAAATATTTTCCTTAGTGAATTCTGAAATGCTGCTCTTTAATTTTAAACTCCTTAATTTTTAAAGATTGCTGTAGATTCAATTTCTAATAAATGACTAATTTTGAACCAAACCAAACCAGAGTTTATAACCTCATTCTTTTTGATAATTATGAGATGCACAAAAATGTACAGGCAATCCATTAAGCAAAGCTTTATAAGAAAGGCAACATTCTTCACTGATTAAACGTGATTAGAACATTCTGATTTGTATTGTTTCACTTTCTCTTATTTTACAGATCATACTTGGTCTCACTTTTGGAGCTCCAAAAGAAAGACCTCATCTAATACAGTTCTTCTGTGGATAAGTAAGGAAAAATGGCAAAAAACCCTATCTCAGAGAAAGCAGTTCTTCAGATGCAAATTAATGTAGCTCTGATTATAGGTTTTCTAAACTGTGAAATACAGGATTTTTCCTAATCAAACAGTGAGGATGAATGAAATGAGACCAACCAGAGCAGTCAAAAAACCCAGAAACCTGAGAACAGTTTCAAGCCAATTTTCAAAATACAGCTCTTTCAATTTTATATCCAGTTTGTAAGAAAAAAGTGCTTCATTTTTAATGATACAAATTCTAATCACATGACACCACTGCAAAGGAAAGCAAAATGCTCTGCCTTCTCACTGTAATGGCTGTAGAATGTACCTCCAGTATGCACATTAAAAAAATAAAAGCAGTGGGCTTTACATATCTTTATTCCTTGTGATGAACTCAGGGCACCCATCTTCTTTTAGGAGGTGATTATGCATGTTTCTCTTCTTAAGCAGAGACCCTCCTCAGCAAAATCTTAATTTATTTTTACTCTGAAATACCCTATAAAGTTCCTGAATATTTAGAACATCATGGTATGGATTAAAAAAAAAATCAAATAATAGAAAAAGTACAAACCTCTGATTGTACATGCCCCGGAAATTATAATTCGCTCTGTAATTGGGAATTGGCTTTGGATCTAATGGCCTGTAGATGGCAGGCTCTCCTCTTTTCATTGCCAGACCATTCAGCTCCACAGTTGGAGTTATACTGCCTGCAAAAACCAAACAATTTAAGTAAGGCACTTAAACCAGAAATATTGAAAAACACATGAGCAGGACTGAGATAAGCTGCAAAGAGATAGCTACATTATATTTTTTTACTCTTAAATTAAAAAGAAGCAACTAAAAAGACATTTCAGTTTCCCTAAAAGATGGCAATATGGATCCCAACTCAATCACAAGCAATGAAAAAGAACAATTAGATATCTCAGTGCATTCTCTATGCAGTTCAGGTGGATTAATCTTCACATATGAATGAGAAAGTCAGTGTAATAACCAAGATAGTTATTCACTTTTCCGAAGTACTTATAATACATTACGACAATTTCTGGAAGATTATAAAGATAAAAGAATAATGTCTCTTTCTGCTGAATACCATTAAATAAAACCACAAATAGGGAAAAGAGTAATTGAAGCAAGCACAATGTAATATGCAGTCATTCAGGAATCTTACAAGTTAGAAAAAAATGTGTTATTTGCAAGACTTGAAAACTTAAAACTACATCTAAAAACTAAAAATTAATAGGAATGATCTAACAGACTGAAACACAGATACTGGAAATAAGTGCAACTACAGCCATCTGCTGGTGACAGAATACAAAAATAGAAGGCAGCCAGTACTTGTCCACTGCATCATTTCAAAAATATCAAATAACAAACTACACTCTACTTCTATTACTTTTTTCTTTTTTTTTTAATACAAAGTTCAGCTACAGTAATCCCCCCTTGCACTGTTGTAAAAAAATCCTAAATGAGCTAAACGTGCATTCCAACAAAAAGGAGTTAACATTTTTGAAAATATTTTCACGAGGGATTCAAATAAATCTATCCTTAAAACAGCTACAACTAATTTTCCAGTCTGCCATTGAGGCTTTATATGCCAAATGATGAAAATGTTTAAACAATACTTATTCAAAAACTTCTATCAACAACAATTCTTATGTTTTCCAGAGCAAGAAATTACTATGAATTCAACTTCATAATAAAAATGCAAAATGTCATTCTGACGAGAAGATACCTGTGCATATACAATGCACCTTTCTTGGAGCAAAACTACAGTGCTAAATGACACATTTTTTAATGAATTCAATTAAAGCCTGTTTCTCTTGTTATCAGAATTTCTCTTTAAGAATATACTCAAAGCCAAAAAAACTCTAGAAGATGAGTAATACTCTGCAGTGTCAAGAATCAAACTCAGGATCCCTTTTCATAGAGGTCTGAGCCTCCTGCTTTCTAAACAGCTGAAGTCACAGTGACTGTGAAGGACACAAGGCAAAATCAGTGTCCTGGGCCTGAAGAAACAGTGTACAAATCTCCAAAGGAGCAAGAGAATCCTACCACACCACTCTTAAACCATCCTTCACGGCTAATATTCAGGATAATATTCTGAAGTTCTAAAGGAAACTTACTCCTGCCTTTTTTTTATCATGGAGAAGATTAACTGCAAAATTATTCAATTTTAAGAAAGTGATTGAAGAAAACTGTTTTTAAAATGGGAGGATGGGCAGAGGGAAATAAAAAGGGAAGAAGAGAGTAGAGGAAAAAGCAGAGGGGAAAGGAGTGTAAAAATAAACAAAAAAGGAAATATTACTTTTTTCTCACCACTTGCTTTCTTTTATATTAGTCTGAAATAAAGTTATTAATATTTTTGATTTATTTTATCAAGCAAGACAGAGAAGATACTGAGCATGTAGATGAGATGTGCACCTTGAAAGGTTTTATATGCATTGAAGGCAACTCACAGGTAACAACTCAAAATAAAACATGCAAGACACCAGGATACATTCTTTCTGTTATTGAAACAGTTTCAAAAGCCATCTGTGAGCTTTTTGACAGAACAGCTTGCTATGAAGGAAACTCACAGTGCAGGAAAATACCTGTCAAAGTTCTCATGCCAAATCCCAGCCTTCTGTTTACATCACAGATGCAACTTTACAGGATTGGACTGGATAAAATTTCCAATTTCATTGAAAAATTAGCTAAAATAACTCCTTGGGAAATATGTTTTACTACGGTAGTAATAGCCAATTCAGTCTGGTTTTCTGTTTACTGTTGATCATATACAGTCACTTTGTATACATCTGAGCATTATTTAAATAATATACCTCCCTATAGTTCAACTATTTTAGGCATGCACATTAAAAATTCTCCTATGAAAAGTCACTAGACATTCTGCATAATCCTATCATACCTATAAGATGGCAATGTTGATTCTCATCCTCCAAACTAAAATACATTGTTAAAATTACTTATTAGTGGTATAATATCCCAACACTTCAACAAGATTTAACACACAGAGGAAACTGTCATACCTGGATTATTGTTTACATTATTTTTGGGTGGTCTAGGCGTTGGTTTGGGAAGGGTAGTTTCATTCAATGCTTTGCTAGCAGCAGCATGTTGGGCCTTTTTAATACTGCTTCCTTCAGCTTCCCATGTCTGTTCTCCAAGAGTCAGCTGCACTGTGAACATCTTCAAAGACAAAGAACAGGTAAACACTGGCAAGATTATCAATGTGGATCAGACCAAGCTGTATAAAAACTTCCAGGGCTGAAGAGAAACCATGCTCTCTTTTCATTGGATTCAACTCCCAGATAATGCATCTGATTCTTCCAAAGATCAGTGAGACCTTATCAGTGGGCAGCATTTGGCCTTTCAAATTACAAAGTTAAATAGCGTAATGTTAATGTCAGCTATCAAAGAACAGAATAATATTTAAACCAAGTAATAATAACAGCAAACTCATCCTCTGCTCTTGGAAGACTATAAACAGGTCAGCTAACAGCACATTTTTTCATATCTCTGAAGGTGTTTTGTCACTTAACCTGTGGAAAACAGGTACTAAACATGCCACTGAGATGAAAAAAAAGTAATTTTGTAATAATTATGAATGGGTAAAAATGACTGCACACTCCTCAAGGTAGCAGAAAATTTGGGCCAAAGAGTGTTACACAGTGAAAGAATTTCTCACACAACCTGATTTCTAAAAATAATGCATATTGTTAGGGTAAGAGTTACCACTCAAATACATTCAATAAATAGAGTAAGAAAGAAAATAATGGAACTGTAGTTCTTAATGTAAAATTTATAGTGAGGACAGGAACCAGAAACATTCAGAGTTCAGATATAGACTAACTCATAAAAAACATGTATTTCAAAATCTGTGATAGAGGACTATTTCAAATAGTATCTATGCTGTGCAAATTGTGCAGACTAAACTCAATGCATATTTAAGATATTAAATAGAATCTGTCTTCTGTATTATACATACATGTTTTGTCTAAATTTGAACATCTAAGAACAAGAGGAAAAAGGCTAGGAACTCAATATATTTGCCATATAAATTCCCTAAATATAAGGCAGGACTTAACAGTCAGATAAACACAGTAAACTAAGATACACCCACCTCAGAAAACAGACCACCTTACTTGAGGCAACATAAAAATATCTACATATTAGTATGCACAATATATAAAGTAAAATTTTCATTTCAACAGTCCATTTCAACAGTAATTTTTTTAATTATTTAAACTTGCTAGATCCAAGACCAGGTGCTTAGAGATGGACATGGTGAGAAGCCTTTAAATGTGTCTTTGCATATATTTTCATTTAGCATGTACTTCTAAAAAAGCATTTGAACACAAGTATGTATGTGCCTCCCACCTTAGCCCTGTGCACATGCCCATGGTGCATTCAAACTGAATGCTATAAACACATACTTGTGTCTTAATTACAGGCTTGAGTTTTGGCTACTGTAGTTTTCAGAAGCATAGTGCAAGTCCCTGTATCACAGTTCCTCCTGCCATGTCCTTTTTTCCGCAGCAGTCATGACAATTTCCTCACAGACAAGGAGAAAGAGAAAAATAGTCTCTTAATCTTGCAATCTGCCAAACCCTACCCCCACCTAAAAGCTAAACTGGGTATTAGAAATAAATACCCATAATTATATAAATTACCTACAAACATACATCCTTACTGCTAGAAGAACTGAAATTTGATTTCTGGATCTGGAGTTTATACTTTTTATATTTTTCAAGAAAGTATCAGTGTAGTATTTTTATAGGAGGAGAATAGTCTCGAATTTAAATGAATATATGATTAATAATGGCCACTTATCTACCTATAACTCTCCTCTTAGTGCTTAGAGCAACAAACAGAAATTCAAGATAATAAAGGGCTTACTCAGTAAACTTCTGCAGTCAGCTCTAACCTTCTCACTTAGCCCATCTGTCAAAAAAACTCCTGCAAAACCCCACATATAGTAGTAGGTTTCATCCTTTAATTATAGGAATAAAACTGCCTAAACCCAAATTCTGGAGCAGCCAATGAAACGCTCAAGTCCTGCAAAACCAGAGCTAACAGTTCTGCTATTGATTGAGAGACATTTCTCACCAGTTTTCTGAGGAATTTTCTATTCCTTACACCAAACCTCATTTACTTGATGTACAGAAAGCAGAAATGCAAAGGCCACCATGCTTGTGCTTCTTTTCACTCTGCTGTGTTTGCAAGGTCGATCTCTCTTAGCTCTGGCAATTCTTTCCTCCTCATTTCTTCTATGTAAAACTGTCTCTCCTCTTTCCCAGCCCTTTGAAATGCTACAAGCCCTTACCTCTTTCCCTCTTCTCTGTACCACCATCCACTTTCTTTTGCCACTGTTTCTTTTAAATTTGTGTCCTGAAATAACACTGACATAGAAGAACAGAAGACATGATCAATCTGACTAACATACTCAAAAACGTCATTTATGCTAAAAAAGACTTTCTGATTTTTCTTATGATGACGAATCCACCTGGAGGGCAGACTCCTAGAAACCCTAACTGCACTGTCAGGACACACCACTTCTCTCCCAACTCCACTGTTTCTAGTTTCCTATTTCACACCAATTGTCAAAACTTACTTTTCAGAGACAACTAGAAAAAAGGATATAAAAATTTACCAGCATTTGTGGTCACAACACAGACAGCTGTCTTGTAGAGCGTGTCACAGAAAATCGTGAAAACCACTAGTGGACAGGAACAGAGTATGCGTAGGAGGACAGTAATGTGAGAATCTCCTTAAATGGCAAAGATCAGCAGCAGCATGATATCCTCCAGGTCACGCTTTCCAGGACAAATTCAGCTCTGTTTCACATATTCTGTCAGGTATATCATCATATACTATCAAGACATTATACTAAGCTGCTAATAGTCATACTAAATTTTCTGCTTTTCACAGGTCATAGTCTGCATACTCTTATTAATATCAACTTTGTTCTTTTGTCTCTTGCTGCAGAGATCAAAATCAGACAATATTCTTCTGAGTCTACAGAGCACATATCTGCATTTTTTTACCACTGTGAGTGCAACTAAAAATAACGAGGTGAACTGAAAAACTGAAAAATTAAGAAATCCATTGAAAATCTGTCTATCAAAAATGCAGCTAATGCAGACGCAAGTAATTTCAATTATATTAGTTCCTCTAAAAGCAGTAATAAATATAAAATCATTAAAGTTGGAAAAGACCTCTTAGATCATCAAGTCCACTCTTTGACTGAACACTATCATACCAACTAAAGCATAGCACTAAATGCCATGTCCACTTGTTTCTTGAAAACTTCTGGGGATGGTGATTCCACCACTTCCCTGGGCAGCCCATTCCAATGCTTAACCACTCTCTCAGTGAAAAAAATTCCTCATTCTGTCCAACTTGAATCTCCCCTGGCACAGCTCAAAGCTATGTCCTCTTGTCCTGTCACCAGCTGCCTGGGAGAAGAGGCCACCCGCCTCACATGTGAACTATTTCTTGTCCCAATAAAAATTTTAAGTATAACATGAATGTAATATAACTCAAATTTCTTTACTGCTGAGAAATGTAAGCAGCCAAAACCACACCTTTTGGTACAAACAAAGCACTTCTTATTTCACAGAAAATAAATAGACAACACAATAGCAAAAGATTACAGAAAGCCCAACAGATTTAACATGCCACAACCTAAAACCAACCAACCAGAGTATCCTGTGATGCCAAATGCCTCCAGGAAGAGAAAGAGCACTTCAATTTCCATGTTGAATGTGGAATCCTAAAAGCTTTCTGATTCTCAGTGGCCTCACATCTGCTGACATCATTTCCACCAGCATAATGGATTCGGGAATGCCAGCCAGACCAGGTCAGTGATTTGCATCAACTCTGTGCTCGCTGACAACACAATGTGCAACTCAGAAACAAGGGGCAATGGCAGAGAGAGAACCCATGATGAGCTCAAACTGTTACTAAACTGCAGCGTGACCCCACTGTCTTATGCAATTTTGCCACTCTAGAAATACTAGGTACATATATAAGCATATACTAGGTACAGTACTAGGCAGCTATTAATTATGCCAGTGTCTTTCTTGGAGTTTTCCAGGATTTTTTTCTCCTCCCCCAGTTCGCTCCTACCCAGGGAGGAAATTTCAAATTATATTAGAAAATTTTATGTCATAAGAATATTCCTCTGTGTACCCCATCATCTGAAAGCAACCTCATTTGTACTTATTAAGTTGGATATCCAAATTGATATGAGAACTGACCAGAATTAGATGTCAGTTCACCAGAAACTTTAATGCTATAACCATATTAGGAGTCTTAATATCACCATATATCTTAAAAGTTGCATAATAATAAAGTTTGTGTCCTATAATGCAAGATCCAAAGATAGAGTATCAACTTTATAGACACAGAATTCTGTCAATAAGCATGTCACAAACTACCTTTGTCATCATCTGCACTACCATGAAACAAATGGTAGTTTGTTTCTAGTAGCTAATTACCAAAGGCATGCTGACTGGGGAGCAAGATTCATCCAGCCTAAAAAGTAAATGCTCCTTAAAGATTAAGAAAGGGTGGTGATACCCTGAAAAGACTTTCACAAGGTCTTTATAAAGACCGACAAACAGAAACTCAAAGATGAAAGTCAAAGTAAGGTACAAAATGATCCACAGGAATTAAACAGAAATACAGGCATACTTCCTGCAAGTGTAAAAAAAAAAAAAAAAGGCAAAAATAAAGAACAGTAAGAAACCCCTTACACTGGAAATGTAGCTGGGTTTGACAAGCACACTTGTCCAAACCATGACATTATCTGTTCAGCATTTAAGGTATGGCTCATCACCTGGAACTGTGACCTTACCTTGGCATGAGCAGGCCCTCTTTCATTCAGAAGCTTATACTGGGGTTGAATTCTATTGAAACGGGCTAACTCATTTACCAGACACATTGGAGTTTTCTCTTTGGGGTTTGCCATGTTATCTTGGAGAGGAGCTGTAAATAAAGAGTCTGTAAAGTTTTTGTGGAGAAATGTATTCTTCACAACTTCGCAAAGCTTTGCAAAAGCAGCATGCTTAGAAAAGAAAATACTTTGGCTAAAATACAACTTTTGCACATATGCTAAATACAATGTTTAAATACCATTTACATATTAATCGTATGAGAATATGATTATGATTTCACAATAAAAATTGTTATTACATGCAATTAAAAAACCCCAACAACTATTTATTTCCAAAATGTCCCTATGACAGATGACAGTGTAGGGGAACATATACATATTCTACATCTTCTACATCACCGAAGTTTACTGTCAGCAGCATACTGGGTCCTGGAACTACTCTTCCAGAATGGTTTCTCAAAACTTTGAAGCAGTAGTGGATAGTGTAAGAGTTATGAGACAAATACAGTAGATGAAACTCTGTGGCCCCCACTTGCTTCTGCCTGCTTCTTCCCAGTGATTTAGACTTTTCTCACAAAAATGAAGTCAGAGCACTCCCAAAAAACACTTCTCCTCTCCCTTTAAGGATTTTGTTCTGCTTTTTTTAGACTATTTAACTTTCTGCAATTTTTTTTTGCAATTTATTTGTATTTATCCCTAACACACACTGTCATTTATTGTTTAGATTTTTAGAACAACATTTCTGCATTTTATACCCAGTTCAGTGTAGGAACTGCAGCATTTATTAGGCTACAAAGGAAACACCAAATACTGCCAAGCAGTCAGAAGACATTCTGTTCTAGTGAAGAGAAATAAACTTGGAGACCTTCCTGCACCACTAAAACTTCTCTATAAAAGATACACTCAGAATTTGACAAAATAGACATGCTCTTTTCTAAGCTTTTATATCATTGATCAACACTTTACTGTAAGTCTGAGCTCAGTTAAAGAAACTAAACTCAGTAAACAGTTTATTTAGCCAAAATATTTTTCTAGGGGTGTTTGGTTTCCTTTTTTTAGTCCTTTTAAGGACCTAATTATTTATCTTTTTAAATTAAAAAGTCATCAAAAAACTCATTTGACCACTGAAGAAAATCTACCTGGACCAACTTACCTGGTGAGTTGTTAGAAGGCGCAGGATCCACAAGGCCAGCAGTAGGACTGCTACAGCTGGCAGCTGATTCTGAAATGGATCCATTCATTGAGGATGGCAGACTCAGTGTATTTGTAGTTGTAACTGGCAGGGGTAGCACCATAGGGGACATGGTGGGTCCAGACAGGTTCGCTGTAGTCTGCATCTTAACTTGTGCCATTGCCTGTCACTGCAATAAACAAATTATTATCAGCAGGGAACTTTGAATTTTGTATGTCAAATGACTGTAGTGATACTAACAACACTTCTTTTTTGCTCCTGGATCTGGGTCACTAAAATGTCCACAAAAGTCATGCCTCTGCAAACATTACTTCCAAATGGATGCACAGAGAAACAGAGCTCAGAGCCAAAGAACATCACTGGAGAAGAACCCACACAGCCTGGCTCCAGGTTCTGTTGTTCAGCAGTGGAGTGACCCTGCCTGAAATACAGCAGGAAGAATTATTCTAGAATAAAATTCCATATAATTATTCTGCAGATGAGACTAGCACCTGCCAATTTCTTCAGAATAGAAGTTTGTTATCTTTGCAACAAACTACCATACCAATCTTTTGCCATTGTCTTTCCAGTAAAGTACACATAAAATATCAAATAAGGCAACAAGAGAAAAATCACTATTTTTTCAGTCTTTTATCAAACTAGAAGAGAGAAAAAATATAAGAAAATGTTAACCAAAAAAAAAAATCAAAAATGCGAGTTCTGAAAAAAATAACTGCTTATTCAGTCAACAGGTGGAATACTTCAATCCTTGTATAAATTACTAGCACAGGTATCGGGACTTCCTAAACTAGCCTTCAACCCAATGCCTAAAGCATTTACCTGAAATATGCCAGGTACTCATTGTGTCTTTTCATCTTCTCAAATTAGTTCCCTCATTGCCAATACCTGTTCTCAGGCTATGTCTACACACATAAACAACTCAGGGTCAGGGCAGTGCTCCTTCATACTATTCACTGAGAGTGTGCTCCTTGACAAAATTTTGGCCACTGGCTAAAAACTCCTGCTGCAAAAACCATCCAGGAGCAGTTCAGAGGCCAGCAGGCATCCCAGACAATCCACTCTAATAGACAAGGAACCAGTCATTCTCACTCAGCCGGGCAAAAGTCTTGGGCTTCTCCTCTTGGCATAAGGAGCAGGATGATATATTTTATTCAGTAGCATGGACACAGACTGTATTATTTAGCATTCATACACAAGAGATGATCTGCATAGAGTGGATAAAGAGATGAAACCCCTGACAGCTGACTAGTGGCCCCTGGGGAACTGGGACCTCTCCCAGCAGCAGCTCTGATCCCACTGGCTGAGGCAGAGGAGGAAAGGAGCCCAGCTGTCCTCCATCACAGGCAGCCCCCTTACCACTAAGCTCTTTGCCACCTCTGCTGGGCTAATTCTCTCTTCCTAAGCAAAAATCCCATTCAACACCTAAAAAACATTTTAACTAAGGACTTATCGAAGTGACCACAACTATAGACAAAATTTTGATTACAATCAGTATTTTTGCCTCTCCCACACCCCATCCATTAAAAAATATCCAAGTATCTTTACTCAGAGGGACAGTATTGTTGCATAAAGATCCCAAATCACTCTACACCACAGAGGATACAAGTCCTTTAGCACACATGCACTAGTATAATGAAAATAATAAATTCTATTGCTGTGACTCTGTGCTTTGGAGAAGAGGTTCAGACTGGAATGCCATTTTTATTACTGAGGAAAGACAGACAACTGATTTGAGTCTCTGAAAAGGCAAAAGTAAAAAAAAAATGAAGTTGAGGTGCAATCACTTGCTCTTTTCATAAGTATCTTCAGTAAAATATTAATAGCCACAGATTTTAAAAATACATATGCAATTAGACCGGATATATTCAAATACTTTATGTGTTCGAAAATATGGGCTAAATTCATACTGTAAAAAACCTACTGTTACTTCACAGCAAAAGTCATGCAATACAGCGATATTGTTAGAAAGGCCTAACTTAAAGACTGAGAAGGTGCATAACTATAGAAATTTTTGGTATACTGTGTGTTTAATTCTGATTTTAAAATACATTAGTATAGATTAGAATTAATTGAAAAAGTTTATTAATTGTAAATATCAAAGCCAACGATGGCAAAATCAGTCCATACATTTTAAACATATTTAAAATGAAACCAACATAAGAAGAAATATCATCACAATAACTGAAGTTTAAGAAACTCATAGTATTTGCAGCATTTTAGCTTATAAACATGAGTATGAGAAAGGCATCACTCAAATAGTTCTGTATGAGATGCTACTGAACACCTACTCTTGGGCCCTGCCAGCTGTGAATTATTGTTTCAGTTTCCAGTATTTTGCAAGTTTATTTTTCAAGAAATCAGAACTTACAAAATAAAATACTATGTTCTATAGTATTAATGTCCTAAAGAGAGAAATTGTGGGATGGATACTTTACTATTAAGGATAAAAAAGAAAAATCAGTTTGAGAATAGTATCAAGGAACAGTAAGAATGAACAAGATAAAGTTTGAGAAAAAAGACACCCTTTGTCCTACGGTAAAGTACCTAGAAAATTCAACTGTGAAATCAGAATAAAATCATAAGATATTGGGTGCTGGGCATTTCTTATATATCTAAAGCAGCAGAACTCCTATTAGAAACTATAACTATTTTATAAATTTTTCTGTATAAGCAAAGATGCCCCAGTACTAATATATAATATAACTGTAGGGAATAACTCTTAAGGGGATGAGCTATGGAGACAACAAATCTGTAATTAGTTAAAAAACCCCACTAGTAACGAGAGTCAACAGAGGGAATGCAGTTGATATAGTGATGTCGTGTCATTTTCTCACTATCAATCAACTAATCTTTGATGTCATGACAAAAGGGGACAAAAACTATATGTCCCATCCTCTCTTTACATTTTCTTATATACATACACCAGTGTTGTACTGTTTTATAAACAGTGAGGCAAAAATACTCTGGGGCCTTCCAGCCACAAGAACAGAGTACATAATAAAATATGTTGCTACGTAATAAAATGTAGGACCTGGGAGAGAGGGAGATTTCACTAAGCTGGTCAGAGATGAAATGCAGTTATATAATCAAAATATTTTTAAATCTTTTATGTGGATATTTTTGAAAAATCTGGCATATATAAAAGGGATAGTTCATTTATTATACTATGAATACAACTCGAAAAGCCTCTACACCTCTTTTCAGGTGGTTAACCCGGTGCAAATCTTAGAAACTGCTACCTCCCAAGTGTCTCCAGAGGAGCTTCCCTTGATGCTTGGCAGTGGTTATGGACACTTGCACCTCTTGGAGAAAGCTGGACTGCACAGCCATGCCTGCCAGCTTTGTGTCTTCATTGAGCTGCCAGCTTCCATGCCAGGTCACCACAGCATGATATTTCTTAAAGTCTTAATCACATACATGTCTACCCAGTCAAAGTCTGCAAGTCAAAGTGCTGCCATTTTTGTAAAGCTGTACTCCAGGGCTTATGATGCCTTACGAGATGCTGCAGTGGTTTTGCCTCTTAGTCTAACCTACTGAGCTGCAACAGAAACACTACAGCAGGCATGAAAAGGGATGCATATATACTAGAACTGCATTTTACTTCACTTCTGTTTTTGAAGGCACTTTGTACATAGGCAGCTAAACAGGTTTCATTAAACAGTTCACAGATCACAGAATATTCTGAGTTGGAAGGGGCTCACAAGGATCATCGAGTCCAACTCTTAGGTAAATGGTCCTTATGGGGATTGAACCAACAACCTTGTCATTATAAGCAGCATACACTAACCAACTGAGCTAATCTCAGGGTCAGTTGGTATAAACTTTCCAATTAAACTATGTACAAGCTGTGAATTTTCCTCCCACACTAAAAATGACCCAACCAAAATAAACTCGTATTAAAACAACAAAACAAAACTGCCTCACATTTTGAAGTGAAAATATTGCTGTCAAATATTCCATTCATTTCTCTTAGACATCATGAAACACAACATCGCAGTGGTTTGACCCTGGCTGGACACCAGTGCCCACCAAAGGCACTCTATCACTCACCTCCTCAACTGGACAGGAGAGAGAAAATATAACGAAAGGCTTGTGGGTTGAGGTACGGGCACAGAGAGATCTCGCACCGATTACCATCACAAGCAAAACACGCTCAATTTGGGGAGCTTAATTGAACTTATTATCATTCAAATCAGAGTAGGATAATGAGAAATAAAAACTAAATCTAAAGAACACCTTCCCCCCACCCCTCCCTTCCTCCCAGCCTTAACTTCACTTCTGAACTCTCTACTTCCTCCCCCAAAAGCAAGCCGGGGGGTGGTGAATGGGGGTTACGGTCAGTTCATCACAGGTTATCTCTGACACTCCGTCCTCCTCAGGGAAAGGCTCCTCATATTCTTCCCCTGCTCCAGAGCGGGGTCCCTTTCACAGGAGACAGTCCTTCATGAACTTCTTCAACAAGAGTCCTTCCCACAGGATACAGTTCTTCATGAACTGCTCCAGTGTGGATCCCTTCCACAGGGTGCCATCCTTCAGGAACAGGCTGCTCCAGCACGGACCCCCACGGGGTCTCAAGACCTACCAGCAAACCTGCTCCAGTGTGGGCTTCTCTCTCCATGAGGACACGGGTCCTGTGGGGAGCCTGCTCTGGCATGGGTTTTCCATAGGGCCACAGCCTCCTTTGGGCATCCACCTGCTCCAGTGTGGGGTCCTTCGTGAGCTGCAGGTGGATCTCTGCTCCACCATGGACCTTCATGGGCTGCAGGGGCACAGCTGCCTCACCATGGTCTGCACCACGGGCAGCAAGGGAATCTCAGCTGTGGTGCCTGCAGCACCTCCTCCCCCTCCTTCTGCACTGACCTTGGTGTCTGCAGAGTTGCTTCTCTCCCATATTCTCACTCCTTTCTTCTCTGGCTGCAGTTTCTGTTGTGCAGCAGCTTTTCCCCCTTCTTAAATCTGTTATTCCAGAGGTGCTACCACCTACACTGATAGGCTCAGCCTTGTCAGCAACAGGTCCATCTTGGAGCTGACCGGCACTGGCTCCTTTGGACATAAGTGAAACTTTTGCCAAATTCAGAAGCCACCCCTGTAGCTCCCCTGGTAGCAAAACCTGGCCATGCAAACCCAGTACAAATACTAACTCAGAGATGCAGGATATTTTTTACAACTGTGAATACACTGTATCATGTAAAAAAGCACCACACAACATAAATTGTTAAAGTTTTTCTGAATATTATCATTTATTGTGTTTTTCTGGAATGTTAATCACAGATCTCATGACATAAAATACAAATTAAATGCTCAAGTGAAATGATTCTTAGACTATGTCACAGTAATTGAACAAACAAGGACAGACAAAGTAGATAAAACACCACAGAAAGCAGAAAACATGCACAATGACTTTTCAAACCAAACACACTTTTACAATGTGGAAAAATTGAAAAAGCAATGTTAGAAGACAAATTGTTTTATGAACAACCAAAACACAGAGAATAGTCAAAACAGACGACTGGACTTCATCTGTGCAGAAAGTAAAAATGCAGTAGGGTGTCACCACACTTTCACACCGCTCTGTCATACAACCCAGTGCACCAAATTCAATCTGTGTACAAGTATTTAACACATGACACGTACTGCTTACTTGTGAAGGGCTTTACAAAGGTAACAACTGAGGGCCAGCCACTGCTGAACAAAAAAAATTACTTGACATATCTTGTATTTTATAAAGTAACCAAGAGTTCTGCTTACACATTCTAATCAGAGCCCATTTTTCAGAACAGTATTACAGTAATGATCCCAGGTCCTTTCCTGCAGAACTGCTACCAGCAAGTTGTAGCCTATGTTCTCTGTGAATCTGACTGTTCTGCAGCTAATCAGACTTTGTTCTTGTCTTCCTTGAATTCTCTTATTAAGAAAAAACAAACCAAAACAAAAAAACGAGAAGAAAATAATTTCAATTTTTCAAGATCACACTGAATTTTAATTCTAGTTCCAAAATGCAATTCTTCTCTAAGCCTGCCTTATAGCATACACAAATTTAATAAGTGTACTGTTTCATCCATAACATTAATGAAAATATTTAAAGGTGGAGGAACAGTAATTCAACAGACTGGGGGCAGTGTCTAAGCAGGAAGCATCTCAAGGGTTCTTCTCAGACCAACCCCTGCTTTGGTTAGAAAGTTGTTAATGTGATTCTTCTATGAAAGTCCCAAGTCACAGAACCCTAAGAGTTAACAGCTTCCTAACTAAGGAGGGTTTGGTTTTAGTTTTAGCCTTAAAACTCCATTAAACTTTCCATTCTTCTTCTATTCTCCCGATACTTCACTCGTTCAGTTACACAAAAGCATAAAAATCTGCCTAGAGGTAAAACATATTTCTGGTGTGCCATTTCTCACATTTACAGCCAATATTAATACATACATGGACATTAATATAAAAAGTACTATAGAAGTACTAAGCCTTCTGTAATTTCTTTTTACTGTGTTATATCTAGCAGCTTGTTAGAGGTTGACAGAAAACACACAGCTCTGCATTACCTTCAGAGCAGCTGTTAGTTCAATCTTTTATGTTCTATAAAACCAAGTAACGAGATAGCCACACCGTAGCAGTTTAGCAACAGCAGGATTTAAAGCAACAATGAGCAGACGGTTATCCAGACTTATTAACAAAATTTATCTTATTTATACATTTTAAATAGGTAACACTGAAAAATTATGCATGAAATTGCACAGGGTGTCTCTCTACACCTTTTAAAAGATATTATTTTTCTATATTACTGCTGGTCCCCACTGTTTGTCCTCCCCATTTGCTCCTCCATCAATTTTGTTGCTTTTTACCTTACTAGGAGTGGTTTGCCAACAACCAAACCGATCTAATAACTTGCTGCCATAGCAGGAGACAATCCCATGTCCTCTCTTCCCCACAGCAAAAAGTTAATACTTTCTGTCCATTTAAGTCACTGAACCAGTTCACATGCAGGTGAGAAGGAACATCAGAGGAGTGCCTGTGTCTGTACAAGGAGGGCCATAAACTCCTGACCTGAAGTGAGCGCACGGAATTAGCCCTTTCAACTCCTGTTAATCAGCTTAACTTTGCTGTCATGACATACACTGAAGTTCAGCTCCTTCACACTCTTCCATACAAAACCCCTGATCTCATCCCCGACGACTCCATCTTCAGAAATCTGTGGCCTGGTTTCCTTTTTTTTTACAGTGCCTTACACTGGAGAATCTTAATTTCAGTGGAAATATGGACATAACTACCAGCTAATTAACAGCTAAGAAATACATGACAGCAAGTGAAGTTATGCCTTAAAAGCATTTTATTTCCCTGAAGTATAAGGTGTGGGAGGGAAATCACTAACTTTTATTTTGGTTGTTTTGATAAGCTGATTTACAATCAGAGACAAAAGTGCACAAGAAAGAGAAGATGAATTGACACAGAATATTAGAGACTAATACTCAAAATTCAAGGAACTGCAAGGCTTACATGAAAGGTCCCCTACTTGCTCCGTGTTTAACCCTGCCCCTGAAAACTAACTAAATACTAGAGTTCCATACAAGTGCTTTCCTCTGCTCTCGGACTGCAGCAGGAAAGTGTTGCAGATAAAGCCCCAGAAAGGCAAGGAAGGGCCAAGAGGTTGCAGTGAATGCTACGTCACAACATTAAATCCCATCGTACTTTCAGATTCCATTGCCCATGGAGGAACATCTTTGCCAACTCCTATGTACAATCAGCAAGAAGCTTTCTGAGAAAAGGCAGGAAGGCATTTTTGGGAAAAAAAATCAAATAAGAAATTGAACAAATTAAAAATCTGCACTCATATTGTTCAGCCACTTCTTCAAATAGAAGTCAGCTCAGTTTCCCTTTTGAATTACTACACAGGGCAAGCACATTAAAACAACAACAACAAGAAAAATATTTAATACTCAGAAAACTGAGGTAGAAAATGCTTCATCTCACAGACTTCTTTCATCATGAAACCATACTGGTTCCCTAATTTCCAATACGATGTTGATCCAAGATACTACATAAAGCATATGAGTCTCTTAATCACTGAACACATTACCATTATCACAGAATCACATTACGTAGGAATATATATTATTTTATCTGTCACTGATTCAATCCTTCTCTAAGAACTCTCTTTACAGAGTTTTGTGTAATTTAGAAAAGAAAAGGAAAAACCCAAACGACAAATAAAGTAAGTAATTATGGAATCAAAGAGTAAAAACTACGATTTTCTCAACCAACAAAATGGCCAAAAGTAGGAACCTTTGCTACCATTTAATTACTATATGTTAGCAAGAGGGCTAGAACAGAAAAGTCTTACCCTCAATCAAGGTTAGATTCATACAACTTGAAATACATAGTATACGTCAGAGTAAATATAATAAGCAAACATTTTGGATGTAGTAAATTGCTTACACCACCACAGCAAAAGACAAGTAACTAATACGAAAATCTGTGATCTATAAGGCCATGTACATGCACAGTGCATCTCACACCAGCACAGTTACCCATACTGCATGGCACTGCTGTACAGTGACATATGAGGAGTCAGGTAACGCTTAAAGACATCTACAATTTAGGTTAACAAATATAAGCACGGTGTTTAAACCCCCACTGGAGTGAAAGGAAATACAGCGTGGAATTACCATGGTTTACCAGTACCAACTGAGATGTCCAGATATCACATTTGGATACCTGCCTATTCAATCAGCTGCTGCTTCAGCAAGCAGACATCCTCTCAGAAGACCCATGCTATGTCTGACACTGCATGTGGCAGACAGTTCAGAGAAACCCCAATATAAAGAGACAATGAAATGGCAATAACCTATGTGTTTAAAGAAATGTGTTACACCACTAGTCATTACAGCCAGAAGACCCAGGGATTTATTCAAGGTGATCAACAAGTAGCCTTCTAATTTAGGATTAGCCAACCACAGTGGCAGCTGAGGAGCAGACAGTGTAACTCAGTTTCTTGAACTGCATGAGATGCCAAAAATACAGGCAACTGAATCCTATCCAAAATCTACTGCCAAAATTTTCTTCAAGAAGTGCTCATGGACTTTATTAAAACTAACAGATACAATTACAGAAGTAAATAAGCTCCCTTGCAGAGAAGTTCCTCACTTAATTTATCTGCCTCAGATATAAGGAATGATGGAAAAATGCAGAGGTTAGAGCACTGACTGTAACTGTGCACATTTTCGAAAATGTGTAAGAGTCTAAAAACTAGAAACAAGAGAGACTTCACAGAAAGTGGAGCATATTGACAGGCAGGAATACAACTCTTCCCTTGCTTCCCCTGGCAACAGCAAGGCTGACATGAAAAAGCTGAGAAAGGAGCAACTCAGGCCACAGTGCATCTTACTGTGCACAGCAAAACTAACAACCCCAGCCTGTACACAAGGCTTATCTTCTCTTCTAACAGAGAAATCAGTCAGGTCCTTTGTATACCAGACAACCACTTGAAGACTCAAGTGGAGACTTCCAGACAGACAGTAGAGAAACTTTATTAATATTCACCTTGAACCATGGTGGAAAAAAAGGGTTGCTATTCTGTATTGAAATGATAAGGGAGATCAAGCAGATTATCAACTCAAAGATTTCAGTGCCAGAAGAAAACAAAAAGATAAGGAAAACCAATCCGTTGCATTAGAAACTGAGCCAGTTTGGCATCTCAAAGCTTTTCAACCTGTATATAACCCAAAGCCCAGGGGAGAAAATTAGTCTGGTTTATATAAATGTTTGCCACCTTACAAAGATAATCTCATCAGAAAGTCTGTCTCAATTTATTGCTGCTGTCCAGAAAACAGACAAGATGGTAAAAAAGCCATGGAAATTTCCAGCAGGCAATGTCAGCAAACCCAGTTCTCAAATTACCGCAAATTTTATGCCCAGAAAAGACTCTGGACCATCCAGATAGAACACTGCTTGAGACACAGCCATCAGTTTGACTGAGCCAGGATACCCTGAATTATTGCAGAGAAGAAAATGCAAAACTCCTCCATGAAAAAGCAAGGTGACCATCAGAGCCTTCTTTGTAGAAGGCCTTCCTCATCCAAAACCCTGATTTGCCTCATGGTCTGAGGCAGATCCCAAAAACTAGCTTATAGATGGCTATAAAGCCTTACAGATCAGAGGCAGGACACACACACTGCCCAACAGTAGGGGGTAATATCCTTCTCCGTATTTGTTTACTGCACCTGGGAGAAAGCACTAACCCAAAGCACAAGAGCTGGCTGTCCGCTACTGTAACTCTTCAGCTCTCTTCCTTATCGTGACTGAAAAACTACCTACCGCTTCTTAAAAACCGAAAACTTGTATCTCCCCCAGACACTCTGTGATACACAGTCATATCTGTAACACTGTAATACCATCTTGCTGCAGATGCAGGTAAGCCACATTCACCTTAGGTTAAACAAAACTTAATTACTCTGCTTTCCTGCAGGAAAACAGTTGAAAAGAAGGGAAGCCTAAACCACTAGTTTAACAGTCAATCATCAGCTTAAAAATGTAGAAGGGGATTAAGTGAGTAAATGAAAAAAATATGACTCAGACTTGACACACTGCCACTACACACTCGTTTGTATCAAAGTTGTAATTGGTTCCTTATTTATGATGTTGGAGTCTAATTAGATAGAGCTCCTTCCAAGAGTCTAGTTTCTTATCTAATTAGTATTTTGAAATTTCTCTCATATCAATTTCTAAAAGCCAGGGGTTTTTTTCAATTTGTGATAACAAGTTGTAGTTATATTCCCAAGATCTCCAATAAGTTTTGACTGATTTAAAATTACAAAATAATCATATTCTAAGTAAAACATCCCTCCAATTTTTATTTTGTTCTGAAGCAGGCAAAAATTACTTTTTGACTTCACTCCCTAACTAGAAATTGCATATTATTAAAGGAATTCAGAAAACTATCTCGGTTTTCCTTGACTGGCTGTGTCAAACTACTTCTCCTATAATTTGTAAAAACAAAATTTGGTGAAGTAGCAGAAAAAAGCCTTTTTCTTTGAAAAAAGTTACATCTCCTGCTACTAGTCTTTCTCATACTGTAATCATCTCCCTGTAGTAAAGAGCTACAAGATCCTCAGGGAAGGTGGTTTCAGTGCACAAAGTGACAGGTGTTGTGCTCTGTTGTTAGAAGCAGATAAAATTCTGGTTTATGTGCCTTTTTTATTTCTCTGTGAGTGTACTTAAACAAAAAGAGTATTTCACAGTTAGAGTGATGATTGCCCACCTTGGAGTCTCATATGGCTTCCAAGAAGTTCCAGACTCAGCTGGGGTCAAATTCCCATCTCCTGTTCATGAATCATTCCCGGAGTTCCCCCTTCTCTCAACTCTTCCATAGACAGGTTTGCAATACTTGGATATAAGATAATGTTAACATACGGTTCATACCGAGACCAGCTCCCTGCTCACTAGGGGACAGGATGGGGCCTCTGCTCACAGCCATAGAGTATCTTGTCAGATCAGAAGTTCTGCAATGAATTGAAAAAGCCTCCTCCCTATTATAAGTGCAGCTCTCCCCAGTCAGTGAATAAAGATAAAATAATTACTGAGTATTGGATTGGGCCTCCCAAGTGCTCTGACTAAACAAAACCACAAACCCAAAGTTTTTAACAGGAGAAAATTAAATTTAGATATGCTATGTTTGGGGGCAAGATCTTGAAATGTTGCAAAATTTATGACATGGGCCTGACTCAACAACAATGAAAACAGAACCCAAAAATTATGGAAGCAGATAGATCATACATAGCCAGTGGTGACCTGCGGCAACTAATAGTGGACTCCAAGAAATAAGGTGGGAAGAGACATGTTCCTGAAAGAGTTTAAGAGAAAATCAAAGGAGCTAACCCATCCAGCCACATGCAGCAAGCAGTTATCAGTGAAGACTCCTCAAGCATCCTGAAAATGAAAAGAATCATCAACAACTCAGCAAAGTTTACCAGGACAGTAATCACCTATTGATTCCCTGTAGAAAATCCATGCTTTGGACAGAAATTATCAAGTTGCAAAATTAAGCATAATCAAATAAGTTACTTATCTTTAGAAGAAACTACAGATTATAGAAGACTTTAACTATCCAGGAAGAGGAAAAAAATCCTAGTGGCAGACTTACAGATCCTTTCCGAACTAGCAAAGAAAGAAAACACTGAAGAAAAACTGCTGGATACATGATCAGTGCTAGGCATTAGCTAAGCACTCTAAACTTGGCACACACAGAGCACACATTCTGCTGCAGCACAGAGGCTACACACAACTGTCAGGATGACAAAAGGTTAATTTCTAGAGTTGAATCAGCAAGGAGGATACTAAAGTAACAACCAAGAACAGAACGGAAAAGTGCTGGTAAAAAGACATCCCTTCAAACTGAGCACACTGTAAGGGCCCAGAACCAGCATAACAAAAACAGGCTTCTTCCTCCAACTTATGCACTAGTGTTTAGAAGCACCAAGGAAGACATAAAGTAAAATAGCAAATCTTCATCTGTACTGCTGATTATTCAGAACAACTTGTTTCCCAGACCAAAGGAAGTTATAAGCACAACTACTACAGGAAAAAAATGTAAACAAACCGTGAATTAAAATTTGGAATTCTCTCAAGTATTTTTCCCCAGATAGAGTCAGAAATAAAACAAAGGACAACTCTAGCTAAAAGTGCAACATGATTCAGTCGTAACATGAAATGATTAAAAATAATAGGACACAGCACCTAGAAATGAGTGAAGGTGAAAAAGAAGTTTCCATGTATTAGAAACAGCAACACTGTTAGTAACAGCATAGTCTCACTATCTGGAGACAGAACAGATGGGCTGCCGATGCTCTGAGCTGCCCTTCAAAGGAATGCCTTTCTCACCACTTACTGTACTTTCAGGACTCCAAGGCCACTAGACTCAGCAGGGTGAAGTTAGCTTCTGTGACTCTGGAACCACCCCAAACTAGTATGAAATAACAAACTTGCTTTTGAACTTGGAGGGACAACACTTCTGTTCACTACCAAGCTAAGACTCCCACTCTTGACCTTCAAAACCAATATCAAGTAAACAAAAAGCACTTCATAAGGGAAGGAGGACCCTATTTTCTAAGATCTCCAACAGAACATCTGCTATTTAGCTACTATATCTGCCTAATACAGTCTCACCTCCTGCAAAAGATGGTCCTTGTTAATGGAGGGTAGTGCTCTTAACCCAAAGGCCATCCAAGATCCATCTAGGTTGCAATGACACGTAGCAGAAGCTCAGGTAGAAGTGCAGACCCCAGAGCTGTGGAGCAGAGATCTGTAATCCAGAACAACAGCAAAGGCATCCACATTTGAAAAACAAAGTAGGCCCTGGAACTAAAAATGCCTCAGCTAACCCTCAGCTAACCTTCAGTGCTCTGTGCTGCCCTATCTCGGGGATATTTTACCTATATTAGTCTGACAGTAACTATGTTTCCCTTGCTCCTATCAAGAGCCTGAGGTGCCTGAGCAAAGGTAAACAGCACCAGAAAGTACTTTTTTGGTGCTAGATGTCAAAACTCCTAGTGAGACCAGAGCTGGTTTACAAGCCTTGAAAAGGTTCAAATTACTTTGTACTCTGTGTCCAAGACAAGAAACCATTTCAAATACAGGATGGGCAAGGTGCTGTTTAGATCTCTTTTAAAACACTTTAAATATACTGAAGTTTCACCAGCTGCAGTCGTTTGCTCTCATGCCCACCTGTAATCAAGGTGAATGTTACAAGGTATTGAGGGGCTCTGACTGCAGTGAGATTTGAAGAGAACCAGAAAGAAGAGTCAAAGTTTTATGTGTAGTTTAATGGTCACATGAAAAAAAAGACCTCCAAAGCCACCTCCTGTGGTGAACTGCCACTGAAGGCGATTTGTGGAATGGCCACTTTCACAAGAGCCCTGTAATGGAACAATTGAAGAAAAATGCTATATTAAATTCTTCTCCTGGGGCTTGGAAAATACCCATGGTTGCCTAGAAATCCACATCCAGAACGCCCGCATGAATGGCAACTCCATCAAGTCCATGGAAATGGGATCCAGTCCTGGCATCTTTCATGACTTTTCACTTGCTTAAGCCTCTAAGTGATAAAAACAGGCCACGTGAAGAGGAGTGAAGAAAAGATGATGTGGATCACTCTCCCTTTTGAAGAGGTCAAATCCTATGTCTAACCCAGTAGATTCAGCTAAGAAAGAATGTTGAGAGATGTCTCCAAGAAACCAGGGTGAGCTTTGCTTGCCTTCTGATCCAGTACAGGCTTCTCACTCCTTTCACAAAGGTCAGACATCCTTAGGTGCCATACAGAAGCTGAGAGGACATTCATTTCATAGAAGACCAGTAAGTGTCTTGCACTCAATTATAAGAGGGTGAGAAGAGTTTCCAAGAAAATCCCTCTGGAATCATTCATTACAACCCCAGGCCCTAAACAGATACAAAAGGAATGTCTCTTGGATATATACTCTTAAGCAAAACATCCCCTTGAATGGACATCATTGCCACCACAGATGAAACACAATTCAAAGCTGGTAGGTTTAAGTACTATCAGAGATACAAGACTGAAATAAAAAGCAGAGAAAATATTTTCCAGTTTGGAAAGGAAAAAGCAACCTAGTATCCAAAACTGAAAAAAGACCAGAAAAAGAGAAAAAAGTAAAACTAACAAACAAAATGTTGACAAGAAATTTTAGATTATTTCTTGCTCTTACCTTGTCTAACAAAGCCAAAACTACTACAGAGTGGTTTGGGTGGGGTTTTTGGTGTTTTGTTTTGGTTGGGGGTTTTTTTGTGTGGGTTTTTTTGTTGTTGTTGTTGTTGTTGTTGGATTTCTGTGGGGTTTTTTGTTTTGTTTTGTTTTTTTCTTTTTGTATCAGAACTGGATACACTACGAAGTGACTCAACATTGCTCTATATCGGCTCTGCACTTGCATCTTGGGATCAGTATATCTTGATTTCATCCTTCGAAATGTATCAGTTGCATGGATGTGTCATCTGAATGACATGGAAGAAGTTCACTATCACTTGCAGTCAGTTACTTATCCAGACAATTTCAGTTACTGACACCAATCTCCACATTTAGTATAGACCTTATATTTGTATAACACTGCTTTTTTAAACTGCAGTCATTGTAGGACAAACTGAGAAATGCAAATACATAACAGGTGTCAAAAGTAAGAAACTCAGACTAGCAATAAAAATTAGATTACTCATCTCTTAAAGGACTCTTCTTGATCCAACAGGTGACCATTTCCATTACAAGAAACTTTTCCAGAAAATCTGGTCTTCTATACCCAAAAATGTTTCCTTCAGCCTGGAGGCAAACACCCTCCTCAAAGCCGGCAAGCAGTGAAACTGGAAGTGTGACCACCATGATCCTTTGGAATTTTTCGAAAGAAGATGAGACTGTAAACATACCCTTCAAGTGAGCATAAGCTACTATGGTAAAAATCTTAGCAAGCTATCTTTTCCGAGAAACTAAGGATAGGAGGTGATTAACCCATACTTGACATAGTACTTGGACAGTGGTTATAACCAAGGACCTCTCCAAACACCAATGAGGATCTGAGCTCAAAAAATGAATTCTAATCTGTCTAAAAAGTGCCCTGTCTCATCATTTTAATGGCAACTAAAGTAGAAGATTAGGGGGATACAGAAGTATACTGGAGTCACAACTAATTTAATATGAAAAAAAGTGCTATGTACCAGGGGAAAATTTAAATTTCGTAATTTGATTTTATTTGGTTAAATATCAATAAATTTTTAACATTCTAGTAATATACTATAGAGATGTATAGCTGACTAAAGCAAATGAAAAGATGCAGTATGACACAGGTGACCACACTGTGACCATGGAGTACACATTTCATCGCTGGGAAACTTTCCAAAAACTACCAGCTTAACAAAAAAGATACACAAAACAAAACAAAACCCAAGCCACAAAACACTTTCTGTTGAGATGAAGTATGAACAAACTTTAGCAGCTACAGACATGGATGTGGCTCTAGTTTTACACTACCACAGATGGCTTTTCAAAATTCATTTTTACATCAGGAATTGTGACAAGCAATTTTTTAATTCTAAATAGTTTCCAGAACAGCTCCTGACAAGCCATCTCTCAGATTCTTACTGAACTCTTGATCTTTTAATGCAAACATACTTTGGATAATGCTGATCAAGACTCAGTGCTGACAATGAGCAGACCCCCTAAACACAGAGCCCTTGACTTTTAATATGTATGTTACACATATATATATATATGTATTTACACTATACACAGGTTCCATTTCCTCTCTTCACAGAGTTTATCATGCACTCCCACTAATTCTATTCCCCCCCTTGCACTATATATCCTCTCTTTCCTGAGCAAAACTCCCTGACCTGCCTTTGCAGGACCCCTGCCTTGTGTTCTTCAGGCGCCTCAACCAAACGTAACTCCCCGCCTTTCTTTCTCTTCTTTTCAGAAGAGAGAGAAAAGTCAAGAACTACTGTGAAAAACACAGGCTATGTATGATCCAAAGATTAGAAATGCAAAATAATTGGTTCTGGCAAAAGACAGGCCTAACACTTTTCCTATAGATCTTGTTGTTGCTGTCAGGAAATCAATGTAAGCAGGGGAAGGAAAAGTGAAGATCTGGTGGCTCATTAACAGAAGTTATGCTGTTTCAGTTACCCTAAAAAGATGCAGAGTTAGGTCCTTCCCCACCACATCAGTGAGACCCACATGAGGAAGCAGACTCATCGCACTCCAATGAAAGAAAATCTATGTTTAGTTATCTATCAAATATACACCAAAAAAAATGGCACTATAACTGCACACTTTATAGGGCCAGCTCTCCGATGGGATGATATTATCAGAAGATATATTTTGGGATGAAGGACTGGACATAGCTGATGAGAGTTTTCCAGTGTTTTCCAAGACTGACAAGTCAATAGCCGCATATTTTGGGGAGGTCAAAACAAACTGTCTGGATAGAGCATGACAGGTGCACCTTTCCCAATGGCTAGAGACAGAGTCTTGGAATCACAGGATCTGCTTCACTATGGCCTGTTGCCTAACCTTCCCAAGGTCATTTTCCATGACACTTGACAAACAAAACATCTAGTATTTGAGTCACTTCCCACATTCACACTACTGTAAAATAGGGTTTTGGTGGAGTTCAGTTTATAAACCTGTGTAGGAAAATCAAGCCTGATCTTTGTCCCCAAGGAAGGAACTGACTGAGTTAAATGCTTATTTAAACTTGTTCCAGGCATTAAAACATCTCTGATCAGATTTTCCTGCAAGTAAAATTAAAAATTTTCTTATAATGTACTATCATAATTCAGGACATCAGATTATTCATATTTATTATTTTGACATAATTCTTGGGGGACGAGGTAGTTTAAACTGGCAACAAGATATATAAAGACTTTGGTCTCCAGACTACAGCCTGAGCAGAATCCAAACTGGATGACTTCTGTTAAAGCTGAACAACGTTGTTGAAAAGTAGTCTGCAAAGAAAAGAATATCTGAATTGTCCCTTCTCCTCAAACTGTGAGCAAGCAGGCAGTCTCAATCCTGTTCCTAGTTGGCAGCAATAGGAATCTTTGCAAAGAGAGGCAAGAGGAGGAATATCTCTCTCAGAGAGTTTTTCTAGGTCAAAGCTAAGGTTCAGTGGCTGGAAATCAGTACTGGAAATCTTGCACTGCTGCTGACTTTCTAGAAAAAAAAAATTTCATTCAGAAATCTGTCAGCCTGGCACTGTTTACATAGGCAGCAATGTCACAACAAAGCATGTACAGAACCACCCTGTAGTTAGCAAATGACTTAAATATATTAATATTACTACACTGCTGTAGATTGGTAACCTGGAATTACCACACAGCCCAGGAAGACCTTACTCCTGTGCAGCTTGATGCCACTAGTAATGTAAGCAAGATATACCAATGTATGCTCACTGACAGAAGTGCAATGCAACTACACCAAGTTATGGCAAACAGCCTTACTTGTGCCTTGCAACACTGTAGTTACTCATGCACATCCCTCAGTACTGTTCAAGACAGTATTTCATGCAAAGAGTGGGGCTACAACAGCAACGCTCTATCTAATTTTTTGTATATCCTAAACTTTTTTTTAGTACTATGGTAGTTGCACAGGGAGCATTCCAAGCATGGCTCGAGAAGCTTACGTCTTGGTATTTACAGAAACAGCTTAGTCTTGGTATTCACAGAAAAAGCTTGCTGGCTGTAAGGCAACACCGGGCAGATACACTCTGGGAAATTTTTTGCTTGGGTATCACTGACTTGGGTGGGCCCCTGAGCACTTCGAGGCAAACAGCTTCACTGCAGGATTTGCCCTCACAGCTCACCACAAGCAGCCCCCACTTTCCCAGGAGGGCAAGGCTGTGACTTCCAGGCCTGGCTGCGATCAAGATCAACATTTTTTTTCCACCAGAGACACCTGAACAGTGGGAAAATGCCACCAAGCTCCTGAGAAGCCTGGACTAGGCACCTTCACTGGATCCCATCTCAACGACGGCCTCACAACCCTCGTGCGGGGCGAGGGCCGGCAAACCGCTCCGCTGCCCGTTGCCTGGGAGAGATGCCGACATCCATTTTGGGAGTGGGAGAGCCCAGCACCGATGGCAAAGTTTCGGGCCCTGTCCGAAGTTTGGGGGCAGCGCAAGATGTGCAAAGTGAGGACCGACTAACACACACGTACAAACACACGGCGGCCGAGCTGCGAAGTCCGCGCCGCTGACCGGGCGAGAAGCACCCGGCGCCCCTCGCCCCGCCGGCGGCGGAGCGGCCACCCCGCGCCCCCGGAGCCGCGCACCGCCACAGCGGCGCGCCGGGCCGGGCGGGCCAGGGGATGAGGAGCAAGTTCGGGTGGCACAAAACTCCTCTCTGGGGTTTGGGGCAGGGCAGGCCCGGCGCGGGCCCCGCCGAGCCCGGCCCCGCCGCACGGCCCGGCCGCGGCCCGGCCTTGGCGCAACGGCCGCCGCCGGCATCGGACCGGGAGCGCGGAGCTGCCGAGGGGCTCCAGCGGGGGCTCCCCCGCCGCCCCCGGAGCGGCGGCGCTGCCCACCTGTGCCCTCGCCCGCCTCCTCCGCCCCTCGGCGGGCGGCTGGGGGCAGGCGGGGACCCCGGGGCGGATGGCGGAGCCGGTGCCGCCGCCCCCCGCCCGAGCGGAGCGGGCCGGCAGCGCCGTGGCGCAGTAGCGCCCGCCCGGCCCCGGGGAGGCGGGGGGCGCCGGAGGCCGGCGGAGCCCTCGCCCGGGAGCCGCCGCGCCAGCGGGAGGAGCGGGCAGCCGAGACGGGGACTCGGACATCGCAGCCGAAGCCGCTCCCTCCCCTCCCGCCCGGTTACCTGCTTCCCGGGGACACTTTGAGACGCCTCCAACATCGGCAAACACTAACGAGAACTGACCCCGCCGCCGCGGCGGCCGCCGCCGGCCCCAACCACTGCGCCCCCCCCGCCCTCCCGCCGGCG
>JAWWLV010000088.1:120521419-120589281 GCA_035041135.1 Platyrinchus mystaceus
CCCGCCCGCCCCCGGCCCCGGCGCGGCCCGCGGCGTCCCCGCTCACCTTTCCTGGCCGGGCCGGGGCCGGGCCGGGCTCCACCGCACGGAGAGGCCCCGGCACCGCCGCAGGAGGCAGCCTCGACCCGGCCGGGGCGCAGCGGCGGGGCCGCGCCGGGCCGAGAGCGGGGCTGAGCTCGCAGTGCCGCTCGGGCGCTGCCCCCTGGCGGCCGCTCCCTGCGCCACGCAGGGATCGGGCCGCGGGGAGCGGAACGGGGAGCGAGGCTGAACGCCAGGGAAAGGAAAATAATGGCTTGCAGTAATACAGGGAGAGCGGGGGAAAACAGCACAGCACAACAGAGAACGGGCCTGGTTTTATTTCTCCGAGCTGGTGTTACTCGTCTCGCTCTTGGAGCTTGGACCACTAACTCTCCAACGTGCTTCCCCTCTCACCTCCTCTCCCCTTCGAGACAGCTGTTTTCGGAGGACGGCAAAAACTCATAAGCAGGATTCATGTCAGAATTTTTTTCTGTCTAGAATTAGGGCAACTCATATTTCTGAAGGGGAAGATAACTGATGCACTTCCTGGGCGCTATCCTACAGCTGCCTGGAGGGAGGCTGCAGGAAAGAGGGCCAGGGATTGAAGCTGTGGAGGTTCAGCCATGGAGATTTCACGGTGCATCACTGAAACCTCCTCCCTCCCCAGGTGGGCACAAAACCTCCCTCCTTGGACACTGTCAGGGCTCAGCTAGATGAAGTCCTGGGTAACTTGCTGCATTTTTTGGACAGCCCTACTTCCATGCCCTTCCAGCTAGTAACAGTCCTATGGTTCTACCATCATAAAAATATTTATCCTGTTGCCATGTTTCAGGCTTGAACGTCCCTTACAGAAGGTAGAACTAGACAGAAAAATGAAAAAAAGCAGAAATGAAAAAGTGCTTATGTAAAATTGAGATTAAAGTCGGAAGAGTTTCTTTCTTTAAATTAGAAATTAATAGAGGAAAAAAGAGGGGGGGTTATAGAAATTAATTTCTATCACATGAAAAAAACATTCAAATTCTTTATCTCAAAGTAATAATTTTATTGTTCATTGATAAAAGATTTCTGAGTTGAACCCACAATCTTTTTTTTTTTTTTAAAATCTGCTTTCTTGATTGGCTAAAGTAATTCTTTGCCAACTAAAACAAACCAGGAATTTTTAAATCTAGGTGAAAGCCAGGTAGAAGCATCAGAACTTGAAGCAATGATCTTCCTACATGATTTGATAGACTGCAGTAACAAAGATCGTCAGGCTTAAGAACAAAAGCAGATTTTTCTGGGGGGGAAAGATGCCTATATCTTTTTACTGTGCAACTAGGTTTTAATGATAGCTGTGAGAGTTATAACATTAGTCATAGCAAATGTAATTAAAAAAAAAACAAACCAAAAAAAACCAGAAAAGTCAGAGTCTGAATGAATAAATGAATCAGAAGAGTTCATATTTCCTCCAGTATCTGTTATTCCATGAGAATTTTTTTTTTTAATCATGACTTCACACCAAGAGGTGAATCAGTACTGAGCAAAAGAGAAAAAGATGTAGTCTGACAGGATTCCCAAGCATGGCATAGGCACACAGCCCAGGTGAATTTCGGTAGTAAGCTCACATATTGTAGGTAATTTACAACACCAAAAACATATAATGACAGTGGCAGAGCTGTATTGTGAGTATCTAAGTGATAGCAAGGTTTTATTCACAGAACACTAACATTTACAACTTGTTTAAACACACTTCGGGAATTCAGCATTTGCTAACAGAGTTTTATACATACCCTGTATTCAGCAGCGGCAGCTCGTCCTCCTCCCCTTCTCAATCCTCCACTGTTTTGTTTTCTGTTTCTGAGATTCCTTACCCCTTAATTAATTTAAGAACTGAGGATAGAAGTATACAGTATAATACAATTTATGTATTCTTCTGATATAATTTAGCAATACAATGTAGCAATGGATAATAATGCAAGTCCTTTTCATTAGGCTACTACAAATTTTTGTGTGAGTAAAGTTCATTCAGGTGCTGAATCACGATGGTGCTTCCATAAGTCTGTAGCGTTTTTTTGTTTATTCTTGGGGTTTTTTTCCTTTTTAATTTTATGTCTTGCAATTTTTACTTTACTATTAGTTTGAAGAACAGCCATATAGTATAACATATACTTAGCATCCATGTACCCAGCAAAAAAACGCATCCAATGAATGTCAGCATCAGGTTACAAGGGAGGTCTTCTGAACTTTCTGCACAGACAGATATACTGCCAACAAACCTATAAAATCTCTGATCTGTTCTATTATTTCAATAACTAAGATTTTTATAATATTGCTATTGCTACACAACTAAAGGCTTAGTTTAAAAACATATCTTGAGATACAGGTATCAACTCAGAAAAGTTTTGTATCTTGATATATATTTTGTGGTGCAAATGGAATACAGCTGAAACAAAACTGAATATAAAAGAGCAAATTTTATCCCAAAATTTACCATGTATGTATATTTTATAAAACAAAGGATATTTTATAATAATTTTAAGTTCATGTATTTAGCTTTTTTTAATGTTTCCTGTACGATTGGAGCTTTACATATATGAACAACTAAATTATACTACTAATAGTTTCTTTAGATTTACTGTACATTTTTGTTTGGGTTCTTTTGTGCTACTGCTGAGATATAGGATAAAGACTAGTCAGTACCTCCAGTAAAAGCAGCTTATTACAAACTAAAAACTTCTCATTTTTGAAAACAAGATGCATAGTTTATATATACTCATCAACCCTACTCCATGAGTACACAACAGGAGTGTCATGACTTGCCCAACAATCCAGTTTCAGTAATGCAAGTTGTTAATAGGAGTGATTAATTCAGTATGCAGTTTGAAAACAACAAAAAGCCACGGTAATGCCTAAATACCTGCACAAATACCTAACTGGGGGAAAGGATACAGAGTAATTCCATTTGGTCTCTATACACGAGTTCAGGACACTTCTAGACACTAGGCCTTGTCATTTTTAATCTCAGATTCATAAAAAGATAAATTGGTACTTTCACACTGACTTGCAAAAATCAAAATATTTTTGTTTTCACTGATATATTTTATTATTAGAATGGTAATTATAAAAAAGTCATCAAAAAGTGACTTTCCACCCCCACAATACACTTTGGTGCAACAAACCAAACCAAACAAAAATATATCCCCAAAGAAAATGTCCAGACAGAACTGTTCGTTGGAAAGAACCTCTGAAGTTCTGCTTCACCACCTTCCCTGCCCCCTAAAACTAGGACCAACTTTAAAGCTGGATCTGACTTTGGAGTTAGCAGGTTGCTCAGTTTCCTTCTGAAAATTTCCAAGAGTGGAGATTTTACAGCCTCTCCCAGAACTCTGTTCCAGGGTTTGACAGTTTCTTTATAGCTGTACTTTTTATATATCAATTAGATGATATTTTGATACTAAATTTAAAAGCATAATTAAGCTAACAGAGTGCTCATAATACACCAATAGGGAGCAAACAATAAATTTTTTACATTAGTCATTCAACTGAATAAAAGCCTCTAATAACTTAATACCAGAAGAAATAATTTTTTTAAATAATATTTTAAATAACATTTTTCCAGTAATTAAAACATAATAGAAAAGTAAAAGCTAGGAATTTGGGATTATATTTGATTAACACCCAGTATTATTAACAAGCCTAAGTCTAGTCAGGTCACTGCTCTCCACAATTACAGGTGCAGAACTGTGACTAGGAAAGCAGATTTTTTACTACAATGCATGTCATACAAGTGCCTAAAACAATTTATCACTAGGTAGTACAAGGAATGAGGGGCATGAACAAACCAAGATAAAACAAACTACGAGTAAATACTATGCAGAGTTTTCTCAGGTAATGGAAGCCATTTATTCTTTATGCTCCAGTGAAGACTCATGAGCAATGAATTTTAACAACTCACGTTAACACGCTATCTTCCATGATTCATGTCTAAAATGCGAGTTCCCTAAATCAGATGGATCACACAATCACTTCAAGAATCTAAATTAAGTGAACTAGAACTTGCACTTGTCAGCATATATTCAACTTTTTCCATCACTGTTGGTATAAGGACATTATGCAACCTCTAAGTCCTCATCTCCTTTAGCAAGTATAATTTTTTTAGAACACACCAAAGTGAATCCAACCAAAATGATGTGCTGATTTTGCAATCACCAGCTTACATCTAGGTCTCTTATCATAAAGGTACCAATGCTGTTTCTTCATTAGTTGACCCACTGGCCCAAATTCAGATTGCTTTGCAGGTAGCATTAGATTTCCCAGTAATTATTTGCTCACATTGCTCTCATACAGCAGTGCTATGAAGAATAAATCCTTGTGTAAATAAAAGCTTTGCTTTACCCTTTTAATAATGCCAGTGAAATTTTAAAACTATACTGGTCACTTATTTTATAGGAAATATTAGTTGTATAACACATTCAGAAAACCCCACATCACTCATCATTGTACTTCATGTATCCAAAACTGCAGAGAAGCCAGCCTTAAGTCTCTAGTTTTAATTTGCACATTTCTTTTGTGACAGCTATTCCCATAATTTTCCATTTATTTTCAACACAAAGTACTGTAAAAACTTTCTGTACACTCATGCCACCTTCTCACAATTATAGAAAATCTGACGATGTGTATTTATGCATATCTAGTTAATATGCATAATAACAGCATAAATTTGTGTGTGTATATGCCCAGATAGTTTTAACAAAAGTTCATCATCTATTATGAACACCTGAAACCTCTTATATATCCTTATATGTGGTTTCCCGATTTAAATAAATACATAGAAAAGATTTGTATTACTTCTGTAAAACACAGAGCATAGAATGTCAGAAGAAAACCAAGATAATTCAGGTCAACCAGGACTTCACATCTCATAACTAGAGCAATGAAGACAAATGTAACTACAGTTTGATAAATCAGCAAGAATAATACCAGAACTAGCAACTTGAAGATCACGGTGTATCCGTTTTCCATTACAAAGCATACAGATGTTTAGGAATGGCCCATTTCTGCATTACTAAGCATTGCTACTTGATGAGACTACACTGACTTGAGAAGTATGGGAAAGCCAAAGAGTTATTACAGGCCAAAGCAGCAGTAGATTCTATAAGATTAAATTCCTGTTTACAACCCTGGGGGTTTTGGGGGTTTTGTTTTACCGATAGCATTCTGACTACGTAAAAAGGCCTTCGAACAAGTCCAAACATGACGCTATTTTTATTGACAGTGTTGTATGAGAAGATCATGCCCATTCTGAAGTGTTTTGGATTCTCATTAGTGCCTTTCAGTTCAGGCACAGATTACAGCAGCACTTCAAACACAACCAAAGTGACACCAGTAATATCACCAGTCTGTGCACTGGTGTCAATACTAATTATATTTATTGGCACAGTCATGCTGGTGAGAGACCGTACCTAATCATACCTATCAACAACCTTACCAGTAGCACACTGTAAGAAACCAGGTCCCAAAGAGAGCAGGGGATTTGCCCTTTTACATCTTAAGTAAATTAAGGCAAATTTTGGACATGAAAATTAAGTATTTCAATCATCACCAAACACGTTCTTGTAGTGCCATTACATTTACACGATACAGATAAAGAGATAAAAGGACACAACTAGTCCGAAGAGAATTCAATCAGTACAAAAATGCTTTCCATTCTGCATAATTTGTTTGCTTCCCACCCATTTACACTGCTAAATACCTTTTATTGCAGGACAGTTAAACAACTCCGCAACAAGAGAAGGACTTGTATTTCTACCATTTTGTAGAAGTAAAAAAAATTACTTCTAGAAATTGAGCACAATTAATAATTTGTTCAGTGAATCAAACCTATATTAAATTAGTAATTTAAAAATTATTATTCTCTTGGAACAAGAACTACCTTAGATCTACATGAAGTCAAAGTGCAAGAGCAGAAAAGAGAAATTTTCTGTAGCAATCATACAGAAAAAGGGTTCCCCTTCCTCCAGCCCCAGGAAAAAAAAGGTTCAGAAGTTGCTAGTACTACAAACATGACTCAGTAAATGACATAAAGGGTTTATCGTAATCAATAGGAACAATAATAAAGCATTGCCTACACATGCTCCCAAGTATAGAATCTCATGAATGGAAACACTAAAAGCAAGGACAACTGGCAGCATTGTCACTCAAATGATGTTTATTTTTAGAGGATTACCAATGCCTGCAATTTGCCATTAGTACTATCTCCTGCCAGCACACACTGGCTTCATTCTCAGTCTGCCCCATTTTCTGATGGCTCTTAGAGCAAATAGATTCGTTCTATTTCCAGGGACTACAGCAACACACAGCTTCAGAACATGAGAAGTGTAACTGAGTAAAGAGCAGGTATTACATTAGCTGAAAACACAGAATCTATGCATGTCACACCTACCTCAAATGCAACTTAAGTACTTGGTTTCACCTACAAAGCAGACATTTCTGTGAGAGTTTACCATGTAAGAAGTTTGCTGTATATTATGCATGTTATAGCAACCAGCATTGTAACTTTTTCATAGGACAGCAGTAACCTAAGAGTGTAACAATGTATTCTGAGAGTGAGACAATCATATTTGTATTAGATGAAGGTGGTTAAAGCTGTTTGGCTCCACATCATTTCACAATCCTGCCTAAATAAAGAACCCATCCCTTAGTAAAATCTTTTGGTTCTGGTGACAAAATTATGAATTACTAGCTGTAATTAAGCACAAATACCATCATGTACATAACCCAACAAAAATAGCTGGACTAAATTCTACTGCTATATGAAGATGTAATATAATAGACATTAAGATTTGCAGCAGTTCTAACTTTATAATTCATTCTTTTTTAAGGAACAGTCACAGTGCAACATTCTCCCCTTAATAATGAAATAAAAAACTCCAATGTTACCCTGTATTGTCAGCAAATCATCAGTTTGCCATTATGTGCTACTGGAAGCTACAGGAAATCTAGGATGTTTTGAGAAGTTGCACAAATGTCCTAACTGGATATTTTGACTAAAATGTTGCTGTATAGCACATCGTTGAGCCAGATGTTTCCCACCCATCCAATAATTTACCAAAAACATCAGTTTTATAATGGTTGAATGTTGCTGAATTTGACAATCCAAGCAAGAGTAAAATCCCACATAATTTGAGAAGTTTTCTACTATTCTATCATTAAATTAACACTAATCTACTACCTGGAACAGCAAATAAAAATGTTTAAAAATTGAAGTTATATGACAGATCTGTACATTTCTGAAATTCTCTGAAAGTTTAAACAAGTGCAGTGCCCACAGGCCTTCACTGAAATTAGGGAAACATCATCATGTCTGAAAACGTTTTGATTATTCAAAGCCTATTAGGACAAAACATAAGCAATCTACAAGGCACTGCATCTTAACAGATAGATAAAACTACCCCAAGATTTTCAAATCAGTTTCCTCTACACTTCACTACAGTCAACAGAAAGAACACCTTCAATAATAAATTCCAATTTGGAAAGAGGCAGCCTGTAAGTTTCTACTTCCAGGCAAAAGCTAGCCAATTCTCACTTCCTTGTATCCAGAGTATTTTTAATGCATTATCTTTACTTTTAAAAAACACAAAAAATGAAAACCTAAACACTGATGGGAACCTGCTCCTTCAAATGAAAAGCTGTAACTTATAAGGCCCTTGATACTGTATCAAGTAAGGTGTAACTATAACATACATACAAAGATTGATACACACTAAAATCAATCCAGATTAATGCATGGCCTAAGCAAGATTTATAACCCATCTTTAGTATGTACACAGAACTACTGTGAAGACCATAACCAAGAAATAAAGCTCTATGACAGAAAGCAGCAGTGTTCTGTGATGCAGACCATGCAGCAGGACTCTTTTCAGAGGCCAAATCCTGCCATTAATGCTTTGTAAATATAAGAAAGAAAGAATTAAGTAAATGTTTTACAATGTGACAAACTCATAACAGTGACAGGACGCGTTACTCAAAATCGAGCACAGTGCATTAAATATCTGCCTTGAAAAACACAGAAAGCCATCTCACCACAGAACAGTATGGAACTGGCTTATGTAGAGACCACAGATTTTCCAATTAGATCTTTGGTTTACTCCAAAGAGAACCATGAGACATTAAACTTTGGGTGCCCAGATGCTCCAAGACTGGGCTGGCTGACACAAGACAACTCTTGTTATACTTACCCAGGTACATCCAATACTGGATAAAAAGTTCAGATGGATTTACATTTCAGAATTCATTCAGGAAAACTTAGGCCTTAGTATATTGCATGCTACAGTCACTAATGTAAGGAAAATTGCCTTCTGGATGAAATGACATTTCATATCAACATCGGAACAGTAAACCTTTATGTTAACTTTAAAAAGTGTTGCAGAGAAATGAGTTAAAAAACCCCTAACATTACAAAATAGCTGATAGGAAACGAACAGAAGTAGGTGATGTATTCAGATGAGTGTTGGAGAACACAGAGAAGCTTTTAGGGAAAAGAATTACAAGCTTTTCTATACAGCATTCCCCAATGGTACCTGAGATAACAGGAAGACATGAGTACTGTACAGGTATGATTTAGTCTATTCCTACAGACTAAAGAAAGGAAGTTAACAGAAGGAATTTTCCAAATTACAAAAACACATAGCAAAGTACCATATCCAGTCTGTTTTTCACTTGAAAAACTTCAAAATCTTGTCAGACACAGTTTGAAGGCCACTTTGATCAGTTAACTAGGGCTTCTGGAGAAATTTGCAAAGGCAAAAAGAAACCTATTACCTCAGTTCCTGGAGAGGGCCATCCATCCTCTGAGTTAAGTTTGATAGGACCAGTGGTTTTTCTTAGTATAGTACATTCCAGCAAAATGATACCAGTTTTCATACAGGACCTTGATTTTTCAGTTGCATCATGACCATAGTTGCATTGCATTTGCCCTCTTCCAATTTTGAAGAACTTCTTAACATAGGAATTACAGATTGGTGCAATTACTGATGTCCTCTTAAAAAACAAGACCCAAAACTGAAATCCCAAAAACACACAAACCCAAAAGCACCGTGCCACCAGCCACCGATACATTGAGAATATTCAGGATGCTATCAAACTTAACTTTCAAGAACTAGTTGTTCTCCCTTGCACCTTACTTTGTGAAAATAGCTTATCTCCATATGTTATCCTCATTGTGTTGGTTAACACAATTTGCAAGAGTGTTTGAAAGATCACTCCCAGTGACTGAATATTATTTAAGGAACCCGAAGTCATCTATTATTCCAGCATAATGCTTAGACAGTAATTACTGCTTGGGGCAGATGACAATGCACAGATTAAAAGAGTTATAGTCCAAAATCCAGTGAGATACAAAATACATCCGTGTAAGGTGATTGCCCCAATTTCTCCTTCTGCCCCATTTCCCGTAAACTCAAAACCTTATGCAAATCAAGACTTTAGGCTCGATATGCTCTGTATCATCTGGAGATTTGATACTTTATCTGTCTTCGCCACTTGTTTACTTAGTTATGTATACTTCCCGTACTGCTTCTCCTAGAGTTCGAATCAGATGTACTTTATTCGGTGCATATGAAGCACAGCTACCAATGTTTTCTTCAGACAGATGGACAGTGGAGAATAAGAGAGAGAGACTCAAGAGCTGTTCACACTTCACCACCAGCCAGAATGACAGCTGTCACACACTTTTCACTGAGCCAGTACAAATAATACATTAAGATCAAACCCACCAGGATTTCATCCATCCCTTGAACAAGACCTTCAGGGGAAGGGATGAGATGACTAACAGTGTGGTTTTGCCTTGAAAACCTCCTGCCACAGTGCAAAAGTCATGCTCTTGAAGGATAAAACAGACAAATGAGATCTGTGGCCAAGACTTGTGTCTCAAGTGTTTTCTGTATTAGAAGATGACTGTAACTACATTGGGCTTTCTATCTAACCTCAAGGACATTTGATTTGTAACATGAATGCCTTCCTTTTGGGAAATAACTGGTCATTTTCCGAGCAGCTTCAGTGAACCTGTAACTCTGATTCAGGTTTGACAACGTTGGTCTGATCAAAACTTTACTAAAAATATCCTAACAGAGCAATGCCAGAAGACTTACTACTTTGACAAAAAACCCCAAACTAAAACAAAATGCAAAAAGCCAACCTGTTCCTGGGCACAAAAACCCAAGGCATCTAAATACAGAGGTAATAGATCACTGGAAGGCTTTGGAACAACTTCAGAATTTTTACAAGAAAACAGTTAAAACAGATAGGAGAGTCCTCTGCCACAGACTGTTATAGGCAGTCCAGACCTCCAGCTCAGGCTTCTCATAGCACATAACTCAGATTCCGCATAACACAAGGTTTCTAGTAGATTATGCAGAAAAGTCTAAAGATACAAATCACATTTCAGCCATCACCTCCCAAACCCCAGCTGCACAGTCCTTTCTATTTTTTGCACTAGCTCTGAAACTCTTGATTATGCAGCAAGCTGATTCAATTTGTTAATTGAGAAGAAAAAATTTCATTTTCTTGAAGTCAGTTTCCTACTAGTTTAACAGGCTAAATCATTTCAGACTTGACAATAAAGCTAGACGCAAGGTAGGAATGTAAATCATTAGACTGCAAAGGAAGGAATACAAATTCCTCCTTCTCTGGTAGCATGAACCATGCTTAATTGCCCCTGAGAACCTCATTAGCAGCATCCAGCTAATTTTGTCATCCTGGGAAGAGAAAGGGCCCAGAATGTGTTTCTGAACAGATTTAACTTTTACTACTTTGCACAGAGCACTTCAAAGGGCTTCAAGAAAACAGGTTCCCAACTGCTGAAGACAAAAGCTGTAAGGTCTTATCATGGTAATTTTAAACACCAAAAAACAGGCCAGCACGAGGGAAAGAACCATGGTCAGTGTTACAGGATTTCAGACTGTAACATCTTTCTTTGAGGCCATCATTACGGTTTTCAATTATTCACTGGATTCCTTTTTTAGAAGTGTCTCCTGTAAGTAGCTCCTTTACTGTCAGAAGTGAAAAATGGCACTTCAAAAGACAAAGTTACACTGCAAATCACATATATAAACTGAAGGGGGTTAAACACAATCTAACCTACTACCACTGACTCACACCTTGAGAGCTCCTATGGAGTATTAAACTAAAGAGATTGTGGACACAGGCTTATAAATCTGATCTCTACACTGATATACACTGCACAATCAATTTGATTTTGCATTTACTTTTTGTTTTATAAATACAAAATTAGTATCTGAATGAAACCTACACAGGTTTCCAAGGAAGCCACTTCATGAAAGCAATTACTTTGGAACTCCAGTGTTACTGAAATGCTCTTCCTTTGTAATTTAAAAAAAACTTCACTTTAAGTAGCTCCAAAGAGACTTTGTTACAGGGAATCAACTGTTCAAAACCCCTCAAACACTGTTTTAAAAAGTACATAAAATCTGGAGGAAAAAGAATATGGCAAGCAAAGATTTTCCTGCGTTGCTATTATCAGTAAAATGAAATAAAAGCAGAGGTGAAGTATTTTCAAAATTTGTATTTCTGAATTATATTTCAGTACAGTAAAAGGTGGCTCATGATATTTCTACTTTTGCGTTTTATAAAGGTATTTTAAAGCCTGACAATTTGGAAAGTTAGTAGTAGTCCTAAAACAACAGGCCAACAAGTACCTGTCACATGAATTAAATCCAAAGTCTCTCATCCCATGCTGCTGTGTGACTGCAGCTGAAGATGGAATATCACTAAGGCAGCTTAATTCCCCTTATCCAGTTCAACACCTAATTATTCAGGTACCACTGCATATTAGAGCAAATCCAAAGTGGATTGGGTGATACGGATTACATGTAACTGGTTTTAAAAGAAAGTTCATTCAACCTGTTATTTAGAAAGATCAGGAATTGTGAGCATGCAAACACAACATAATGCTCAATTGCTTTGCCAGAAGATGAGGCAAAAACTACACTGGCTTCCCCTAAACCTAGAAGTTATATAGCTGCACTATTGCAAACCTTTTAATAACATGTTCTAAGAAACATGAGAGCCACAGGTGGTTTTCTTTTTCCCCTTCTGTTTTTAAAACATCATTTATTGTAATAAATATTTACATATTAAAAAATCCTACCAAGAACAAGACTGCAAAGTCTTATTATCAATTATATTTAAACTTTTCCTGGCAGACACTTGTTTACCCTACTCTTTAAAATGCAATTACTGTCATGGAAACTTTATGATCTCCTTAAACTGTACCTTTAAAACCTAAGATGAGAACTATATATAGTCAGACTTTCAAAGAAAGTAATAAATAAAAATCAAACATCCAGAACACTCTTTGTAACACATGATATATGAATTTTAAAAACTTATTTTTTCATAAAATTACGTGGTTTAGGTATAAAGTGTTTTGCTTTTTACAGCACAGAAGACATCATCTCTTGAACAAAAAATTGTACAAAAGTGAAAGCAATTATTGGTATCAGGCAGAGGTTTAATTCAACAGTCCTGATATATGCTAACAAACTAATAGGAACTCTCTTCCCACCACTGCAAGCAAACAAGAATCCTGCATCTAAAACTTCCTATATAATATTGGAATATTTCCTTCAGCTGTTATAAGAGATACCGTCTGGAGAAAGAGGAAATACCTCGCTGTTATCCCAATTCCTCCCCTGATAGGCATCTCACAGCATTTTAGAATGACTGACAGCTTTGTCTCAAGAGTGGCAGAACATAAGAACAGTGCTTCTGCACTCCACCATGAAAAGGTCCACACGTATTTCCAGTCAAGGGTAGTAATCTATTTTAAAACAAGAATTTATTGTGTTATAGTATAAAGACACTAAACACAAAACAAAGTGTTTAACAACATGAATATTGACACAAAATAAAAGCAAGATAGTTTCAAGCCAACTCCGTAACCATTTCATGTGAGAAATTCCAAGTGAAAGGAAGTTACATACACAGGGTCACCCCAGGAAAAGGATGGCACCTTCAACTAATTCAAGCCCTATTTCAGGACATCATAGCATTGTCAGAATAGTTGCATTATTTTGAGGGCTTGAGTGGTATAGAGGCTTTGCCTTGGCCCGCTATATATATGCGAACTCACCCACAGATCTACAAGAGAACCAATGGAGGCATTTCTACTGTAAACTAAAAGACCTGAGGTACATTCTCTTCTAATCTACCTTGCACTTTTTTGATCTAAGTACATTATAGGGGGCGGGAGTTTATTAAGAGCAGCATAAATTTGGTTATTTAACTTCACTATAGTTCATGTGATAGCACAGGTCAATAAAACGTATAATGCTTTGCACTACAACACCCATCTCTGACAAAATACAATATAGTATGTCATAAAGCTTCTATGAAACCATGTATTGCAGTTTCACAAGCTACTATATAAAAAGGTAACTGAATCTGAGATGTACTTGAGCCATTTCTTCAGACATTACCTGGTGTCACATTAAGGTCTCTTTCCTGTAGACTGTTTTGACAGGATCCATTATGTGAACCGTTCATACATCAATTTCTCAAAGATGCATGGTTTCAATTAATATAGAGCAGTTAACATGAATATACAGATTAAGTATCAGATTACTGCTCCTCCATGTGAAATGTTTCCAAAAATAACTAGTTTGATGAACTCGCAATAATATTTTGCTAAACAAAAAGTTGAAGCGTATTTAATTTGTTTAAAACTACTTTTTTTTGGCTCCTAAAATGAACTGAATTCTATGTTTCAAAGGCTCATTGTGAAAATATATACACACATCAAATTCATATCCAAAGCTAGATTTTACCATTGAGTTTTAAAGGCCAAGAGATATTTTCAGTACAGTAGAAAAAAAATAGCAGTTCCTGAAGTTTATTGTAGCCTCACTTCACTGCCAGTATCTATAGTCCTGTTGCTGTACAAAATACTCCTCTGAAGCAAATCCATCTGAACTCTATCCACCCTGAGTTTAGCATCTATACTTTTTTTTTAAATGTTTTAAACAATAGGTAACAGAGAAGTATGTACAAGGCTATAAAACATGTCAGTTATCATACAGCAGGTTAAAAAAAAAATCAGTCTTTTCAGCCAATTTTCTATTACTGTAATAATTCATTCTGGATTGGGTTTAGGGATTTTTTTTTTTGCTTTTGTTTGTTTGTTTTTACATCAAGTAGCTACTTGATTTAGACATTCATGCATTAATTGCTTGAATTTCTTTTTGAGTGCAACAATAAGGCAACAGTAAAAAAAATTATAGAAATTTTGCATATGTGTAAAGGTATTAAGTTTATAAAAGTGCTTCCTAAAAAGACAACCTAATTGCAGTATCAAAATATTACAGAGTGCCGAGAACAACTATCATTTCAATAAATGTTGCTCCACAGAAAAATGTCTGATTTGAGGCTTTTTCCCCTTTTTTGGCGAAGTAAAAGCCTGGAAAAATTGCCATGGCTGCGTGGGACAAACAAGTTAAGAAAATATACTTTAGTCTAAACTTAAATAAGAAGGTCCACACTTTTTTGTGAAAACTTTAAGCCTCTGTCAAAAATGTATTTTTTTTTTATAGTACAGGATTAAAAGACAAGATGATGCTTACAAGATAAAGAAATAATTTACATGAAAATATCTTCTGACAAAGCTTTTCAATCAAAATATTGTTTTGTAACATTCAAACATGACATACAACACAAAAGAAACAGTGAATGCAAACAAAAAATGTTATATGGATTGCTTTCGAACACATAAATAAATGAAATATTGGTGTAGGCAGTAGGGCTCATGCTGATGGCTAGCAGGAAATAACAGTGTGCAATCTATTTGGAAAAAGCTCTAAAGTACAAATTACAAGCCCAATTACGGACTGCAGCAAGTTCAGTTATATCACTGCCATCCTCTATCTCCAAAATAAATTCTTGTTTAAATCACTCATACCCTAAATTACTCATACCTTTGCTTCAGAGATATGAATAACTATATACAAAAAGTAGTTTTATTTCACCATAGGGATAACATTGTACCTCTCTGCCAATGTCACTTGAAAAGCCGCCCATGTCAAAACAATTTGACAGCAGATAAACAATTCAATAAATATGTAACGATCTTATTACAGTCCTTCAGCTAGGCATGTTAACTCATGCTGCTAGTTTTGTGGTCACAGTGCATAGAATCCAAATATAAAAGAATGGGCTGGATTTAAGGTAATTGTCAATCCCTTGCTTATAATCCAAATATATCCAAAACTTTCACAAGCTCTGTCATGCATCAATCTTTTTTGTGGCAGGAGCAAAACCTTTCCCTGGTACAATGTCCATTGCCGGCAATGGATGCACCAAAACCGCCAAGGAGCTCAGTGTTATTGCACAATATATGAAGACCTGGAATTCTTCCAAAAGCTTAAAATAAAAATAATGGAATTATTCTGACATTTCTGGACACCTGCATTAATACTGTATGACTAATAAAAGCATGTCAGTTGCATGGACTGAACCAGCGATCAACATGCGCCCAGAATGCACACTAGTAAAAATGCAGTCAAAGGAAGTAGTCTTCATTGCCTATAGGTCACTTCCAGTCAAAGGTTAAAGTTCAAAGACTGAATGATCAAAGTGCTCATTTTCTCAGTAGGACTATCTTCTGCTACGAGGATCACAAAATGGTGGCATCAACATGTGTCATCTTTAAAATAAAAGAAGAGCATTTATGGAAAACATATAAACATTCTAACTCTAAATTAACAAGGTGCTATAGGCAGAAACAATTCCTAGCATAGACAGTAACATGCAGAGGAAAATACACTGATTGAATAATTCTATTGTTTTGTTCAATACTGATGCGGGGGGAAAAAAGAGATTATCGAAAATTAAACTTCCAAAATACACATACACCACCAAAGATACTAGCATTAGCAAATATTCCATTAAAAGGACAGTCATTTCCATGCTCAATATTTAGAAAGCCACTTGCCCAGAAAATGAAAAACCAAATATTCTTAACGTTTTGCATCCTTGAAGTACAGCAGGTCCACACCAGTTATCGAATTGAGACATCCTTTCATAAGGAATATATAGGGATAAGAGCTGATATATATATTGGGATATATATATAGGAGTATATAGGGATAAGAGAGGGCAGAGTGGGCTGCTTCTAATGCATTCTCAACCCTTTAAACACATATATATATATTTATACATATGTATATTCATTAATTTCTCAAGATTCAACACAAAACTATAGCTGACAGAATTATGCAAAAATAGTGGGTTACTACTATAATCCTAAAATCTTAAACCTAAAAATAACTTACATATGCTACGTTTTAGATACAGTGATTGGACAGAACATATTTCAAAAATGTGTATTCTACGCCAATCTCTTCTGGATTATGCTCCATATTAAATATTCATCTGTGAATGCTCTCCCTTTTAAACGTTCTCCTTCATATATCAACCTGCAGTATATTCGCACCTGCTAACAGTAAATACTGAGTTGTTAACAGAAAGCAAACTTACTGTCAGCTTATTTTCAAAGCATTTGTAACCTCGCACACCTAAAAACTGCAGCCTTATAAACATTCTACATTCTCACGGGAAAAGATTATGTCATCAATATTATTACTTGTAAAAAACCTTTTCAATTTTATAGTAGGCTACTGTACATGTAAAAAAAAAAAAGGGGGACAAGGATGCAACAGAGAGAATGGGTATTTAAATGGTGCACTAAAATTTTAGGACAAATACCAGAGAAAAACCACTTTCCACTTCAGAAAAAAACAAAACCAAACAAAGCCCCCAACCCAAAAGCACTAAGGAGGTGCTGGATGAAAATAAACACCACTGCCCTTTTTTTCCACAAAAAATGAAAATCTACTTCCTGACAACACCAAAGCCAGGCAACAGCTTTATGAAACTAATTTCAGTCTAGATGCCCAAGCAAACTTTATCTGGAAGATCCTTCTCTGTCTTTAACACAACATGAGCAACTCTCAGATTGAAATTCAACATGAAAGTCAATGTACAGCTGAAATAGACACTGGGTAGAGCAGACAATCCAGAAATATTTTCAGTTATCACAGATCAGGAGCTTTAAACAGGGCTTCTGAGGACATCATTTTGTAGCAAACAGGGCTCCATTACTGTTTGTGGAATAAGTTGCTGCGTTGAGGCAGGGATGAAATGAGAGATTAAAAAAACTCTGTAACAAGTTAAATGCAGACTCATATTTACATGTCAGAATATGTTTCAAAGTGCCACTTTATCACTCTGTGTTTATATGGGTTTGCTTTACATCAGCTCCCAACCATGCACTATTTTGCTCCCAGGTAAATAAATTCCGGGCATCTACTGGAAAAAAATATTTTCCTTCAAATGCATGTATTAATACAGATGTCAGACTTCTTCCTATCTCTTCAAAACACAGGGATCCAATATCACACTGAAGCTAAACCAGTACAATGGCTAGCTGACACCAGAAGGGGCAGAACCACTTTGCATCTCCCTCCCTACGTTCTTGTATTAGCACTAGCATTTAATTTCACCCCATGGTTACCCTTGAACAGCTGGTTTTCTTTCTCGGGTGGGATTGTTTTTTCCCCCCTCATTTACCCAGCCAAATGTGGTTCAACCACAAGATTAGACACGAGACACTTCAGTTGAAGCGTGAGCAGAAAATAAAGATGACAGAAGCACCTTTTCACACTTCCCATTTTAGTGTAACCCAGCAGTTCTTCAAACCCATTAAGAAAATATTGACAAGTTAAAGATCATGCCTTGGCAATCTTGTTCTGTCTACATAGGAGAAAAAAAATTACTTGTAACTGAGAGAAAAATCAAATGACACACAAAATTCAAAGGGAAAACATTCTAGCATTTATGAAACTTTTGTCCAGTGGACATCAGGTATGTTTCTTTATTTCATGTAAGAATTTAGGGTGAGGAGGAGCCCAATGAACTTTTAATCATAAAGCAAGACAGTACGAGTTATTTAAATGAACTGACTTGCTTTCTCTTGCTTCAGGTTGGTTTTCAGGTCGCTCTGAATTTGAGGAAGGGTAGCGTTTTCTAACCTTCTGAAAAAAGCCATTGCATAGTTACTTCATAGTAGCTAAATTACTCATTCAGTGAACTATGAGCACCTGGATGGTTTTGAGCCACAATAATACAGCAGCCTGCAGAGTCAGAGAAACCACATTTCTTTTCATACTAATTTGTTGTTTTGCTTGTTTCATGCAAATTGAATTTCATGATTAAGAAATCAAAGTAATATCTGCAGACTGTTCTCCTTCTGTGGACTTCTATTCTAAATCAAAACGAGACTAATACAAATTAAAAGTAGACAGAACATATTTTAATTACAAGATAAAGCCAATAAATGGAACTTTACTTGTTTCTCTTTAAAAATAACTAGTAAGTGAAAATAAAAAGTCAACAAAAACTTTCCCAAAACTAAAACTGGAGAAGCACCAAACACATTATTAGACTATGAAAACAGAAAGTGACTGCTGAATAATCTGGTGAAGATGAAAACCCCATCCTTGTGGACAATATGACTATTATTCTTGGAGTCAATTTTAAAAAAAACCACATGATAAACAGTCCCAAGTTTCTCAAATACATCTTAATGCCATGACATACAGTACTTCTCTTACTGTACCTGAAGTCACCTTGTTTTAGAGATACTATTACATTATTATGAGAAACAGAGTTTCATTTTGTTACACTACTATATACAAAACCCCCAAGGTCTTGGCAAGTATTACAAAACTCTCAAGTTTTTTTTTGTTAAGGCATCCATGGGCTTTTAAGAATCTTAAGAATTTTAAGGGTGAAGGCTTTGGCATTTGCCTCTCCAGTCATGAACTCTCATTGTCCCAAAAATCTGCTCTCATTTCACTTAGGGGACAGAACATGTCCCAGGGTGGGGAGGCAGTGAAAAACAGAGGATGTCTTATGATGGAGCCTTCAATGAAAGGTAGCGATGGAATCAGCCCTCCTGCACTATGCCAGCATACAGCATTACCTGCTCTAACACATCCCCTCCCAAAATACTGGGGCTTCCAATAACTACCATTTGTACAGAATTTTCCTAGAGAAAATAAAGAAATAATTTCTTAGAAGATAAACAAGGCGCAGCCCATCTCTATCCCCTCTTTCTCTCTTTCCTCACCAATGTAGTGGACAAGACAAGCACACACAGCCAACTGCAGCGCTGGGTAGAGGATGACAAAAACTGAGGCAGAAGAAAGAAATAACACAGTATAAAGCAAGACAGAGAATACATGCAGAAAAAAAGAAAAAAAAAACCCCAAACCACAAAACAAAATAAAAAAGCAAACTCCCAAATCAAAATCAAACAAAGAAAAAAAACCCAACCCACCACTAGCACTGCAGACACTGCAGTAATTTTAGTTACGGTTGGGGTTTTTTTCTTTATCATGTACATGGAGAATCTTATTACTGTATTATTGAATATTAGTTCTTAGGAGCCTTTAAAGTCAACCAACTGCCCCATACTGGAAATTCTGATTAAGAGTGGAAATTAATTAAAAGACACAGCTGTTTACAAATATATAGGTATCTTTTCAACACCATAAAAGCTCTTAAAAGTGTTATAACAACAACAACAACAACAAAGAAATGGGTTTAGAGTTAAACTCAGTTTCAGTATGTCCCTTTCCCAATCCCAAACTTGTCATGGACTAATGCGGTCTGCAAAAACTTTCATTCAAACTCAAACCTACAATTTGAAACATATGTGTTTATATTTCCACCAGGAATTATTAAAATGTGATATAAAAAAAAATCACAGTAGATTATCTCAGAAACAGGATTTTAATAACTCTTTGAAATTAAAAAGAGTTTTAATGCTTTGAATGCATTTATCCTACTTTCCTACATTTTAATTGCCTTCAGCCTAAAAAGAACTTAAAAATTCCCGGTCCTAGTTAAATACTTACCATGATACCACCATTTTGTTTTCTTTGGATTCTTGTTACACGTTCTTACATAAAATGAGTTATCTGGAGGTCGCCTCTGCAACAGAAGAAAAGACCTACAAATAATCAAACAATCCTCATATTGTAATACAGGAGCTATTTAATAAGCTTATGAAATGTTACCATGTGAATGCAGTGAAAATGATGTAACAGGCAGGACTAGACCTTTGTCAAGAAAAATCTCTTAAAGACCCAGGTAACAAATTTTTACTGGAGATACTCCAAGAAAAACATTAATGAAAAATACCAAAGAGTTTGGCAATAAATAGGGGGGAAAATAAAAATAAAGGAAAAAAACCAAACAAATAAAAAAAAGAAACAAAACAACCCAAAAGAAAGAAACAGCTCTTGTTCAAAAATCCCCAAACTAAATTCCTTTGCAGTTTGAAATCTAATTCTGATGTATTAGATCCAATTCACATCCATAAGGCTCAGCTTGGAGTGGGTGAAAAAACCAAACTTAAACATCTATATCTAATCCATACTTCATATTCTTCAGTTGTCTTCTTAAGTGTCATCATTATACCAAACAAGCCATAGGATAGAATACAATATAAAGCCATTTTGGAGTGTTTTTTTCAACTACATGCACATGACTAGGACTGACTGGGATGCAACATAAATAGGCATGTTTAGATAGCACACATGGACAAGCTCTGACCACATCCAACTTCCACAGACAGCCCACTGCGAAAGAAATGGTCAAGAGCAAAAGGGCAGTCTCTTTACAGAAAGATCTAAGGTATTGGTGTACCAAAAAAAAGGCAAAACAAAAATTATCAAGATCACTGAAATAGCACAGATGCAAAGCCTTAGAAACATCTGCACTAAAGACATTTCAATTCATTTTGCACCGCCTTTAGAGACAGGATAATTTTACATATAATCGTCCTAAAACATGATTGAACTTCAGTTAGGAGAACTAGATGGGTTTCATTTGTTCCTCTTTTCCAGTAGTGATAAGTAAGCAGGTTACCATGAAAATAGTGACAAAGTAGTTACTGCACTGTTTATTTTGAAGTTCTAGCTTAGTATTTTTTCAGTAGTAGAAATGTAGATATAGTAGTTTTGCCCAGTTTAGAATTTGAGACATGAAAATTTCACTTTGCAAAGTAGAAAACTATTAACTTTTATTTTTTCTACTCCAACAGTGCTAAAAAAGCTCATACCTTTTCTTTGCAGCTGGAAAGCATGCTAATAATGCTAAGACAAACAGATTGCACTGAGAGAGCTGGAGACCAGTCTTCCGTTAGAATGGATAAACAGATATGACCATTGCTATAAACATGAGGATGAACAGGAATATTGTCTCCAGTAAACATGACCTAAAAAAAAAGAACAAAAATACCTGAGACTTACAGTCCACATTTTAAATAAAACTGTTATTATTTTTAGGAAAACAATATAATCTTATTTAAAAAGCAAATCTGTCATTTTCACTTACACTAAATAACACACTTTACCACATTAGGTTTATTCATTTTTGGAAACTATTAAATGAAATGTAAAATAAATAACAGAAGTCTAAATAGCCAGTGATGATAGAGTTAAATAAATGGTTAAATACAGGGGATTTCCTATGAATACTTATACAGCATAGAAAAACTCAAAGGTAACTATGTAAAACCAATGAACTAAACCTTTTATATCTTGCAGCTTCAGTCTTTCATGTCCTAAGGAATACAGCTGCCTAGCCAAAATACTGGATTGTAATGATTTTATAAACCACAATGTTATACATCAAGAAGCACAATGAGATCCACAAATGAGTATTTCTATAATCCTGGACACAACAGAAATTATGTTCTTGCCAACTCATCCAGGTTCCAGCATAAAGAATAAAATTAAAATGCGTTAATCATATCAACTATAAACTAAAGGACCTGTGAAACCCAAGTTTATTACCAAATACGAAATACTTTTAAATCTTTGCTTCAAATGGAATATATTTTTATTTGACATGGGTGAATATGGAAGAACAGCATTTAGAACCTAAACTCTTCTCTATTAGAGGAAGTATCACAGTCAAAAAAGGTTAGAAAAGCAATTTTGACAACTATTGCTCTTACATCAAGATTTTGTCGAACACATTGTTGGTTCAGGAACAAGGGAAATAGAGTAAAAGTGAGATCTTCATAGCAGTATTATACTCCTGAATATCTTTTCCAACATAACCACTGTCATCTTTTAGGCAACGACAAAATAAATCTCTACCACTCATAACCATAATACCCAGCAGTCTCTTAAGTGTTTCTTGAGTTATATAGATATGTGTACAAGTATACAAACATGTACACAACATACCCACCTTATCACTGACAACAAGTAAGAAGCATCATGTAGGAAACGGAAATCAGAGAACTTAATTTATCTGCCAAATATACGTTTCTAAGGCAGATGAAAAACTGGATGCAGAATAATCTTTCATAGGTCTTTAAACTGGTATTACTTAAGCCTTGAAGAACTTACCTTCATAATCCAGTAATGTATTTCACTTGTAACTAATATCTTCCTTTTACATGAAACCCTTACTAGGTAAGTAAAAGTATGCATGCCGTGATAGACACGTACATTTAAAAGCAGAAGACAACCAACTGATTAAGCAGCAGAAGTGTAAACTGTCAAGTCACAGTAAGTAGATTTGCCAGAGAGATAATTATGACCCAGAGGTTTGTAGTACCGAATGACTTTACTGTACAACAGCATTTTAAAAAGGGAAATTCTAGCCATCTACAACAATCAAATATCCAGTACTTAAATTTTTAATTGTTTTCTGTGCTAAAATTCAGTGTAGATGTATGGAACTAATTTGATGCTTAACAATAAATAGCACAGAGCCACACACGCAGCTTGGGTAATGAGTACAAACAGTACCTACTTGAAATCAAATTAAAGTGGCTACTCTCTTGTGGATCACCTGCAAAACCTGATGAGGTGCAGAAGTACAGGTGGCCAGTTTGTTCTTTAAAACCTAAGACTGAAAAATCAGCATCCTAGTTTTTATCATGGTACCTAAAAATATTTAATACTTATGGTTTAAGTGTCTCTCCATGCTTCAGTTTTACAATCAATAAGTTGCAGAGCTCACTCTTAGAACTTTGAGCTGAAACAGACAGGACAAGAACTAAGGCTCTCTTCCTTTTCTCCTTCCTTTTTTAGAAAAGAAGGGGTGACAGGTGAACACTACTGTTACCAGCCTTATTTTAAACATTTCCCTCAGGTGACAGAGGGATGGATGTACGCAGCACATTCTGCAGTCTCTAAGTACTGCTGTCCCTTCAGTTTAGGCTGTCATGAAAGCAACACAGCATCTCATACCTCAATTATAACACTATTTGCAGGCCTCTCAAACATGTCAGGTATCTATGACAATCCCTATCAAAGCACAGTATTTCTTCAGCTATATTAATAATGGCAGCAGAGAAGATGAAATAGTCTTAAAAACAAACTAGAAAAAATATCTTGAAAGCAAGAAGAGATGGGACAAAGAAGCAATTTGTTGTTTACTCAGCTCCTACATCAAAATAAAGGGGATCTTCCTACTTTATCATGTGTTTCTCTCTCACTTGATATGAATATCAACCTCAAAGAAGCCTCCAGTTTACACTACTTTCATCTCCTATGAAACCAAGTAGACTGTCAAAGCATTGTACCTCACTGCAGAATCATTTTTAAAAGAAAAGGCATCTGTGCAATGCATTTAACACAAATTAAAGTTACTAAACCTCACATCAGGATATGTGATGTGGATGATATAACATTCAGCACGTGTCATACAGATACAATCCAAAGGTAATATTAAGCAAGGAAGAAGGCAGCAGTTACCTGAGGCGAATCAAAAGGATACCGACTACTAAACTTAAATAAAAGCTGAAATTTCTCCCCTTCATATAGTGTTCCTGGAGCACCTTCCATGTCTACAATCCACCTAAGGAACAGGGAAAAAAAGCTGTTAGTACTGTGGACTGACAAATTATAGTTTTACTCCTGGAGGACAGGACTAATCAAATCAAGTATAAATCAGAGCCAAACCTTCTAAATTCGTTATTAACATTGTAACAGTCACAAAGGAGAGCAATGCATCAAGCCTGTATTTGAAAGAAATGTATGTATGTAAGTGCCTCTATGTAAAATACTGATATAGTGCTGCAAATTATAAATATAATAAATATAATTATGACTTGAACTCAACACAGATGCCTCAGCTGAAATAAAAAAACCTGCTTGAAAGCTTATTCCTATACAAAAACAGGCTTGGAAGGAAACAAACTAGTACATGTTCTTTTTCATGTTGTTTTCTTTCCTTTTCTGTCAAGGAAAACTTCAATACAGTTTATTAAAACAAAATCTGTATCCAAGGGGAAAGGAGAAAGTACTTGTACCTGTGAGAAGCTCAGAAATTAAATAGTACCTGGCAGGTAATGAACCAAAACTGGAAAAGCTAATAGCATAAAAAGGAAAAGGTCCCAGAAAATTAAAAGCAAAACAAAAAAAAGAATGATTTGCAACTATAATAGAGATAACACCTCAGCATATCATAGCATTCTTTTTCCTCTGTTGTTCCTATGTTCCATCATAGTAACACGAAAGTAACTTACAGGTGGAGTTGCCAGGGGAAGGGAAGGTGGTTTTTATTGTGGCTGGGTTTGGGTTGTGTTGTGTTTTTTTTAATCCAGTTAAAAATAGATGCTCTGCATATTGTTCAACACAATCAGTAACATTCTGCTGACTTCTGTCATTTTGTAGAGTTCTATACACTGTTGATCACTTAATATCATCCTTTGCAGCACCATTTTCTCATTTTCATTTTTCACCCTTGATTGAGTTTTACAGATTTGAGCAACATGACAAAGTAAAAATTCAGAAAGAGACTACAAAAATGGTCAGATAAGGTTTACATCAACTCAAGGAAGGCAGCTGAGATTTTGCAGAACAGCAATGTTCTCAGAAAAGTCCACATCTCCAGCTGGCATCCCTGATGATCCTATTCCCAACCTCTTCATCCTCCTGTCAAATATACCCTCCCTGCGTATTTAAATCATGTACATTTTTTATCTTCCCCTTTATTATTCTTTGGGCTTCAGGGGATTTTTTTGAGAAAAACTGCTTATCTAATGAACTGCTAGCTGTCACACTCTTCAAGAGGAATGCAACTTCAACAGTAGCACAGTGATGGCTGTCATATATTCCACATTTTTATTTTGTGAAGATGCCTTCGATTTAATCTATCTGCACTCCAAACCACTTATCTCTCCTTATGCCCTCTGCTTTTACATTTATACACACAGTGCACCAATAGTCTTTACGTTTATTGGTGCCTGTGATCCAGAAAACTTCCACTTTCAAGTTTTTAAAATAGTTTAATTTATTAAGTAGAAGATAACTCTGCCTGGACATTATTCCTTTTTTTTTATGGTCAAGGAATCACTAGAACCCATCTTTCCTGTGTGCTTTACAGTTTAGGCTTCTCAAATTTCTAATCCTTGTGTATTTAAAATAGAAGTTTGCTTAACGTTTTAAATGACCCAGTTACATCATGGGATCCAATTATTTTGTTCAACATCTTTAAAACCCAAGCAAGTATTGCTCCACAAATTTTTACTGCATCAGTTAAAACTGTAATTTGATTATTGAACTCAGAACATGCTAGCTGACACCTAAAACCTTTAAAGAGAAAAAAGTAGCATGATACTTGTGACAGGAAGCTTCTAAGACAGGGATGATTTCAAAATCTAGCATGACAGTAATCAGGAAGCTTTTAGTGTGCAAGGTATTGAAAGGTATAAAAATTGTACATGGCAGAAATAATAATGAGACATACTAAGAAAAATCAACAAACTGGAAAAAATACTTTTTTTTCCTTTTCCATCTGCTGTGAACTTTGATTTAATAGTAATTTTCTGCTGAAGTGAGTGAATAACACTTGCAATATTGAGTCCTTTATGCAGAAAATTTGAAAACCCAAAGTAGAGCAAATTACAGTATGAGCTGTAATTCAACAATTCTACAACAGTTTATTACTATTTCTACCAAATTCTGGGAACTGCTGTTTCAACTATTTTTAGTCCTATTCATCTACATGAAGTATCCCAAAGACCAGCATCATTTAAGAAGCAATAGGAGTGTTTGATTCAGTATATACAAGGTTTAGAAAAGCCTCATGTAACACGGTCTGAATGACGCCACCAAAAACGCAGATGTGAAACATCAGAATTCAGCTCTGTGCTGTTTTTAAATTGATCCATCAATCAGTAACTGAGTCCAGAACACAAAGCCTGAGATCCATGCTCTCATTAATGTTTATATCTGCCAAATTTTAAAAATTTCTCCAAAATTAAGCTAAGTAAACTATAAAAAAAGGAATGTTAACAGTCTAAATCTTTTAAATTTCAGTCAGATAAAAAAACCAGTTTGGTTCCAAGAACAATCCCTGTCCATTTCAGTGGACACAGAATATTTTACCACGTTTCTCTTCCCGTTTCACTAATCATAGAAAAAGCTAAGGCAGGGAAGAAAGTGCAAACAAGTGTACCCAGATAACTTTGTTTTTTAAGAAGTTTCCTTCACTTGCTTTAGAGAAAGAAGGTAATGTAAATTAACAGCTATGACATATGTTCTATACAAATAACACAGAACTCGAAAACAGCTACTCCATTATTTCAATAAATCTGAAGGGGTTTCAGAGGTTAGTAGCTATGGAAGATTGTTAAATTATTTTATTCTAAAATATGCAGAGGCTTTTACCAATTAACATTTTGTTTGACAGTAAAAAGCCAAATAAAAATTTAATAATCACTATCCAGTTCCTGAAAGTGTCCCAAGACATTACTGCAATACAGTTATTAAGGAGAGCAACGTTTCATTGTCTAGACTAAAAGCAAAAATTTGTGATACTTGGAATTGGTGGAAGTGACATGAAGAGAACTTCCCTTACTTATACTTTCAGCATAGCAGAAATAAAACAGGATATGTACTTACTGTGTAATTGAATTTTGTACACTCTTTTCATCTAGAGTCATTCCTGGAGGTGGATCATTTTGAAATGCCAATAGTTCTTTTTGTAATCGTTTCTGTAAAGAAATTGTATAGAATAATTTAAATACTAAATAAAGTTCAACAACAAACATGCACACTAAAGTACATTTCATCAATTACTAAAAGATAAAAGGAGTCTTATTTGAAAATATAAAAACAAAGTGAAATTGAAAGGTGAGCAAAAAGGAAGACTCCTCTCCTAGAAATTTAACTGAAAAGTCACAGGCAAAAAAAGTCACAGGCTTTAAACTTACTTTTTGGTTAAAATGCAGTGGCATTTACATTTGCAAAACTGCAACGCGACGAGCTGTTTCATGACAAACTACACAGATGTATGAATTACTGTCATGTTACAAAGATGTCTCTGAGAGCTCTACACCTAGCAAAGAATATTTCACATTCCCACGATAGCATCAGAATTACAATTAATTCTATAAGATTTTAACAGCACAACTCTTCCTTCTCTACGCAATTTAAAACACTTCTATCTGGGCAAGTCAGAGGACAGAACAGAAACTAAAAGAAGACTACATGAATTGCAGAACACAAACTATTTAAAAACAGTAACTGCACGTTAGAACCTACAGAGTCAGAGTACTTAGCAAAGAGTTACACTGGTGGCTCAGATAATTCTTACTTATTTTGACAGGGATAAATCAATTGGTAACTGCAACCAGCTGGTTCTCTAACAACTATAAGCACTGTTTCTTACAATCTATGGAGCAAGGGAAATGCAACCTCTGTGAAGTGCTGCCATTGGCACTGCTTTCAGAGTGCATTTTTTCCATATAAACAGTTATGCAATACATTGTGTCATTTCCAAGCCACGTAGATGACAAAAAGTTCAAGGCTTTCTCATTTCCTACTTTCCTTTTTCCTAGCAATCATTTTAAGGTTTACCACCTATGAGTGCACTTCATTCACCCTACTAGTGAAAATTATCTTACACTCAAAAGGAATAAAAATACATGGTTTGGGGGTTTAGTATCTCATTTCCATTCAACATCCAATTCTTTTTTTTAAATATAGGTTTATCATGCATTTGTAGATGTTTTCCAAACAACTTTTCCAGAACTTAAAAAAATTCGCAGAGGAAAATAAAGTGTTGATTGGTCAACATAGAAATGATGCAGTATCTTCTCAATATTTTTGAAATTGGACTACAATAAATTCAGCCACACAATTCACAAAGAAAAAAGCCCCCACAGATTAACAATTTACATTCTGAAAATACTGAAGTAGTTTTCTATCTCTATCAAGCAGCCCTGAAAACTTGCTTTGGGCTTCTATTTTGAAAGTTCCTACCTTGAACACAGATACAATATAAACAAACTGAAAAACCAATGCTAGCATTTTCATACGAAAGCTATATACATTGCTAACACACTGAAAAACAGATTAGAATGCTAATGCTCATCTTTTGCTTTCTGCACAGGTTAAGAAAACACTAACAGTGTTTTTAACACCACTATTATGAACTAAAATGCAAAGGAGCAAGGTTACAAAGCCATTTTACAAACCCTTAATTTGAATGGCAGAGATTCATTTTTAAGTCAATTCTCTTTCTGGCACTTCCCTAAACCACCATCAAATAAACCTCAATGGCAGTCAACCTGTGTATGCTTTGTCATAGAAATATTTTAAAAGTTCAGAGATGACAACTTTATATGATAAGGGAAATTCAAACTCCCCTAAAGAGGAGATTTGGAAATATTAGTTGAAAAACAGTAAGGAAGATATGTACAGCAAATCATTCAGTAGATCCATTTACTTCTCCTTGTAGAATAGCTATACAACTCCGTCTTTATATAAAGGAACCTAAAATCCATTGGAGAATTGAATTAAATCCAGCCACATTAAGCTATCAGTATCTGACAGTAAATTGAAGAGAGGAAATTTTATTTTTTCTGAATCCTACAAAAAATTCCAAATTATCAACATTTAAAATATTCTCTCATTCCAAGTTTGCACCTTGGTCCCTTTCTCCAGTAACCTTCTTTTCAGTCAAATACAGTCTCAGTCATTTTTTCCATCTCAGCAGTGTGAAAATATTCTCTGACTGCTTCACAGCTTTTCAGTTCTCACAAACTATATTTATGGTTCTTTCTAAAAAAACAGTAACACAAGGAAAAAAAAAATTATAATGTGTACTTGATCAGCACAGTACCACTGAAGTGCTCTGTTCCTCTGATCCTAAAACACTTGCTGACACTGTCATGAGGGCCTGTCCATTAAACACAAGTAATACCTACAGACAACATACTGCTTCTCATAATTTCCAATACAAAATCGAAAAACTATCCCAGAGAAATAACAGGAGATACTATTTACAATTTAGGTCAAAAGTATCACAACAAACAAATCATATTTTTAAAGACAAAAAGAATTTATCAATTCCAAGTTAGCCAATTCAAACAAGTATCAACATAAGCCAAGAAAGGAAGTTCAAAGAAGGGGTACCCACTCCCATCCCTAAAAAATGCTGGAAAACTGGAAACAACGGATGAGGAGAAGACTGAGGTACTCAATAAGGTTTTTTTGCCTCTGTCTGCATGGCAACCTCTCTTCCCACACCTTGCAAGTGGATGGACAGCAGGATGGAGACTGAGGGAGCAAAGTCTCTCCCACTGTAAGTAAAGGTCAGGTTCGTGACCACTTGAGGACCTGAATATACACAAGTCTCTTGGGCCCAATGAGACGGAAGCAAGGCAGTCTATACAAAAAGAGAACTGCTTCTACTGGACCATTATTTGTTGGGGTTTTTTCCCCACAACTGAAATTATAAAATATACTATCCATTTTACAATGCTCTACTATTCCATTAACCATGTCGTGCAAGTTAATCATTCCTTATCTGATAAACATAGCTGGGTATCTTTAATAGGCTTTCACCACATATTTTCAAAACTTGCTTTTTTCTATCAAACATCAACTCAATTATTTCTGTACAGACTAACAAAGACTAAGGACCTTTTCCAGAGCATGAGAGTACTCTATAGCAACTGGAACAAAACTGTAGAGGGCATCATGGCCTACTAACCAAAATTCATTCAAATAGTGAAAAAAAAAAATGTTTAAAGAGACAGGCTATCTAATATTCAGAAAACAATCTTTTGATCAACCTTTGGGGTCATTGCATTCCATTTATACCCTCATGGTATAAAATGTTTCTTTTGTATCCTATTGGAAAATCTCATGTTCCAATTTGTATCTGTTGCCCCTTCCCACTGTGACTGTTTTCCCTGACATTACCTTTTACGTTGTGACTCTTTTCCCTGACATTCCCCTATTACCTTGTTTTACACATCCACAAGATCTCTCCTTTGCCTTGTCTTCTCACAGCTGAAGGAACCCCATCAGTCTCCCTGCACATCATGCAGTTCAGCCCCAGTCTTATTGCCTGTCATCTGTTGGACTCGCTCCAGTACACCAGTGTCTTTCTTGTATCTTGTGCTGTGGCTCCCTATAGACAGCACTCCAGATGTGGTCTCAAGTGCCAAGGAGAGAGGAAAAAAATCATTTTTCTCAAGCTGCTGGCTGCATGCTAGCACATACAGCCCAGTCTGCAGCTAGAGAAATTCAGAAAACTTGGAAGATATTCTCCAAAGATATCATGAAGAACTATTTTTTTCTTCCTCTCTTCCTTACAACTTATAATAATTTGTCTCCTGTTGTGTCTTATTAATAGAGAAACTGGATTATCAGGAGACAGATCTAGTTTAAAAGAAAATCTCCTAAATGAAGCCCTTAAAGGCTAGATTCATATAGTTTAATTAGGAAATTGAGCTCCTCGTTACCATAGTAATTCAGAAAACATTTGAAGTTTAAATGATAAAACTTGGAATTAATTCCTCTTCAGTGTTTAACAGTAGCTGACCAAAAAGGTTACAAAGAACACAGATTTTCTCAGAGCAACACTAAGTAAACTCGCATTCTTAGCTTCAAGATTCAATCATGAACTTTTAAAAAACGTGACTCTGGTATATCAAGTCCATACACATCAGCTACAAATGCCATGCTGCAACTCAACATTTGAAAAGGAACAGCTTCAATGGTGGAAAAGCCTTCCCTTACTTGAGAGCCATGAATACAGATTTCCCACACACACACACAAAAATTTTGGAAATTAGCAGCAATGTGCATAGCTGGACAAAGTATAGTGGATTAACACTTTTCAGGTAATCTTAACTACCTCATTGTAGAATCTTACAAACTTAGGACTTGAGGATACCTCAGAGAAGTCATCTCTTCATCTTCCTAACATCAGGATGGACCTAAGAATCTTAAAATATCAATGCAGTTAAAACCCTTTAATATTTTTCAAATCACTTTATCTCTTGCACTTATAATTGGAAGAATTTTCTTCACAGTAAGAGATCTAGGCGAGTTGAATAAATTATTGTCAAATTACTTCTCTTAGGCTTCATGGACACAAAAGAGTTCTTTTACTTATTTCAGCTCACTTCTCACCTTTCCCAATCTCTACTCAACTAAACACATAATTCTTTCAAGCCAATGCAGACTGCCCTCAAAATACCCTTTTGGCAGGTTCTCTCAGCAGCTTGACAGAACTCAACACCCTCTCTCAATCAGACAACCAGTCTAAACAACCACCTACAGCTGTGATACCGTGCAAAGTGGTCTTTGTGGTTTATAAGAAAAATATATAATCTGCTTATTTATACCATATTTTGCTTGTGTGCTTATTCAAAAGTCACACTATTGCTAGTCAAAAATATTTGCGAAGTTAGAATACAGCTACTGCTACTCTTTCACAACAGTTATGGCACAATAAGAGGAGAAAATCATGTTAGGTCCATGTGATTCTTTTTCTGAAATCCATTTTGGCTACTTGTCTTTGCTAATTGTCTGTTATATGCTACAGGTATGAGAGACAATTTGGTCCAGTGATTTGCAGAAGTAACCCTTTCACATGATAGTAAAAAAATAAAATAACATTTATCATCTGAAAACTCACTGAAAAGAACTGTCAAAAACCACAGATTCAGTTGCTCAAACACTTAAAATTAAAAAACAAAAAACAAACAAACAAAAGCCCAACCACCCCCCCCCCAAAAAAAAAACACTAAAAAAACCCCAAAACCCAACCGACACAGCTGATTCCTAGTGACTGACATAATATCCAATGTTTAAAAGGCATTGAATCTGTTCTTTTTGTTTGGCATGATTTTTTGTCAGTTCAAGTATTTATGTCATCTATTCTTTGCTTTCCCTTCTATTCATTCAAAGCTCTTCCCTTCCTTCATCTTTCTAATGATTTATAAAAACATATTTAATGCTTTTCAAATATGTCAATTTAAAACAATAAACCGTGAGTAGATTTCCCTCATACGGTTGTTCCTTTCTTTCAAATTAAGCTTTAGCAGCAAATACTTAGTTTCACTTTTCTGTTCTGTACAGAGCCTCTTCAAGTCACTGAATACAGGTCCTCAATGTCACTATCACAACTTTTACTATTATTCCTATTTTTTTTTTATATTGAGACAGCTTGCCACAGTAAATTAGTATTTTCTTCTAGAAACCTGCAGCCCTTCAACTCTCTTAATTATCAGGAGACTTTCTTTATTTACAAACGTCTAGCTACGTTGAGACAAGCATAGCTAAAGTCAACATCACAACTTAAGTTGGTTTTTTCCTTACCATGAATCAGGAATAGCATTTTTGTAATCATACACACAAGTTGCTTTTAGCCTCCCAATCTGCTCCTTCAAGTCAAAATACAAGCTAGTGCATCTATTCATTTTTAAAGTAACCTCCAAACTTTATGTTTTCCATACATAGATACGCTCTTGGAAACTGTGCTGGCTTTGCTATCCTTTTCACATCACAAGACACTCCTTCCAATGTTTCTGCTAATCCATCATAAGATTTCATTTAGAAGCACCCTTCTGCTTGTCCACTTTCTATTTAAAGGGACTGTGAAAGAAAACAGATTGCAATCATGGAGTTATTAACATAAAGGGAGAACAAATGAAGGATGCACAGACAATCTCAATTTCACCTTTTCCTTATTTTTGAGAGAGAATTTTATGCTTAAACATTAATACAATTTTCAATCAAACCAAAACTAAAATGTATCAAATTGATAAAGACATTCACTATCTAGACAGAAACAGAACAGCAGAGTAGGAACATCAGAAACCCAAGACTGGTTAACACCACCGTCCTTCAAATAAAGGAATAATTACCTGCGAAGGCAAAGAGAAGTGACATAACCAGTAGTTTACACAAATATTTTCAAAAAGGTGGAAGTCTTTGAAACCAAGATTACTTATTCACCTGTCTCTACAGGAAAGGATAATTCAAGGATGAAATCAAAGAACATGGCTTAACACTGATCCAAAGATCATTTCCAAAAGGAAGTTTAGTAGCTGGGACATGACTGACATAATTAGTATCCTGTTGCTACTTCTGTCAAACAGGATTTGTGCAACTCCTTCAGTTATCCTCCACAGATTTTTGAAAGCCTCAATTTTATAAGATTTCTTGAAGCATATGGAACAAAGAACCCAAAATTAACTGAAGTCAGCAGAATAAAATTCCTGCCAGCTCCCCAGACAGCTCACAGCCACCTCTATCATTTCAATCCTGATAGACAGGAGTGGTGATAGACAGCACTCCCTGTCTGTCATGGTTAAAGTTAAATGGATCTCCGAAGCCAATAGCTTCTAGCACCTTTGCTAAGCAAAAATGCACATCCTTCTTTCTCCAAATTGGCACACATCTTACTTGGCCACCTCTGGAACTGGTGTGCTTACGTCTCGAATGCCACAGCTGAGTTCTCACCTGTGCTGATGCCTGGTGAATCACATAACAAAGAAGCAGGCAGGGCAGAAGCATATAAATAGATGCAACATATGAAAAGGGGGAGAGGGTAACAATTTAGGACTGAAAGAAATTTAGAGATTGGCAACATGACTATTTCAGAATCAATCTCCTAAAAACAGATAGTTTGGTTACTGTGTACCATTGAGCTGGATGTTATATCACATTAATTATTAATAGATACAAAATTATTTCACTGCTCTATGTGTCTCTGTCAGCTACCTCAAAAGGCAATTAACTATTCCTATAGCATATAGGGCATCAGCACCATCACATTTCCCAAAACCAGGAATCTTTTTTTCTATATCTACCACAAACTAGGATCGTACCCATAGACAGAGAGACTAACAGACTTCAACCACAATCCCCCACAATGAAATAGTGCAAAGGTATTTTCCTCCCCCATCATGAAAACTTACCTAGCTCTTGTAGGTATGTGCAAATTATCATTCTCAGTGCCTTTAAAAGGAGTACCACAATATCACGTGTCTATTTCCAGTTCTAAGCCCATTGCCAGAACTCTTACAAAAGCTTTGCCCCTCCCTTGGAAAACTGGAACACAGAGAGTTAAAGTTTAACAGAGCTTTGGGCAAACAAAAACGTGTATAGTGAAGTTATGGGGGTCACTACCAAGTACAACTGCTGTACAAACAGCTGAGAGCAACTAAGCCAGACAATGAGTGTTGCTTCAGGTACCCTATTGTAGTTCTTTGTACACTTCACAGCTGGAGTGGGCACAACATGCATACACTGTTGCATTGGCTTTGTTGATTAGAAGCAAAATATAAACGACATAATCCAATCAAGTTTGAATGTGTACCCGTGCTCCTGGCTTATTATCTCCTAACAGCTGAAATTATAACCTTTATAAAGGTAAATTATACAAAGAAAATAAAATTGCAGTTCTTGAATATTTCACTTTTTGGTGTTTCAAGAAACGCAGCAGTGTCTTAAATCGGCAATATCTTAAAAGGGTAAAGTAAATGATGAGCTATCTTAGCCAAATACTTTACCTCTGAACCACCCTTAATATGGACTAGAAATTCTATTTTAGAGACTTTCCTTATTTTGGAGAAAGTAAGAAGAAGAAGAGCTGAGTTGATTAAACCCAAAGGAGATTCAGCACAAGACATGATATATTCAGGGCAGTGGTAAGAATTCAGTAGAAAACAGATGGAGGAAAAGCAAAAATATCAGTAGAGCGGAAAGGGGAAAATGGGCAAACAGCTTCCTTTCACTTCTGCTGGAGAAAACCATTCCATTGCTGCACCTTCTTTTACCATTAAAACAAGCTGTGATGGGCAATGAAGCTGGAATGTGGAGGCTTTTTCACCTGGAGTGGTAAGAACTAAACTAACCATATCCAGTTAGGCAGTATCATGAGAATACAAAGAAAAGATTTTTGGTGTGTCCTGTGCAGGGCCAGGATTTGGACTCGATGATCCTGATGGGTCCCTTCCAACTCAGCATATTCTATGATGCTATGAAACTAAATGATGGAGCAGCAAGTTCACAGACAGGAAGCACAGGTGTCCAAAACATCTGCACTTGAATTTTGTTAGAAACCTTCTATTTCTGTGCGCTCAAATTCCCTTCTCTTTGTTGAAACAATGCAAGAAAGGGGTAGCCTTCCAGGGCCAAGCCTTCCTAGACACTGTAAACTCAAATCTTAATCTGGCTCAGAGATCAAAGAGGAAGAAAACAAACTCATAAATAGTTAAAAAGTTAAACGTTAATCCCACCGGGGCTCCACTCTCCTATTTTACGTTGGTAAAGCTGCTGCACCCTAGGGAGACCTAACAATATTTCTTCAGTAATTACCAATGATTGTCTTCCACCCCCAAAAATTTAAATGCACACAAACTCTGTTAGCATCAAAACACTGTCAGTAATATGATAAAGTCCTGGCAAAGTATTTACATTTCACTTATGAGCTACAGCCTGTCACCTCCTCCCCCATCCAAGTCACAAAATGTTTCACAAAAAACATCTTTTATGTTTTGAAGATGACGTGCAGGAACAGACTTTTTCCAAGCACTCCCTCACCGTACAGAGACAAACAGCAACCTTGTACCAGAACAGGAGGAGCTGGTAACAGGCTGTAACGGCAGTGTTGTACAACACCACCATGTTGATGCATAAGCAAAGCTGTTGCTAGTCTGCTAATACAAGCTACTAGCCTGAGAAAGACCAGTAACAACTCTATTTTCAGTATTTCGGTTCTTACATTCACATATTTCTTACTGAAAAATACCTCAAATCCAGAATATGAAGTACTAAACAGTGGGTAGATGGTTCTGCTTTTCAGACTAAAATCCTTTACAGGGAAAAAAAAAAAAACACAAAAAACATTTGAAACAGTTAAAGCATTGCTGGAACTAACAGCATGTTGCTCTCTAATTAGAAACCTAACTTTAAATACCAAAAAACTGTAAACCAGAAGAGAAACAACAGAACAAAAACGAGAGAAACAAGGTAAAGATTACCAATGGTGATATTTAAGAAAAAATTACCTGCTACACTCCATTTTGCTACTTAAGAAATCTAAAGAAATGACAGTTCCTACAATTTTTTTGCTTCCTAATCAATCAGGTCATTCCATAAAGTCCTTGCAGATTATATCTCGTAATTCAGGCAAAATAATTTGGCCCAGGCTCCCAAACACACAAACCATCCAGACACTGGAATATCCCAATGCTGCGTGAGTTTTTCCTATCCAAGTTCTTCTGTTGAGTTTTAATTAGGGCCCATAGGAGGAAGGACAGATAATATTCCGGATGTTCTCAACTAAAGCTTCGGGAGTATACATAACAAAACAGCTTCACAAAATATTCGGTCCATAAAAAAGTAATACCAGGATTTTAGTTCAAAGAATTGGTTTTCAGTTTTATCTATTTTTGGCTGAATAGCAGGTTTTCAATCTGTACTGAGAATGCAGAAGCAGATTAGTCTCCTCCTTCTCATTTCTAATAAAACATGTTAACATCTGGCCACCCAGTTCTAATGTTATTTTCTCAGACCAATCCAGACTTCAAGTTCTGAATGTCAGGCATTTTGCAGATTTCTCTCTTTTTAAGGTAACAAAACGGCAATGTGTGAATCTTTTAATGAGCTACTTACAAGTAAGTTTCTACCACTAATCTTTTATTCTTCTGAGCACTTAAAAATTTCTCAGTTTAATAACAGAATATTGCTCCAAGGTATTCTAAAATATTTGACTGAAAGGTCAAAGCAACACAGTCCTCTTTTAAAGGGAAAAATATGCTTGACATAAGATCACTAAGAAACAAGATCAACCCGAAATCTTACAGTATAATTAAAGATAAATCACAGTAACTATACACACACAAAGAAAACACTCTGTACAGCCTGAAAAGCTTTCTGCCAGATAATCAAGTTTTTTTACAATGAACCTGCCATTCGAAAGCAAATTAAGTGGAATCCACTAATACAGAATCAAATGAACCTGACAGTAAGTCATCTGCTTTGTAAATGGAGTCTTTAACTGCACCAACGCCCAGCACAAGCCTCACACAGCAATAAAAAGTCAACCACAGATAATTTTTATCTTTTAAGGAAAAGAGTCTGGCATTATTTGAACTGCTTCAGTTAAAGAAATGAGCTCAAGACAACAGTGAAGGCTTGCACAGTGAGGGCAACCATATGTCTACAAGGGAATTTCTCATCCTTATAAAAACCATTCCAAAGGTTGGTAATCAAGGTAAAATGTTGCATTCTGATAAAAAACCTTTTGGAAAGAAATGGGGTAAAATGTTGGAAGCTGCAAACAGTAACAATATTTAACACTCATCAAATCCATATCCCTACATATGACAGGGGGAGAATTTCTAACTTAGGAAACTTAAATCCATTCAGTTTCCTTGCCACTTCTCATTATTGGCTACTAATTCATATAAAAGAATAAATAAATAAATCTACGTGAACAAGTAGCACCAAATTCTATGAAGCATTTTATTCCAACAGACTTTTAGAGACAATATTTGCTATGCTCTAGTAAACTATTACCACAATTTATTGACATACATACAGATTTTCCTCTCGAGGCTGATTAAGCAGTACTTTTAATTAAGTTGAATAAAAAAAGATGACAAACAACCTTGTATTTGTAATCATCCAAGGAGAAACAATTACTTTTTAATACTGTGTATGAAAGTTTGAATAGCTAGTATACTCAACGAGATCATTAATTAGCAAAAATGAGGTGTCTTGCAATTCCTGATTTACCACCATTAACTTCTGCCCTTTCTTCTCTAACACATTAATACTCTTCCTAGGAAGGCAAATTATAAGGTTCCCTTCCTACCTCCCCTGCCACCCCTGACTGACACCTGTTTTTCATGCTAGTGATTGAGGTCACCTGAGACGAAAAACAAACAAACAAACAAACAAACCTTCAAAGGCTTGCACAGATTCCAGAATACCTTTTTGAACAAAAGAACAAACAAACAAAAAACCCCAAACAACTACAAAGGCTCATACAGATTCCAGAATGGCCTCAACTATCAAAAGCAGGCAGAAGACAGGTTACCTGACCATAAGGGTTGCTTACTGGGTCTTTTTATTTTGAAACATTTAACCTGTTTATTTTAATTTGCTTTAAAATAAATGAAGTTGTAACAGGTTTCAGTGAATGAATAATATTATCTCTTCCTCCCTTCAAAAGTCAAAAACTGAACCTCCAGCTGACAGTTCTCTCACAACCGTTCACTACTTCAAAGTCACACGAGATGCACAAAACTTTTGGCTCCAAGTACTAAGCAAAAGACCTTCATCATCCTCTTCCCCTCTGCCCTAGTGGAAATTTTAGCCTGTAATCTGCTTGAATGCTCATTTCTCAGCTGTAAACCAAGGATATATAAGAGACACAATCATTTTACTGAACACATTTATATTTGTTGCACACAACCATAACTATGGGTAAACTCAGTGGGAGTTGTGCCTTCTCTCTTCCATATTAATAAGGATAATTTAATCTCATAATCTCTGTGAGTAGTCTCCAGTATGGCCTATACCTGTATAATACTGAAGGGATAGTGAAGATCCTTTAGTCTGAAAGTCTTAGCTCAATAGAATTTGAGCAAACAATTAAAGAAAGTGCTTGATCACCGAGTTTTGTGCATTGTTTGAGCTAAGCTGCTTTAGCTTATTAATTACAAACTCACAGAGCCTTCCAAGGGAGCAGCTTAACAAGACAACATGCCCTGGCTTTTGCAAATCTATTGTGTTCTATTTTTCCCTTCCCTTTCCCTAGACTAGCTAGGCCTAAACACAAGTACAAGACAGTATAAAACTGAGCAAAAAATACTTGCAATCAACCAGAATAACTTTTTACAACAAATACCTCCCTGCTTTTATTTTCCTGATTAAAATTGTACAGATATTGATGAGATACCGATGTTCAATGTTACAGGTTGAAAGCATTCATGGTTTTCTACATTTTAGCTGTATAGTTGGTTCATTTGGAAGCAAGGGGCACTGGTTTCAAGAAGCTTTTCTACTCTGCTTTCTTTCTTGGAAGTGAATTCTTCTGTTCTAGGCCAAAAATTGTGCAGTTGATGCACAGCAAAGTATTTCCCAAAATTCTATCTACACAGGCAGACACAAAAGCAAGTAAATGAGACTCCTTAGGGCCTAAAGCTGTAACTTTCATTTTATTTATCTTTACTGAATAAAGACCATAAATTTTAAACTTCACATGATATTCAACTCACTTAAAAAGTTTATTAAACACAGCTAAGGTTAAATTAACTCTTCTTGGTAAAATGACTGTAAATTTTGCATTTATCTTATTTTACTATAGCATGGCTATATGTCAAAGCTAATACACCACATATCAGTACACACTGATTACTGAAGGTTATGCAAAGGACTAACAAGCTCTCAGAGGACAACAGAAATGCTTTTTACTCATTCTCATCTCAATTTTGGCAGTTGCATTTTTCAGTTTAAAAAAATCACTGGAATTCTTATCTTCAACAGTATTCCACCAATGCCACCACTAAATACTTCATGTTGTTATTAACTACAAATAATTTCATTGGGTTTATACCCAGAACTGGTTATATAGCTACCGAAACTGCTCAGTTTCTTTTGATTTTTAATTTTCTTATTTGAAACAATGCAAATAGCAGCTAGTACTGTGATGTTTAAGAGTATAGAATACATGTGCAGTACCACTGGAGTTCCAATTGACTGCAAGTTTTCCTCATTTAAGGTTGGGTTTCTTGGGTTTTTTGGAACATACATTAAAAATAGTTTAAAACTTTTTCCCATCTTTTAAATAAATTACTGCAAAATTATTAAATAAAAATGCTGCCATTATTGAACAAAGACTAAGCAATAAGTAATTGTTCTGAGAACAGCTGGAAACACACTAACACTAGAAGCACAGGTAAAGAATAGAACCAAGAAGTATAACTAAAAGTATATGCATTTTTTCTTGAGATTTCAGTGGCCTGTAAACATTTCCCCCATGCCTCACCCTACTGGCTGAAAATATTGGTGTGAATCTCGTGGGAAGCTTTCACACTGCTACTGGCTTGCATTTTGTGATAAAAGTTTCCTGTGATCTCAAACTGTAACATGAATTCTGCATTGTCATCTCACACAATTATTTTATTAAATGGCTGTTTAGACACAGATTTTGAAAAAATTTCTATTGGTGGAACAAGAATCTTCAAGTTGCACTTTATTTTGATGTGTTCAATTTGATGGTGGCCCCACCAGCAGCAGTTTTCAAGGCAATAACACAGAAGCACAGTGAAAACCAACATCCTAAACTCTTTACTAAATTTGTTTGTATCATTAATTACATCAGCTCTGTATTCAGTCAGATTTAAACACATACATGTACAAATCTCATGTGCCCAACTTTAGAAAATAAATGAGAAGTTAAAATGCACAGCGAAAAATGCTCCCTTAAATGACTTTAAACAGTTTTCGCAAATACGTCCAATCGTAATTCAGGGTTTGTAATAACCTGGTGTTAAAACCGAAAGGAGGTGAAAGGTAAAGTGTATTAATTAAAATGTCAGTATTATAGATAAAGTCAATCTTTCAAGTTTACGATGGAAAAAGTTGATATCTGCAGGTTGAGAGAAAGGCTTTAATTGTTTAACACTTCATACAGTAATTATATACTTTCTGTACATTTCAACTGAGCTTCCTTGCCTCTATTTTTCACCTGCTTTTCTATTCATAATGCAAGTTTTGTGCTTCCAGCTGTTCTGAGAACAACTATTTATTGTTCATGATTTCTTTAGCATTTGCTTTTAAGACTTCAGATTACTGAAGATGTTATATCAAATATTCTAAAGCAAATCCATTCTATTCACTTGTTCTACACTACTTACACCTTTTCAGAATATTTCTGTGTGTTTTGTTCGGGAGAAAGTTTTCTGGGAAAAGTCTTGAAAAGAAACACTTTTCATTCAAGGCTTGTTTGGGGGTTTGTTGGCTTTTTTCAGAAAAAATATGATTTCCTTAAAATCGTGCAAAACAGGTTTAAACCAGTTAAGCAGTGGCAAATTAGCAACAACACTGTGGTTAGAAAACAAAACACTGGCTTCTATCATTGTAGGGAAAAAAAGGGTTGCAGAAAATTACCATTAAAGACTGTCCACACAGACAAAAACCACAATAAGTTTAATGATACACATAAAGGCTCAAAGTCAGCAGTTTCACAAGTTACTATGCATCCACTGAACTGCAGTAACTATTCAGGTTGATGCTCAGAGCCATTGGCAAGAAGAGGTGATTTATTACAGTTCCAAAACTTCCCTAGTAGGCTGACTTAGAACAGGCTGCTCAGATAACTCTAGTAACTTAACCAGAGATGTTTCAGTGGATCTGTAAAAATAAAATGTAATTAACACAGGGCATCGTACACTGTTGCATAAAATTACATCTGTTTAAGAAGTAACTAAACTTAATGCATCAATATATAATTTTTATCAATAATATAAATAATAATGCCAGTCCAGTGATAGACTACCAGAATAGTCAAAGACTGCAATGAGTTGCACAAACATTTCAGTTAAACACTGGCTATTTAAAAACACTGTACTTAACCAGAAAAAGGACATCTTTTTGTGTCAGGCAACTTGCACTTCAGAAGTTAGCACTAATTATAATAAATTAAATGATCCTGAACCAAAAAGCCCCTTAAATTATATAAAAGTTTCCTTTGTTACACTTTTTTCCCCTGCTGAAGATATGTTAATTAATAGAAGAATCCAGAGCCTTGAAATCTTGCTCACTTGGGGGATATGTCTCCTATTGAGAAACTTACTAATTTTACAATTCACTTACTAAACTTTCATTTATACTTCCTGTTTACAACTCCTTTTCCAATTTGCCAAACTACATTACTAAATCAGTAGTTTACTAAACACAGAAAAAAGTAATTAGAGCATTATACAATTAGCAACATAGAGGAAAAAACTCTATAAATGCCCTTCAGTCTCTCATCAAAAGACAACAGAACACAGTGCAAGAAAACAGAAAGTGTCATCTTACAGCTGGTATTTCTAAAATGAAAGCAATTACAACATTAGACTTACCACGGCTGTCATTTCAGGAAGTGAGTACTACCCTCCACACATATCTTACTTTCAGGCAACATTTGTCATTCATGTATCCTAAACAACCCCATGTAATTTGTAACCATTTTTCCCCTTTACAGAGAGAGCAACAGGAATTAGGGTGAGGCAAGCTGCAGAAAGGTCATTTACTAGGCCAGAGACAGCAACACAGCACAGGTTTGCAGAGTCCCACAAAGTGCCTCCTTCACAGTTCACAGCCATCATTTCCCCAATTTTAACACAGTTTTATAGAAGATACTACTTAATAAATTATAGCCTCTGTTTTGCATTTGTGCCTGTGGAAGCCTGAACATTAGAAGAAGGGCATTGCAAAAATGCATTTGCCAGATAGAGCTAATAAAACCAAGGCAGATCAGACTACCTGCCTAAGCAACTGCTAAAAGAACAACATTCTGTACAGTATGTTCAAGTTCTTTATCTCGATTCATTTCAATAACTCTGAAAGACACACCATTGGGCATTTTTTACACTTCTAAACTTCATGAGCAGAATTTTTACCCCATAAAGTTCAGCGCTTGGACATTTTAACTCTTTTTAGCTATCCTAAATCCGGGTTATTAGGACAGTTAAATGAATTTCTTCCATTTTGTACATTCTTTCTGGACTGTTCCACTACTAGTGACAAAAGAAATATAAGCTATACTGGACCAAAACAAGAAAAGAGAAGAGCTAGCATCCGGATCTAAAACCAAAATGGAAAACTGTAAATATTCAAGAAAAAGCACAGCAGTTGCTGGTGAAATAAGACAGGGGCCACTGCCACAAAACCTGACGATCTTTTCTCCTGCCCCAGTCATGATAAATCACCACCCACTCAGAGCGGCACACAGTGAAAGTGATCCATTCTCCCAGAGCAATTTCTGCAGCCCCTATTTAAGAACCCCTTCGGAGCAGGTTTGAATGAATAATTCAGCTGGAAATACCTGTCAAGCAGCAGGGCGGTTCATGCTACTGCACCTACAGCAACCCCATCCGACCGAGCAAAGCCAGACGCTACGCGTCCACAGGGCTGGCACCACACACCGCAACCTCATTTTACGGAGGGAAAGAGAACCGCACGGGCAACACCCGGCTTGGAGCAGGATGTCTGTCCCAGGCCGCCGTGCCCGGGAATTATAGCGCCGGAACCCCGGGAACATGGAGCTGTCCGTCACGGTCTTCTCGGTGCCGCCGTGACCGCCACCCCGGCCGCCCACCCCGCACGGGGTGGCGGCACACACTGCCCCGGCGCCCGGCGGAGCTGGGCCCCCTCGTACCTCCCCCAAGGGGAGCAGGATCCCTTCGCCCTCCCCGGGGAGCGGCGGCACCGCCGCCAGACCCTCCGAGGCCCCGCTCCACCCGCACCCGCCCCGCCCGCCCGCCCGCCGCCGGGGCCCGGCCTCGCCTCTCGCAGCCCCGCGGGTCTCACCTCCATCCCGGCGCCAGGCCGACCCTTCCCCGCCCGCACCTGCCCTCCTCGGCCCCGCCACCCGCAGCTCGCCCTCCTCAACCTCTGCCCCGGCGGTTGCTCCGCCCGCACCGCGCTCCGCAACGCACCGCGCGCGCACGCACGCGCCCGGCGGAACGGCTCCTCCCGGCCCCAGCGTTCCCCAGCGTTCCCCAGCCTGCCCCCATCGCCGCTCGGCCCCGGCTCGGCCCCGCCGCTGCCCCGGGGGCTCCGCCGCAGCCGCCTCACCTGCATCGACGCCATGATGGATCCTCCTCCCCCCCTCCCTCTGCGCCGCCGCCGGGCCGGCCCCGCCCCGCGCGCTCACGGTCACGTGCCCGCGCCCACCCGTTGGGCGGCCGCGCGTGCGCGGGGCGAGGGCGTTGCGGGCGGGCCCGAGCAGCGGCAGCGGGAGCGGGGCGGGCGGGCGGGCGGGCGGGCGGTGTCACTGAGATCCCCATCCCGCTCTCGCTCCCGCCACCGCCCTTGCCGGCTGCGGTGGAGGCGCCTCTCCGTTTCACTGCGCACGCCGGGAGGCTCCCCCTCCGCTGCTGCCCATCTTCCGGCTCGCCCTGCGGCCACGGCGGGAGCTGCGCCCAGGGCTGTCCACCATCGCCAGCCGCGGGGGCGGGACGGAGCTGACCCCCCGCCCGGCCTCTGTGGAGGTATTTAGAGCTGAGCCCAGAGTCTGTACGGGGTTTGGTTAACGCGGGCTGTGCACCTTCTGCGGGTTTCTCTGGGCTCCCCTCACTCCTCGTGTGCCCCGGTGGGGGATCACAGAATCATGGAATGGTTTGGGTTGGAAGGGACCCTAAAGATAATCTAGTTCCAACCCCCTGCCATCGGCAGGAACAGCTTCCGCTGGATCACGTTGCTCAAAGCCCCGTCCAGCCTGGCTTTGAACACTGCCAGGGTTGGGGCATCCACGACCTCCCTGCACAACCTGTTCCAGAGCCTCACCACCCTAATGGTGGTGGTTCCAGAGTCTCACCGCCTTAGGCTATCCAGCCTAAATTTCCCTTCTTTCAATTTGTACCCATTACTCCATGTCCTATCCCTACAGATCCTACTACGGGTTGGATCGGGGACCCGCAGCAGTCGCTCCTGCCCGGGCTCAGGGCACTGGCAGCGGGAGAAGTGCTGGACGCCGGTGCTGGAGGGCTCTCCTGGTCGGGGGGGTCACTCCTGTGGTCTCCCCTCTGTGCTGCTCTGCCACAGCCCTTTACATAATCTGATTTTCCTGCACTGGTGGTGTACGTGCTGGGGTATATTTTAAGTGGGAGCATTTTTGTATTCTACGTTTTCCTCTCCTGGACTGGAATAACCTCTGTCCTTTGCACCAGGTGATTTTGCGGTATCTGTGTAGGTGAAAATAAACAAGCAGCACTCACTCGAATGATTGTGTGCAATCAAATTAAACAACTTGCGGAAACACACTTCATAAAGCTGTTATTCCTGCTGTAGTATGTCAGACTTAACGGATCCTCAAGATAAACCTACAAAATGTTTATCCAAAGGCAAACCTATAAAATCCATAATCCCAGTGGTTATGTAAAACCAAGGATTTAACAGAGAAACTGATTTTATAGGTCATTATAATCTCCATCTCTTGCTGCACATTCAAAAAACATGACAGTCCCTTTCTCTGTCCCTTTATGCCCCTCCTTTCTGATGATGCTGAAGAATACTTATGTCACCTCTGCTCCATTGGTAGCACCTGATTTTTCCTTCAGAGATGGCCTGATATGCAAACAATTAAATCACTGAACAATTGTTTACAGTTTGTATTTACCTTTGAAATCTGCTTCTTTAATTTTAGACCTTGAGAAGGGTTCTGCATCTAAAAGCCTGCCTGTCTTCTTTAACTAAAATATATAGTGTCATACAAGTACTACCTCTGTGTATATGCTTTACCATCTGGTATGTTTTTATGCATCCTCAACTTTGAAAACATCTAACTGGAGGAAAACAAAACAAAAAAACCCAGCACAACATGATATCAGCTTCCAACTTCATCCAGCATCAACAATGTTGTTAAAGCAAGCATAAAAACTGGGGATTTGCTTAAAGGGAAGAACAGAAGGCAGCAGGAGTGTCCTTACACTGTGAGGCAAGTGCAGAAGAGAACAGACCTCTTGGTTTTGCAGGAATTTGCTTATGACAGAATCATGTGTTGATTTTTGCGTAGGAAAGATTAGCCTACCAAAAGTAAGGATGGGAAAAGTATTGTCGTGTAAGCTGCAGCCTATACTTTTTGCCCTCTAAATTCAATTTTCATTCACAAACTGTGGGCTCCTGATGCCATGCAACCCAACATTGCTTTACTGTGTTTTCCCTGGAAGTCAGTATTTATTACTGTATGATTTTGCAAGACCATTTGTATTGCAGAGGGTTTATTGTATTAAGTAGACACATACACCTGGTAAAGGTTTCTTTTTCCTGCCGTTCTTCAGAACTAACTTGGGACATAACGGCATGAAGTGGAACATTGCTGTTTCTGTTTTACTAGTTGTTGTTTTGCATGATCCAAGCATATGTTTATCCTAAAATACATCTCTTAATGCCATATGCCACAAAGATTGCAAGAACATCAAGTTTAAGCAACGGACATGTGTTCGGCTGTAAACATGGACATATTGACTGTGTTGATGTCAGCACAGTGAGATAAAACTGATTTCAAACCATTATATTCCGTTTCTTAAGCCTGTTCCAGAAAACCCAGTTGAAGGTCAGAAGATAGAAAGAAACATAAGCTTATGAATGCCAGCACACTTCATAGAGTGCAAGCTTGGTTTTGCATGGAAAGATCAGCAAACTGTATTCAGTACAAATATGACTTCTACTCTGTAATAACAAAAAGTTATCTCTGGATGAAAAGCTACCTTCACAAAAAAAAAAAAAATCATAGCTTTTAACTGCCCTTATGTTCAAGAAGTCTTTTTTACCTATCACACGGAGATTTTCAGTGTTAAAAGCAAAGCACCTACCACATTTTGGACTAAAGTATTGTTTATGGGCATAATTTCATCCATGCTGCAAATCCCATTCCTGAGGATAGCAGGCATGAAAAGCAAGGGGCAGTTTGCCTTTCATATAAGTAGAGCAGGAATTCATTACTACCTGCTCAATCTTAACAGGGTGTGTAAGAAACTAAAGCGTTACTCTGCAGGTGAAACTTGTGACCAGAATGCCCCATCCCTGAATTCACTTTGAGTAGAGTTTATTCTTACAGGACTACCAAAAGTGTCTTTTATCACTGTTGTCACATCTTTGTTTTTTAAAGTATCATGCAGTGCCTAATATATATGTGCAACATTTTTAGCTCCTTGTCATAATGGGAATAGGGGCACCTGGAGAATGATCCCTGTGTTTTATTCATTTTTCTCCCTTTCCACATGTCTTGATAACCTGGCTTGCTGAGAGTTGTTTTAGTAAGTGTTTTTGTACAGTACATAATGCTATAGGAAGTAGAGAATCAGTCCCATAAGCACAGTAAGAAAACAAACACTATTACCAGACTCCCAGAAAAAAAAATTACGTGAATATCAGTATTTTCTTCCTTAAGTTATCTGGTAATCCCACTAAGGGAAGGCCCAAAATCCCAAAGAGGGTAAATTTCACAAGGAGTTGATTATATTGTAATTTGGTGTTCATTTCAGTGTTGACCTCTACTTATGCAAAACGTAGATGAAAACACTTTTGCAGTTAACCCTTCTGAATCTGTTACAGATGTAGAGATGGGCAACACTAGTAATCTGATGTTTAAAAAAGAAAGCTTTAGTATTTAGATAATACAGTCTGATCCTGCACCAGTCAACCGAAGTTTTGCCAGACACCTCAAGAATTGGATTCCTGGGTCCCAAATATTCAAACCTTCAGGGGTAAGAGGAATTCAGTCTGCTACCTTCATTATTTCAGAAGCTATCTTGCACTAATCTGATCAAATACATGATTATGACTCATTTATTGAAAACATATGGAGCAAATAATGAAAACTGTACCTCCTACTAACATTGTTTCTGTAAATATTCTTGATCTAAAAATCCACTTTTCTTCAGAATTTGCATAACCTTAGGCTTACAGGAAGAATGCAGCTAATGTTCAAATTGCATTTGTTAGGTAATTTTCTGCCAGTTTCATAAAGGTCAAATATGTTTCTTGATTAGGGCCCCTATAATTTTATATTTTATTCCCTATGTTATCCATAATGTTTTCAAACATTACTAAACATTTTTTTCCCCCTGCTCTCACTTTTTTTTTCTGTATCATTCTTCTACACACTGAACTGCCTGCTTCTTTATAACTTCTGCCTCTGTAATGACATTGGAGCTTGATGTCTTTTGTGTGTCCACTGTACTTCTTTAGCTTTCCATCTTGTCTCCTTTTTACACAGGAGTCAACTGCACATTCTCATTAACCTCATCGTATTTCTCAAGTGGCGTAGCAACCGTAATCTGCAGAGCCGGGAGACCGCAGCTCATGAGCGTGGAGGACTCCCTGCCCCTCAGAGGAATTGCACCAACTGCTTCTTCCACTCCTGCCTGCCAGTTAAGGAAGGCACTGAGTTTTAAAGTCTGTGGAAATAAGATCTGATAAACAAGCGTGGGGCACCAGCAGAAACCATCAACTAAAGATGCAGAATCAAACCAAGACAAAATTAAAAATATAGAAGAAATATATTGCACACATAGCTAAAAGTGAAAATACCCTAAATTTGCAAGATGTCTTTGAGATGTTGAGATTTTATTTTGTTTTATTCCTTAGTGGTAATACAGGTTTTTCATCAATGGCTTATCCCATTTTCATCCTAGTTCTTAATAGTAACAGGCACATTATCATTTCAGTCCCAGGACTTTTAAGTAAATGAAAAGAGTCTAAGAAAAGAAAAGTTTCACCTTCTTTCTGATCTGCTACAAGTGCAGTGCCTGCAGAAGACTGTTCCTAGATGTCACATGCTTCCATTTCTTCTCTCGTGTAGCATTTACAATTTTGTAGCCACCGGGTAATCTGTGGCTTTCAGTTTATCCACGGGCAGACTAAACTACCAAAATAATTTTCCATCAGATCAGAAAAAGAATTTGTCATATTATGTGGATGCACAGTTGTAATTACTGCAGGGGAAGGAGGAGGACATGGGGCTAGGGAAAGGAGTGGAATTGTGTGTTTTAGTAATATGCAGAGTCACAAGTCGGGTCAGGTTGGAAGGGACCACAGTGCGTCATCTGGCCCAACCTCCCTGCTCAAGCAGGGTCACAGAATCACAGAATATGCTGAGTTGGAAGGGACCCACAGAGATCATCAATTGTCAGCTCTGCACAGGACGATTCCCAAGAGTCCCACCATGTGCCTGAGAGTAGCATCCAAACACTTCTTGAACTCTGTCAGGCTTGGTGCTGTGACCACTTCCTTGCTAATATCCAACCTAAACCTCCCCAACACAACTTCAGGCCATTCCCTTGGGTCCTGTCACTGGTCACCACACAGAAGAGATCAGTGCCTGCCCCTCTTTCCCTCATGAGGAAGTTGTAGACCTGAATGACATCTGCCCAGTTTCCTCTTCTCCAGGCTGGACAGACCAAGTGACCTCAGCTGCTCCTCATACAGCTTCCCTTCATGGCCCTTCACCATCTTTGTTGCCCTCCTTTGGACACTCTCTAACAGCTTAATATCTTTCTTATATTGCAGTGCCCAAAACTGCACACAATATTCAAGGTGAGGCTGCACCAGTGCAGAGCAGAGCAGGACAATCCCCTCCCTCAGCCGGCTGGTGATGCTTTGTCTGGTGCACCCCAGGACACGGTTGGCCCTCCTGGCTGCCAGGGCACTGCTGACTCATCCCTGAGCACATTGCACAGGATTGAATCCAGATAGTTCTTGAATAACTCCAGTGAGGGAGACTCCACAGCCTCTCTGGGCAATCTGCTCCAGTGCACAGTCACACAGTAAAGAAGTTCTTCCTCATGCTCAGGTGGAACTTCCTGTGCATCAGCTTCTGCCTGTTGCCTCTTGTCCTATTGCTTGGCACTGTATGCCATAATTAACAATTGTCAAGCCATGTTTTTTGGCATCAGTAGTCCTCTAACTCTTTTAAATGCTGTCAAGATAAATACCTATAAAGACAAAAGCTGTAAAAAATTAATGAGGATTGTGTAGGACCTATACTTAATTAAGTAGATGAATGCATTAAAAAGTGCAAGGTTCTGTAATTGTTAAAAGTTCTTCCACATCAAAAGCATCCACAGCCCACGTGAACAGGTAAATTACTGTGTCTGTCAAATAAGTGTTAAGAAGCTGCTCAGTAATAATACCTGTGAGAATCAAATATAATTATCATTTAGTAATTTTATTTTACCTTTAAAGACTGTGAACTGGAGGCTTCTCAAGTGACCCCAAGAGTTACACAAATACATAGTTCATGTTATTAGGAATGCAAACAGGCGACTGAATTCATAAGCAGCGAAGATACTGACAGAGAATTTTTGAAATTAAGTACCTGTTTGGTCTTGCTAGTCTAGAAGCAAAACTGCAGGAGAAGAGGCATCTCTGGTAACCTGTACAGATGTGTGATAAACTATCATAGTTCCCAAGGGCTGAATTTCTCCAGCTGTGCACAACAGGCTGCACACTGCCCTCACTGGACCCTGCACTACTTACTGAGCTTGCAGAATTTCATTTCACAGGCCTGTACACCAGCATGACACTGGTCCAGCCTGTTGGTTTGTGTTTATTTATTTAATGTCCCTCGGGAAAGACAAGACTTCATATGGGATATGATGATGATGAAACAGAGCTATGATATGAAAACAGAATGGATGAGCAGTTACTTGACTATTTCAACTATGTATTTTCAGACAGTTCTCTTAAATCATAGTTGTTTATTACAAGTCAAATATTTTTCATTATTTAAGTACTCTATGACAACTGTGAAAGCAGTTTAAATCTTAAATATTGATATATCACTTTCATATTTCATTTGTAGCAAACTACAAATAATTCTGACTCAAATGGAGTGTCACTTCTGGAAAACATTATATGTCAACTTAGTATGGTAATGCAGGAAATTTTTTCCCTGTATAAAAAAAGGAAGCAAATCCTTTCTGCCAAATGCATTTAAATTGTAGATATTTTTCTAGATACCAACCAAAGCTGAGAACTTTTTACATGAGTGAATTAATCTTCATAGCATAAATCTCATTCTTTTACTAGACAGAGTAACAAGAATGTATAGCAACATAAGACATGAATTATGTATTACTTACAGTTTTGTATAGTGGTGATTTTGGAGATAAAGGTTTTCTATTAGTGTAAATAGGATACCAATTGTATTTTTTTATGGAAACAAAAGCCCTAGTTATTAATCCTCACCTGAAAAGTTTTAAAATTGAATTAGCATTAATGGAATTGACAGTATTTGTTTTTAACTTCAAGGTAACTTCTGTTTGAACAAAGAAATCCAAAACGAATAAATAAGGAGTAGCATTAACCCATGCCTGTATTCCAAAAAAACTGATCTCATAAAACTATCCTGGAAACCAGTCACTTGTAGATTTTAATTTATCTAAAAGCTCTCAAGTTGTTCCTTTCACTGAACTAAAAGGCAATATATATTTCAGGGGTAATTTTAACTCAATTTTCCAATTCTCCCTTCAATAAGTGAAGCTATAAAACATTACATGATGAACATCTTGAAAACTGTCTAAGTACATAAGTTCAACAGGACGAGACGTTGAAGTATTCCATTTGTCAAAGAAAAATCATGACCTTGTATCTGTGATTTCCTCCCATGTACTGTGGGAGGAAAATCCTGTGTTCTGTAAACACAAAACAGTAACATGGCAATGACAGGAAGATATATATTTTTTTCCTTTTTTTTAATCTCAGTGACCTTTATCACATAGAAGATTGCACAAGCTGCATTTTGGATGTAACATACACAAAGCTTGATTTCTTGACACATACCGCTTCTTAAAATTTCAAATTGATAAACTCACCGTTCCTTTCTCTGTGCTCCCTAAGTGATGACACTCAAGCTTTACAGGTGGCTGGTAATAATCACAAAATCTACTACGTGCTCTTTTCTAGCTCTTCCAATCACTGTGCCACACATGGAGTTCACAGGATTGGTATCTTCGCATAAAATTGCCATCCAACAAGATACATTAAAAAAAAATCCAACTCCAATCCAGTTTATTATTTGTCAAAATCCTTCAAAGTTGAACTTTTCCCATGGGAAAAAAACTACCTAGTGCCTTTCTTGCTAATTGCAAAGCTTTAGTTTGTCTTCCAAATCCATGTGATCTTTTAATGAGTTCCTGCTGTTTTTTTCTTATTCAGCTGTCGAAATTAAGTTTATACCACAGCCTCCATCCTTAGTTTTTAGCTAGGAAAACTGCTTCTTTAGTTCCTACACACTAACACTGTGTTTTTGTTGACTCTGCACATACTGTTACTCCCTTAAATTACACTGCAACATTTGAGACCTGACAAAATAAAACGAGGGACACAAAACATGGACTGAAAAGTTAACTTTCCCGTCCCGCTAATTTCCTTGTCCACTTTATCTATCACATAAACCAACAGATTTAGGGAAGTGTTGGGAACACCCTTTCAATGGGCAGAGTAAAAACAAGGGTGAAAAAAAACCAAACAGAAGTTGCTGCAATTTAGGCCTGTGAAATACAATATACAGTGATAAAACGCAGACAGAAGCAACCAATTTTCCAAACGTATTACTGTTAATTAAGAAATGCCTTTCAAATATCATGTTCAGCACAGCTGTTGGATATAATGGCACAGTGAATCCAGATGGTGAATCCTCCTTTTTTCAACTTCAAAACCAAAAAGGAATTTCATGTCTCGTGCAGTTCTGATCATTCTGGATGCACAGACTATGAGACCATCAGAGACTTCTTCAGCAGCTTGTAAACATTCAAATGATGACAAACCATAACCCAGCAGGACTCTTCTCATTGCTCACAGTTAGTAAAGAATCTGGAAGTTTTTATGACTCAATCAGCGGTAAAGTTTGAATTTTGAACCATCATATACAGGACTAGCTTACTAAGTAAAATGAGTATTATGGGACACTTGAAGTCTTCAAAATATCCTCAGCAAGATAACCTTGAAGAATCCTTGAAAGTATCTTCTTCAAGCCTGTTCAGGAATACCATGCCTTTTTAGTACTTAGTTGTTTCTGAGGATTGTGGATACTTGTAATTCAGAGCAGCACAAAGATATCTAAACACTTCAAATGTACGAAACTCTTCAGAAATGTGAAAAAACCCCATCACCTTTAATTTTATACATGCAGTTTCACAACCTATTACCTAAATACTAATTACATTAGCAATTTGCTCACCATATACTATAGCCATGAAAATTATGATTCTGCACGTGAACACTTCCTCTGAGAAGGCATAAATCAAAAAAAACACAGGTTTAAAAATTTTCAACTTTGAAATTTATTTCGAACTCAGGAGTTAAGCGTGGTAAGTTTCCAATTGTCTGATAATAGCATACCCATGTAACTATCACGGAAATTGCACTAATTCCCTCTGCCCCCCTCCCCCTTAGAAATCTGGTTAGTTTTAACAGCCGGTGGTTTTGCAAATAGTGCGCTCTGGGACACTACTGCATTTCCTGAGTGTTCAAAGCTACTGTATGATGCATTAAGCTGAAAGAAAACCAACAAAATTATTATTCAGAGCTAAACCAGCTATTTTACCTTACTGCTGAAGTACAGAATCATAAAATGCAATGTATTTTAACAGGCAATTGTTTTGGAATGCTTAAAAAGGGGAAGAAAAAAAAAGAAAAAAACACCATTTAAAAAAAATTACATCCTTTTTGCTTTAATTTCAAACTATAATTTTCAGCCTCAAGTCAGTGAACTTAAGACTCGCTCAGACTGATATGTAGTTGTGACTAAAATATCCATGTCGGTATTCCTTGACCTTTTAGGGTATTCCCAGCAGCTCTAACAAAAGCAGCATAGCAGGATATCTCTGGTTTATCTTTCTAGTGCTCTTGAAAATGAGTTGCTAAAGCACTGACCACAGTGCTTACACATAGGATTTCAGACAATTGCCCTGCAATGCACTTCAGCTTTATCGTGAAAAACCAATCTAGTCACAGACATCCCCACATTAAACACATTAAATTGTGCCAAAGTATGTGATGTGAATAAATGTCAGCTAATCTATCAACACATAGATAAATGTCAGCTTGTCTATCAAGCATTATTTAAGCCCAGAATAAAATTTCATTCATCAGAACTGAACTCCTCCGTGAGCAGACTGGATAGTCTATGTAAATTACTAGTTTTCATCCAGAAAAATCTCTTCAAAGTTGTATTTATGTTGACAAACAAACAGGTTTAGAGGAGAGTTTCAGCCCTCTAAATTAGCCATGAGTTAATACATCAAGAAAGAGGTCCCACCATCAGTCGGTGAGATTTTTCCATGATAGATCACAATCACTTCTTGATCAAAACAAAGCTGAAGCAGAGGCGGCTGATGGAAATGCGAACTACATTGTTCTTGCATCATTTCTCATGATGCATTAGATTTAGTCTCATTTACACATGGTTTTGGCAGAAGCATTCTTCAGGCTGCAGCTGAACAAAAAGCAACTTCTTGTCTCAAGTTGTTTGATTTTTTTTTTTCTTTATGGAAACTTGCTTTGAACAAAGAACTGATAGCACAGGCAACTGCCAGCAGGAACTACCAAGAGATGATGTGTTCCACTCTAGTATTACGTCAGTGGCTTGCCAATCCTTTTCCCCTAAAATATTTGTAAAAACATTGGAAAGACCTAAGAAATTTACAAAACAGCTCCTTAAACATCTGCTTAATGCCCTTTCCTTCAAATATAAAAGACCTCCAACATTTTAGGGTCTTTTTCTGTGGGTACAAGGGAGAGGTCAAGGAAGAGGTAAAAGGTAGGATAACTGATATCTTTTCAGTTGCTATGTTACAAAATTTAAATGACTACTACTCTAAAGATTAAATACAGACTTTACATAAACAAACAGAACAATGGAAATAAACCGTAACTGAGGTCATATAAAATCCTTATCAGGTCAAGTGACAGTATATTAAGAATAACCTTATATGTTATACAGAAGATAATATACACAGATTGTAACAGTTATTTTTCCCCTTAAAAGTCACTGTCAGTAGGATCACAGTCTTACTGTACAGACAAGTGACCGGAATATTTGAAATTACTAACAGGGTAAATTTAGGTTATAAAAGAAAAATGTATCAAGTACAGCTTTACACATGTCTACACTTAAATTAAAAGCCTTCTTAAACATTCTCCTACATACTCCACTTTCACCCTAACTGGAATATCACTGCCAGTATACAAACCCTAGAGAGGGCACTTCTAATCTAGTTAGTGTAACTATTCTAAAGGACAGCCATCTTAAAAAGGAGATTAAGTTCAGATGTTTAGAAACTTTAAAAATAAGAGAAAGTTAGAAACCCTAGACAGCTACTCATATGTGACTATAATTACCTTTTAGAGAATATGAGACTAAACTCCAGTATTCGCTATGCTCATTGTATTAAAAGTAAGTTCTACCACACCTAAAGGATAAGGCATAGCCATCTACTAATTGGCATATTTGTTTATTTGTGAAAAGGTCCTTATTTGTGTAAGCAGCAAAACAAACTCCAACTGAATGATTGCTATATGCAAAAGAACTGAAGGCAATTGCCTCTGCAGTGAACTTTATAGTTCTCAACAGCACACACGCAACATGCTATCTGAAAAAAGTTACTAACTGAACTACATGTATTAAATACTGAAAAAAGTTTTACATTTTTTTATTATAATTTATTTTATTTAACAATCTAAGAAGTTTGCAGCCATCAGAAGTTCCAGTGCAATTTCGGGTGCAATTGGGAATTCAGGAATCTCCGTAGAGCTGTTAGTATAGCGGACCTTGTAGGTGAAATACATGCATACTTTGGATAGGACATGGGATGGGATCTCTCTAAAATTGACCTCATTTGTTTCATTTTCTGCAAACTGTCCTGTAGAAAGAAAAAAAAAACAACACAAAAGAACACCAAAGCAAAAGTCAGAATCTCAATTCACTGCAAAATGAAAAACACTTGTACACTAATACAACACATTCTACATAGACCTGCATAAGTCCCATATTCCAGGGTATTAGATTCCTCATTGTAAAGCAGGAAGTGCCACATTCAGAGCCCTCAAGAATATTAAGATACCCAGCATTACAAAGTGTTTATTTTGGCTGCAGCCTATTAACAATATTCTACACAACTATACCAGAAATTTAGGTTTACTTCTGATATAGCTGATAGGTGCTCTAAAACTGTAGTACGCTCAGTCCCAGAGGTTCTAAAGTTCACAGTAACAATGGCAACAATAAAAAGACATCAAGTTTCTAACTGTCTTACCCAAGGAAAAAAAAAAAAAGCTTTATAGATGCACTGTGTCTGCACATGCACACCTAGCAGTAGTCCCTTCTGTGACTCATTAGCTTTGAATGTCTCAGTTTCGAGTAGATTTGACAAAAGGGTTGAAATCTCAACAATGCATTAACGTGGTAAGTTGTGAAAACAGGCAGGCAGCAGGGACAAGGAAACTCTAGTTGTACTGGAGGAAAGGTTACATACAGTAAGAGTATATCGCTTTTAGATATTAAAGAATTTATCCAAAGCTCAAATCTCAAAACACAAGTACATTTGAAATTAGCTTTCTATAGTGCCTATAACTATGAAACCTGGATGATACAAAGTCATCCTATGGTTCACCCCACAGCCTTTCTACTGTTATCTTTGTCTCTGTTTTCCTCACATCTCTGGACTTTCAGTAAGCTGAAAGACAATACAAACATGAACTCCATATTTATGGGAGACTAGCAGTGTTTGGTTCCCATTATTTCTGTAGGCATCCCCTTCTAACTACAAAGCAGAATTATTTACTAATGCCTACACAGATTTGTGTAGAAGTATCTGCATGCACTGAAGCCAGTCTGGCTTGAATTCTAGTACAGGAACAGTCGGAAGCAACAGAATAAATGTTAGCATATTGGCAATGTCACAGCACTGGAACACAACACTTAAACATCAGTGAAATTATGACCTCCTGAACTAGATAGCAACGGTACTTTCCCTTGTGAATGCATTTATCTTGCTAGTTTTTATACAAAGTATCCTTGAATGCTGAGTCCTTTACAGAGTCAGTTTCTAGCCCTCTAAGCAGGTTACTTTGCCTTTTATTCCTTCATGTTGAACAAATTCAGAGCAGATCTTGTAACTACTCTTCCTTTTGCATGTCTGGAAGGACAACGTGGAGTGCATCAGACACAAATGACATTTTACATATTTTCAAATGCAACCATTAAAATAACAGCAGAACATTAAGCTGAGAATTTTAATTGCTCAATTTGTCCAAGTATTACTAAGTAATTTAAAAATGTATTACACAAATAGATCTCTCCAATAATCTTCCTGACCAGAACCTAAAAGAGAACAGAAGAATGACCATATTCAGATCTGAGCTCCACGTAGCCCACGGCCCACCACTCCAGTGGCTAAAGGTAAACACACAGGATGAGGGTGAAGAAGAGGGAAAGCCCATGTTAACTTCTCCCTGTTCTCTCCTCCAAACCTTTTGGTCTTCAAAAATTAGACTCTTCTTGACCCAGACATAGTCTCATATATTCAGTAACACACAAGGTCCTTCCCTTCTGTAAGTTTATCTACCCTTGTCTCAAATGAAAGCTAACTTTCATCATTAGGCTCAGGAATTCGTTGCCATAGGATGTTGTGAACGTGTGGCCTAAACCCAACTAGGCAGCTGAGCACCACACAGCCACTTGGCTCACTTGCCCCTGCTGTGGACAAAGGAAGAGGAAAGGAAGATTAAAAGCAAGAAAACCTGTGGGTTGAGAGAAAAGAAAACAAAACAAGTTATGAAAAGGTAATCACCACCTCCCATGGGTAGACTGATGCCCAGCTAGTTCCCAAGCAAAAGGTGGCTAACCTCCCTAACTCCCTTCTCTCTCTTTTTAACTTTGGAGCATGATATTATATAGCATGCAACTTCTCTTTCACTAGTTTGGGTCATCTGTTTGGTTGTGTTCCCTCCCAACCTCTTGCACACCCTCCTGTCTGGAAAGTCATTGGGTGGGGGTAGAGTGAGAAACAGAAAAGGCCTGGAGAGCGTGCAAACACCTTTCAGCAACAGCTAAAACAGAGGTGTGTTATCAGCCCTATTTCGGTCACAAATTAAAGCACAGGACCATGTGACCTCTTGTGCAGAAAATTAACTCCATACAGAATACAAGTTCCACCGTGGAGGTGGCAATAAAAAACTACCAGCTTGTTCGTTTTGGACTTGACAGCTACACATTTCATGTAACACCCTCAAGTTCTCACACCATGAGAAACTAGTAGCAATGAAGCTGTACAATCACCAACTTCCCAAAAGAAAAGTCCATTTTTAAGTGTGGTAGCACAACACCCCACAGAGGTGGACTGTTCTGCTGGAAACAGGAACTAGGTAGGGTCTGGAAAAGTTATCATTTATGCCAACTTGCACTCACCGCACGATAAAATATCGACCTGTCCAAAAGTGAAAGCAAAGAATGTGAAGGTACTAAATCTTTTGTACCTACCCGGTCCACTCAACATAGCTTTTATTGTTCCTGATGTTAATGCATGCTCTCTTTTTACGATGAACTCATGGCCATCAGAGGATATTAACTTCACATACATTGCATCTGGGCCCTCACACCCACCATATGTTTTCTCTTCTCCATCTATAACAGAAAAAAAGACAATGGTTTCAAAACACAATATACTGATTCACAACACTGATAATGCAAGTTGCACTTTTTTCTATGACTATGTTTGCAAACTGAAGAATCCAAATGCAACCAGAAATAAGACAGAAGCATTTTCCATATTTGGGGACTTTGTACACAATCACAAACATTCTGCGTTGGAAGGGACCCACAGAGATCACTAAGTCCAACTGTAAAGTGAATGAGGGGATTGAACCCACAGCCTTGTCTTTATTAGCACCATGCTGTAACCAACTGAGCTAATCTCCTCTGAAACAATCAGCAATCTGTTTTAAGGTAAGAATTTTTGCACAGGTTGGAATTTTAACATCTCTTTTATTCCTCCATCACCAAATTCTGTCATGATTTCTAAAATCTATGCAGGGATGAAGTTTTCCTTTAGACATTTTCAAGTGAACTGAACATGCTACTGATTCCCGCCATAAGGCTATTGCCATGTTTATCATACTAAAACTTGCTAAAAGTTACCTAAAGACATGGCTGATGTTTAAAAACACAGACTGCAAGGAAAAAAGTGCTTTCCAAAGCACAGGTAAGAATAAAAGCAGTCAGTATTCCTGCACTGAAGAAATGAAGATTCATCCTCCCTCACTGCCCAACCAAACCCAGAACCACACAGCATTAGTGCATACCCATGTTGTGGTGGAAAAGAGGGAAACTGCCGAAGCACTAAATCCACGGAAATTTGGAAATTCTCCCCACAGCAGTTTTGACTGTGCTTTTTCTGTTCCACTAAATACCCACTCTCTACTTTTCTTCTCCAGAAGGCCTTACCCCCTTCCCTTTTTGTTCCTTCATTTATTCTATCCCAACAGTGCTATCTTTAAAAGCTGAATTACTGTTGCCAGTATAGCAAGTAAAACATTCCCTAAATCAAGTTGCTTTGTGAATTTGAAATTAAAATTGAATTACCATGTAGTTACTGCCAATTTTAGTAAAGTACTGCCAGTGCCAAACATGCTAAAATATATTCAGAAAAAGTACAGATAAAACCAGAATCTGTCCAATCACAGTTCATTAACCAGTCATTTGTAGAGGCAGATACAACAGTTGCAGACGTAGTCATATCACACACAATGTAATTTACCAGAAATCAGTTCTTATTATGATCTCTGAGTGAGAATTCAACAGGCTGATCTTAGCTAACAAACAAGCAAAGAATTACTTAAAACAGTCCGCTATCCAAAATTTTAGTGCTATAAAAGCCTAAAGGCATTCCCATTTTAGCATGTACATTTTCAGGAGTATGCATGTTAAGCAAGTGAAATTTTTTGTTAACTGGATGCACTCTGAACAAGTCTTTCCATAAATGAACAGTCACTTGAGAAAATTCTCCTACAAACATTTGTAGGAAGTTCCACTAACTTTTGAGGCTGCAAGAAAAACAGATCAACATTTAAACTCCTACAATCCAACTCCTCTACCAGTGTGAGAGAAAATGCTTCAAATCACAGGAAAGCAGAAAACATTGAGACTATGAACTTACCCATTCTCTTCTTATAAAAAAAAATTCCTTTTCAACTGCAGATTTTGCAATAGGAGTGTCTGAAAAAACACAAGAGACAATATTTTGAGTCAGCAGTACCATTTTTAAAGTCACCTTTACTTATTAGTCTTTACGTTATCATAAACACTCCTATTAAAAGAATATGATAATACACAGCACGCAGTGTTGATGAGCAGTATGTTTTGAAAACAGAAACCTATGAAATTCACCAATGGGAAATACAAACCCCTTCACCCTGGGAAAAATTACCCCAGGCACCAATACTGTCCAGAGGCCAACCTGCTGGAAAACAGCTTTGCACAAATAGACCTGGGGGTGCTGGTGGACAATTTGAACATGAGCCAGCACTGTGTCCTTGCAGCAAAGGTGGCCAACAGCACCCTGAGCTCTATTACAAGCACTGCCAGAAGGTTGAGGCAGATAATTCTGTCCCTCCACTCAGCACCAGTGGGACACATCTGGAGTGCCGGGTCCAGCACGCGCCAGACTGAACTGAGTCCTGCAAAGGGCCACAGAGATGACAGGGAGATTGAAGCACCTGTCACACAAGGAGAGGCTGAGAGAGCTGGGGTTGTTTAGGCTGGAGAAGACAAGGCTCAGGGATCAGTCTAATCAGGATGCACTAAATACCTGGCCTCCAACCTGTCCTTCCCAGGAGATTGACAGTTCACCAATGTCACCTACATAATCTACTTCAGACATTTAACGTAGGTATTCACATGGTAAGTTAACCAGCAGCTTCCATAGCTTATATACTGACATCCAGCTTGCTGCATATGTATTTCTCCATGAAAATGAATCTAAAGAGTTAGAGAAATGGAAGCACTTATTTGCAAAACTAATCTAATAAGTTCAAATACAACTTTTATTGCTTTACCCTGAACTGCATCTCTGCTGTGGAAAAAAAAGAAATTCCACCTACCCATCTGCTGTCCTAAAATCTCTTTCATGTCAACAGCCGTTCTCTAAACATTAACCCAGTACAAATCAATGAACTACTATTGTGTGCCCACAGATTCAGGAAAACAGCACCAGGAAATCCGGGTGGTTTCCCAGCTGATATCCAGGGTTGAGGGCAGCAAAAGAGACCCAAATAGAGACCACTCTCCACATTCCCTCCCTCCTATGTTTCTGGTAAAAGTTTAGCAAGATAATGTAAGCAAGCTGAGGAAGCTGCAAGCTTTGGAAGAAGCACAACAGACATCACTTTGCTATTGCTGATAGCTTCACTTCTCCACAGCGCTTTGATGCTGATTTGTTCCATCTCCCTTTTTTTATAGCTACAAATATGAAATAGTCTGAATGTTTCCTCCATCTTTCACAAAAATGCACTCTATTATGTACACCTAACCAAACTACACGTGCATAACCAATAGTTCTTAATTGTCTGTGGAGAAATGAGCAAAATTCATCCTTCACGTACATTGCTGCTGTCTTTGGAGTGTTAAATGCCTTCACCATTTTCAATAATTCCAGGAGCTCATCTAATGAAATTACATTTGGGTGCTGGAACAGTTAGGGCCCAAAACTGATGGGATCTTTCACCCTATTCCAACAGCTTTTGTAAATGAGAAATCAAGCATCTTATGGGAGAGTATCTGTTGCTCAGGAACTGAAGGGATACCTTACATTATTACTTCTGCTATCACTTTTTCTAGCCACAAAACCTGTTGCTATATTCCAAAAGAGTAGTGAAACTACTTATGATTTAAAAATAATAATAATTTAAAAAAACAAACATGGAGTGATACCATTTTTTGGAAGTGCTGGTGAGGATAAAATGTTCCTTGGTTTAAAATACAAATACTGTTACTAAATACAGGAATAAAGACAGGCTAGTTAGTGGGAATGCAATATTAAGACCTTGCAAGGTAAAAGCATAAACTTGAGGAGGCTAATACATTGAAAGTGGAGAACTGAAAACAAATGTCTACACAACAAAACCCTTAGAGATGTCCCAAAAATATGCAATGAGCATTTTAAAAAATAAAATGAAAAGTACCATGATTATAGAGGGGGAAAAAAATACGGTAGTTAACAAAGAAGGAAAAAACCTATCAGGCTTGGTGGTCTGAATTCAATGGTTCTAAAAAGGAAAACAGGATAAAAATACAGTAAGCATTAATAAGATTTAGGACACACTGAACTATTCCAAAATGAATCAATAATTTTCCTTGGAAAAAAAGATGCAATCTGGACTCCTACATCATCTGGGGTTAAATAAATATGATGAGAGGTAGTCTTAAAATGCGAAAGAAATTTGCTACAAGACTACAAGAATACAGTATGGTATGGCCAACACGGAACAACTGGGCTAGAAAAGAACCACTAATTCCTCAAAAAAATATGTTGAACTTCTATTTTAAACAGTGCTGCCAGCAAATAACAGGTAGATTTGGATGAGATGGAAGTGAAAGGCATTGCAACAAAAGGGGAATAAAGCATAACACACACAAGCGACCAGTCTTGAAAAATGGCTTACTAGAAACCCATGAAATTAAATGTTATGAAATGCAAGATTCCTGTATGTAGGGACCAATAGAATCTTCTTTCAGGTAGTCAGGACTTGTTATTTGGGGGTACAGACATTCTGTGGTCAACCATAAATTGATGCAGCTCTATGGAACTAAAGGAAAAAAAAAAAGGGTGGGGAACAAAGAGGCAAATGCACATTAAGGATTTCTTTGCAACAGAGAGACGTATGAGCACCATTGCACAAGAGCAACAACTTGTCTGGAATACCACACGCAATTCTGAATTCCTGTTTTCAAGAAAAAGAAGTTCGAATTACAAGAACTACAGGAAGGAGCTACTGATATGACCAAAGAGCTTGTTTTATAAATGAAAAATTAGTCTTCCTTACCCAGCTTAGCAAAATAAAATTGGAATGAAGATAAATACAAAAATTCATTCAAAAGATAGGCATCAAATAGGGAGAACTATGCCAACATTGTACCTCAGTTTAAGTCCAACAAATGAACATAAATGAGAAAAATAAAGCATGTAGAAATCATTGTCATTCACAAATTCTCAATTGTGCACATAGTAAAAATAGTATGGAGGGAAATTTTCTGCACAATCTTTTTTACTTGACAACAGCATGGCCTTAAGTTTTAAATAATAGGTTAGAAACAGGAGAGTCAAGAAACCTTGTATATTGTCTTCCAAGAAATGATTTTCTTACAGTGCATTTTCCAATGTAATGTTTATTACAAAACATATCACTATTTTTTCCTTCTGTATAACTAAAGCAGCACAAGCGACAACATTTCCCAGCCAATGTGAAGAAAGAGACTCGGAGGTTTCTGAAGATGCCTGGTAACTACCTATGTTTTAATTACTTTTCCAAATTTTATAGCTGCCCCTGTCTGACTTCACCAAGACTACACCAATGAAGCAGTTGGGAAGACAACAATCCAAGTTTTGAGAACTTGTATTTATTATATATTTCTGACTTGACTATTCCAGACTCCTGCAAAGAACCACTAATTTTTGCTGAAGTACAGTCACAGTTCCATTTACTCTTCAAGAAGCTTATGTGGCCTTACCAATTAGGTAGATCAGCTCCCTGACTTTAATCTCAAAAAATATTAGGTATTGCTGTTCTGCTTTGCCTGCTTAAAAAAAAAAAAAAAAAAAAAAGAATTAGCAAAAACTGCATTTGTTAAGGGAAAGTTTACATAAAAGGAATATGTCACTTTTTTGTCTACAAGGGAGAATACAATACAACTAAAATCAGCTTATTTGGCACAAAAACCTTCCAGCCAGTCAAAAAAGGAAGTTCTTGCTGCAGAGAGCAACATTCTCATTACATACTAGAGAACTGAAAATTGTCACAAGTTGCCAGAATATTTACATGTATTAGTTAGACTATAACAAAGTATCACAAAACATGGCAACTAAGCCACACAAGGCATAGTTTGCACCCTTTAACATCTTCTCCTTCTTACAGCTCTAAGAAATACCATTAGTTCGATCTCTTCCCTGCTTCCCTTGACCATCAAATGCAAGAACAAAACTGAAGCATGTCCACGACCGTCCCACCTCACTCCCAAAGCTGTGAGCTCATCTCCCAGGCTTTCCCAAAAATTCCAGAATATCATTTCCTCGTACATCCTGTATGCTGATGAGAGTGGAATAGACTGGAAGGACATGTGTAGCTGAACACATGCAACCACTGCACGGCTTCCAGAGCTCTGTTCTGGTCAGCACAAGAAAATTAAATCTATGCAAACATTTCAAGCACTCAGATTCTTTGATCCCACAGGAAAACTCTTTAAAAAATCTCGTTCTGGTTCAAGGAAACTCAAATGGCTTCCAACTCATCAGCTATGGCATACACACACGGCTTTTGTACTGCTTCAGCTGGTGACATTTCTGTACTCTACACTATCAGTTTCCGGAAAACGTGTGGCAAATAACACACAAAATGCCTTCACAATTCCTACTACAGTTTGGAAGCCAAATGTTGACAATTTTTTGGGTGTCATTTGTGCATCAGTAAGAGTTCATCAGTTACCAAAGGCTGCTATGTGTTGCAACAGAAGCCTCCTACTGTTCAACGCTAAATTCTATACTATCCTGTACAATAATTTGTTTAAAAACACTGCTCTTCAGTTTAGCATTCACTGCTCAAACTGCACTGAAAAATAGCTAATGGAAGTAGGGATCGAAGTATATTTTGAAAAAACATGATGGGAAACTGGCACAGCATGACTTCCAAATCAGCTGATTCACTATTCCATACTCAAAGGCACTAAAATTCAAACTTTTGGGGTCACACTGTAATGCAACAGCAAGGTAAACTATGGGTGAATGTTAGTTGAGATTGGTGATGTGATAGGATACCACGTATGGAGTATCAAAGATCCCACGTAAGATTTCTTTTCCTGTCTAAGGAAATTTTCCTTCCCAGTAACTCCCAAGGAAGTTTCAAGAAAAAAAAAAAAACGCGTAGGGGAACATTAACTGTTTTCTTCCAAACACAGAATAAAAGCCCTGTACTGTCCAGATCTTGCCAAAGGCTGCTGCCATACTGCAAAATTTTACAGGGCGTGGATTACTGCTCTCTTGTTACAGGCATTAATCAAAAACTACTGTCACACAAACTGCCCCACAGTGAAGATAATTAAATGCCAAACCTTTCTTGGTGCAAAGAGAACTTGTCAAAGTACATCAAAATTCCTTTATTGTAATCTGACAAAACCCATACTTTTGTGACAAAATTTAAGGGTTTCTTGTAACATACTCTGAAAATTACAGAACACGGTAAAACACCTGCAGCTGAGTATCCTTTCAAAAGATACTCATTTACCTCACTGCACCACTGTTAAGAGTCTTCACATTAAGACTACATGAAATTATCGATATCTGTTCATTACTGACCCTGGTATAAAAAAAAATAAATCTCAAATGGCTTTTCTCTGATGCAACAAGAAAAAAACCTAAGTGCTGAAGAGCTAAAAGTTTCCAAAGATTATCTTAAAGCTCCCAATGGGCATGGTAGCAAAAATTTTATAACTTAAGCACACTAAAAGGCTGATCCCAAGGCATAAGGTGTGTGCTACATGTGCAAAGATTGTAGCCAATATACTACAGAAGAACTAATAAAAATTTATTCTACTTCTAAGTAACTCTTCAGTAATAAACATTTATCCCCTCAATTTTTTTTTTTTGGTCCTTATTCTAGCAAAAGGAGTAAATTGGAAGCACGTAAGGAATTATTCAGAAATAAGTGCCCAAAGGGGTTCTTATCCTTAAGGCCTCTCGCCTGCCTGTTTATCTGTGTTTTTCTGGTTTGCTTCCAAATTTCATCAAAGCCAAGTAAACAAGTGGCCTATGACTACCTAGGTCTCCCCACAGCGCAAAGTTTAACTTAAATCTACAGTTCCAAACATACTTAATAAATATTTAATAAATGTTACCTGCTGTGAGATTAAACTGGCTGTCAAAGCAAACTGCCAGCATCACCATCGCCTTTTCACACATATATATGAAGCCAGCAATAACTTAGCAATGCTCAGGTTCCTTTTTTTTTTTTAAAAGCAGAACCTCCCTTTGAGAAACACACACCACGCGAAAGCTTGTTTTTATTGCTACGTGTAGGCGTATCGCCCTTTTCCTCGCTTTGCTTACCAAAGAGCCAAAGCACTTTAACCAGCACTTCTCACCTTGGCACAACAAACCCTGAGGCCGCAGACTAAAGTCTTTCGGCCTTAGCTTTTCCCCTCTCTCTAGGGCCTGGCGCAGGAAAAGGGCGAACGTCACTTACGGCAGGAGTTTGGGAGCGATGCTCAAACACGGCACAGGCTCCGGGGAGCCCCTTTCCCGGCGGCGCCGGGATTCCCAGGAGAACGCTTTGGGGGGAGAAACGCGCTCTTCGCCACCACCCCGGCGGGGGAACCCCGGCCTGGCACCGCGCCCCGCGACAGCTCCGGGGGCCGCTCCGACCCCTCCGCCCGCCCCCTCCCGCCTGGCGCGGGGCGAGGCCCGCTGCCCTGTGCGGCGGCTCTGCGAGGGGCCGTCCCGGCCCGCGGGCTGTCCCGCTGTCCCGCCCTCCCCGCCGTCCCGCCCTCACCGCTGCCGCCGCCGCTCCCTCCGCGCTCGCCGGGCCGCGCTCTGGGCCCACCTGCCGCCGAGCGCTTCCGCCCGGGCACGCGCCGCTTCCGGCCCCGCCCCGCCGCGCCCCCGGCATGCCGCGCGGGCGCAGCGGTGCATTCTGGGGCGCGTAGTTCCCGGGGGCGGCAGGGGCCGGCCTGCCATGGCGGGGCCTGGCGGTGCTGCTCGACAGCGGCTGAACGTGAGCCGGCCTGTGCCCAGGCGGCCGGGAATGCCAGTGAATTCCCGGCCTGTATCAGGAACAGTGTGTCCAGCAGGACCAGGGCAGTGATGGTCCCCCTGTACTCGGCATGGGTGAGGCCACACTTGGAGTGCTGTGTCCTGTTCTGGGCCCCTCATTTCACTAAAGACATTGTGGTGCTAGAGCGAGTCCAGAGAAGGGCAACGAAGCTGGTGAAGGGTCTGGAGCACAAGTCTTATGAGGAGCGGCTGAGGCAGTTTAGCCTGGAGAACAGGAGGCTGAGGGGTGACCTCATCACTCTCTACAACTACCTGAAAGGATGCTGTAGCCAGGTGGGGGTTGGTCCTTTCTCCCCAGTCACAAGCAATAGGACAATAAGAAACAGCCTCAAATTGCACCAGAGGAGGATTATATTGGATACTAAGAAAAATTTCTCCACAGAAAGGGTGATCGGACATTGGAATGGGCTGCCCAGGGAGGTTCCTGGAGGTGTTTAAGAAGAGACTGGATGTGGCACTTAGTGCCACGGTCTAGTAGACAAGGTGGTGTTGGGTCACAGGCTGGACTCGATCTCAGAGGTCTTTTCCAACCTGATCGATCCTGGGATTCCGGCAATGCTGACGCGGAGCCGGGCGGGCCCTTCCTGCGGCCGGAACCAAAGCGCACGGGGGCGGCGGCGCGGCGGGGCTGCCGGGGCGGCACCGCTGCGCTCCGCTCCGCGCTGTGCCGGGGCGGCCGCGCCGCCGACAT
>JAWWLV010000088.1:120597637-120607976 GCA_035041135.1 Platyrinchus mystaceus
GGATTATGTGACCAATACGTCTGTCCTTGAACAGGCAGCAGTCACGAGCATTGAGGCCATGCTGCTGAGAACACAGCACAGCCTGGGAGTCTTTCTGCTTTGCCTTTTGCAACCAGACTTGTCTATCTCACATTGGCCTTTTTAGCCATCAATGCGCTTGTAGCAAGCGTGGGTAGAGCCCTTCTCAAATCTTCGTTCACGAAGCCTAGCCATGACGATCTGAAAAAAACACCTAAGCTTGAACCAGGTCTAGAAAGTCACTGAGTTCAGCAGAGAGGTTGCCTTTGTTTATATTAAGAGGGCTATTATCTAAAATCTTTTAAATTTGCATTGCTTTTTCTGGTCTGTGCAGCAACGCCAGCACAAGTCTGGTTACAGAGGGACGCACATTCAGCTGCCTAATCGTGTCTCTCGGTAGGGTACATTCAGTGCTGTCTCATGCCTTCTTCAGACTGGCCTGTGACTTGTGCTAAATCTATTGGACTGACAGAAGACTCAGCAGAGAGCCTGGCTTGGCTTCTTACTGCTTAAACTCACTCCATACCAGTGGCCATGGCTTTGTGATTGAAAGGAATATTTTTTTGACTGTATGTGCACAAGGCATCTCATCTTTAAAGGTTGCCTAATCACTCCTTTGTGGCTGTCTCACTATGCCATTTCTTTTTTCCAACTATTACAGCCTTCCTGATTTATTTTAGTTTCACTGCATATCTTACTATTTTTAAGCAAGATTTGACCATCTTGAAACAAATGCAAATACCTGTCTATTTTATATACTGCTTCTTTTTTTTCTTTAAAAAAAAAAGCCCAAACAATTCCCGATCTAAGAGGAGCCTGCAGATGTACATAAAAATCAAGAAGGTAACTTGTGAGAAATAATTTGATTAATTTCTGAAAGTCATTCTCCCATAAATTCAGTAGGCTTCCATATTTTATTATAGTGAGAAAGAAAATTTAATTGTGTTTTCTGTCAATTAGATGGCAATTGTGCTCTCATGATGAGGTATTAGCTTTTATTTGATCTGTTTCTGTAGCTGGGACTAGCAGCATTGTCAGGTTTGTGCTGTAAGTGCTGACCCAGTTTGGTCCACATAACTGATATAACAGATACAGGCAAAATATGTTATTCTTTGTGTAATACACTAACAGGAAGAAATAAGGGGATGTATCTAAAGTGCTTTAAGAGTTTCTGTTTTGGTGTCTCAAACCTGAGTATCAAAATCTGCAACCTGGAATGTTTTCAGCATCCCAGGATAAAATTGGGTGTAATCTATCTTCAGTTGTGACAGATAGATTCTGTGTTCTTATTGAAACATCCCAATCAAAATTTGACTGCTTTTGTTAGTAACTGACTAATATTCAGGGTCCATCTCAACCCAGCCTTTGCATGGCTCTGTGCTCTAGGGCAAACCATGCACTGCTGCTTCTCCAACAGAGACTGTGGGGAAGTCTGGGAGAAGGTCATGGAGAGACTCTGGTAGGCAGATGTGGGAATTATCAGTTGTAATTTCATGGATCTTTAAGTTTTCTCTCCCTAAGAAGGATAACCATGATAGATACAGCTTTGAAGGTGGTAGCTGTCATCATACAGGACATCAGTGGTTCTACTCAATAACATGTCAGATGGTTGCATTCAGCTCCATTTGGAAATACATCATCTAATTACACTCCTCTAAATTTCTGGTGTGTTCTTAAACATGGTGAGCTTTGTGAGAAATGTATTATGAAAACTAGTGAGAGTTACTGACTACATATTGGTAAAAGAGTGGACTTGGTTTTCATCAGTTGTGGGTTTTTCTCTTCTTGAATAGGTACAGGAAACTCTGTGTTTGAAATTATGCCTTTAAAAATGTTACTTCTGATGAGTCAACTATACTTGCCGTTTACATACTTCTGGTAATCATGTTTTTACTTCACTTCCCCATTTCACACAGTTTTCTCTTTCCTTTTCACTCGTGGCTTGAGCTGTGTTGTCCGGGGAAAATATAGCAACAAAAGCAGAAATTCTTTTTCTTCACAAAATTTATCGTGATGGTAACTGATGGTGCTGCAGTAGGATTATTTAAGATTGCAGAGAATTTGAAAAACAACGGAACTTTCCCTGAAGTCATGTGACTGAGGATGACTGTGCTGAATTTTGTTCCTCTTTTCTCAAAGCAAAGTTTTATTCTCTCAGATACTGAGCAAAAAAAAGTAATTATGTTTGGACTTATTTTTTTCACTTTATTCACCTCTGGAGTCAGCGAATTTCTTTGTGCATCATCAGATCTTGAAATATCGTATACTTTTTGTGGTAAGTAAAATATAGCGAATTCTTTTTCTAAGTTTGCATGATAATTACTGTAGACTGAGGAAATGCAAATTTTCTTTCAAATTTCTTTCTTTGATGAATACAGAAAAATACAAAGAAGTTCAGCTCAAGTCTATTTCTGTTGTTAATTACCATATTACAAGAATTATACTTCATAGGTGTAAATATTACCACAATGCTGGTTCTAGCAGCTGAGACAGAGAATTTTATCCTCAAGTAAAGCAGGCGTGTTTTGGTTCAGGAAATATTAGAAGATAATTAATTTAAACTTATTTTGCTCTATTGTATAAATTATGCAAATTGATTTAACGAATATAACACACTGAAAAGGTTGAAGTATATGTAAAAGAAGAGGGAATGTGATATTCTGTCTGGCTGGGGTATCAAGTTTTGGGACAGCATAGTGTGTCCCTTCTTGCTACGTCTGTGTCGTGGGCTGATATTTTGCATATTCTAAAAATGCACTCATAGAGCAAATCTACTCAAAGGTTCATTTACTTTATCTTAGAAAATATGCTGGTACCTTAAAAACATTTTTAGCTGTTGTCAGCAAGTTTATATAGGTTCCATGGTTAGGACAAGTAGGGATATTTTCAGCAGAGGACCACGCTGGCTTAACGCTACTAAAGTTTTTATGTATCTTCAAAAGACAAATAAAGGAACTTTTGCCTGGGTTTTGTGTGTAAAATATCATCAACCAAAAAACTGAGTTTTCTTGTTACTTAAAGAAATACTATTTTGGTTTTGCCTCTAAGCAAATAAATAATTAATAATAAAATTTAAAATACATGTTTAGCATTTATTACAAATATTAGACAATTTTATATATTGTCTAATATTTTTAATATTGTCTAAGGCATATATATTGTGTATACCTTACATTAAATACATTTCTAAATGTGTGTTTATTGTAAGTGTGTATATATGTATATTTTTATCATTTTCATGGAGAAGCCTATTCACACTATCAATATGTAATATCGTTTTCCTATAGATTCTACAGCTCATGCTTTCATGTTTAATGTGACACCTTGCAGCATCATGAAAACACATGTCTGGAAGGCTACTATTAACTGGATTCCGAGTGAGTATCTCTTAACTAGACAATTGTAATCTGGAAATGCAGAAAATCAAGTACAAGTGAAAATCTGGCATTTCATCCACAATGCCAGATGATTTAGGAAATCAGTTTCTGTGACTGAAAATGGAATGGATAAATGTGGATAATTATGGACAGAAATGATGATCTGTGAAAATAAGTATGTTTGAGTTTTACTTGTTGGAGCAGTTACCAGAGCCCTGCACGGGGTCTGGCACTGTGTGTGCAAATCTGAGATGGTTTCGGTGTACGTGCATTTGTCTGGAAGAAGCAGACAAGGTTTGTCGCACACAAGCTCTTCTGGCTGAAGAATTCCCAAGTCTTTTTAAGGAGAGAGAATATCATTAGGCCATCCAAGTATGGCAGAACTTCTGTGAAGAATATGCATACTCCAGAGGCTGGAAATGGTACTGGATTGTATGTTTGAACCCAACTGTAACCTTTAAACCCCGCTTTAAGCTGGCAAGCTGAGTTAATAAAATGTTTATGAAATGGCTGTATCATAAACTTCACCTTCTGAATAAAAACTCTGGAGGTGGACTAGGTTTGCTTCTCTAGAAAGATACCTTTATGATGGCTACCAGCATTCAGGACATGCAACATGTGCCTAAAACTAAAGCCTTCATCTGAGCAAGTGTTTAAGTTAGCTGTGCTGCTATCTTTGCTGAAGAAATTAAACAGATTTTGAAATTAGTCACTCAAATATTTTTAAGATTTTTTTTTTTTTTTGAAAACTAGATGATTTTGACTTTTTTTTTTTCTGGAAGTAGCGGTTTTCAAGATACATATTTTTGCCAGTTTTGGGGAGAGTCTTTAAAAAATATTGTATTTCAGAGAAAAATATTTTTTTCTAAGTAGCTTGTCTGCATATATGTTTTTTGTCCCTGCCAGATACCATGTCCTTACTTGCAATGTTTTAATTAGGAAGTGACATCACCTTTTTGAAGATTGTCTTCGGTGTCTGGTATGACGGTGTCAAAGTGCTTCACTGGAAACAGCTCCTGTGCAACGGAACTGATGATGAATACTCAGTGTGTAAAACGCTGAAAGGAGGTCGGTGTGCCATCAACCCATGCAAACAGATTTTTCTCTCCATAACCTAGGCCTTGCTTGGCAGGCAGCAGACTTCAGAGCAGCCAGTTCTCCAGTGCCAAAACCCCATTAAAAGAGAGAATGTCCAAAGTCTGTGTTTTAACATCCTCGTACTGCAGTTTCCATCTCCATAAATGATAATTACTAATATCCTTCATTTCAGTATGACACTTATTATTAACATTTCTAAAATGACATGGAAAAGACTACATTTGATTGGACTGTACAGAAAACTTGAGAGGCACTATCGGCACTACTAATATCCAGAACACAGTTTATTTAGGATTTTTTAAGAAATTCTCTACACCAAGGTATAATGCTTTTTTAATAGAGAAGAGTCAATCTTCTGATAGGGGCTACCCAGCATTAACAAGACACAGGCTCAGATCCAGAGAATTCAGGCAGGATGTCAGACTTAAGGCCAAAAAGACCTGTGAGGAGGTCAAAATACACAGTCTGTGTTTTTCTTTCTTCAAAAATCATTATCAGTTCTCTGTGGAGTTAACACAGTAAGGTGTGTTTGGAGGAGATGCTGCAGGAGCACTGTAGTTAGTTTCTATTTTCTAATGTGGTTTTGACAAATAGTCAGAGCTCTGAGAGAAGAACCAGGTGAGTGCTTTATCAGTGGAAGAGTAAATGACATTAGCAACTGCTGCTGAGAGATATATCATATTGCTTTGAAGTTATTTAGGCAGTCTGATGGCTTTATGGTTAAGTAACCATTTGTATTATAATTATCTCTGTTTTACAGAAACACTTGTAGAAGAATTTGACATTAAAGGTTCAAGAACATCATTTCCAAAGGTACTTTCTGTCATTTTATATAAAGATATAATAATAGTAAAATCACATACTTACAGGTGTACATTTTCTAAAAAGAGACATTCATGCTAACTGTAGAAAACAGAAGAGGAAATGTCAGAAAACTTTCTTATGATTGAAGTGATGAGTCTAAAATGGTAGCATCCCTGAAATGCTAGATGCTTCAGGTTATTATTTCTCTATTATTCCTCCTTTATTTAATAGAAGAAAAGACCAAAGAAATCAGTTAATGCCACCTTAATAATTCCATTTTATTTGGTAAATTGTGTTTCCTTGTACCTGTTTGAGTAAATTAATTCATATTCTTTCTACCCATTTTGTTCTTTATTTTACATTCTCTTCACATGCTGGTCTGTTACTCCCTGAAACTGTTTTCAAATATTTGAAGAGGAATAACAATATCCAAAAGTAAAAGCAGTGCTCCAGTGTTAAACCAAGAGCAGCACCAGTCATCAGGTTGACCCACTCTCTTCCAACACCTGTCCCATCAGCTGCCTGTGCCTTTCCAAACCCTTATCGTCCCTATTAATCCCTACAAGTGTCACTAAGGAGCTCCTACTGATACAAAATCTCAGCCTCCCCTTGTCCCAAAGCCCATGGGCCTCTAACAGTGTTGGACTCTATCCATCCCAACACCTCTTGTAACCCCAGAGCTGGTAGTGGACAGGAACATGCCCTGCTGTGAACAGTCCTCCAATAGATAAAGTGCTTATGGAAGACCTGTCACTTTCCCATACTCTGAATAGACCAGAGTTTGGGACTCTGATAGACCAGAGACTGCTGTTCCTGAGTACTCTGGTCATGAGAAGAAAGTTGAGCACTTTTTTTTTTATATATATACTCATATATCTGACTATACCCATGAGAACAGTCCATGATGGGAATGTCTTTTTCAGTCCTAACAGAAATCACCAGAACCATTCCGAGAAGCTACTTAGACAAGAGTGGGCAGCATTATGTACTAATTTTCTTGTTTTTTTTCTTGCTTGCTTTAGGGCAATTATAGTATTATTGTACAAGGATTCTCTGATGATTCTGAGAATAATATGATCATATGCTTGAATATCACCATGATAGTTAAACAAGATGTTTTCTGACTGAGTGCAACAAACTTTTCAAATAATTCAAGAACGCTGAGGTCACTTCTGCAAACAACTGGAATCCAAGCTGCGAAGTAATAAGCAACCTAAATTTCCTGAGGTAGAATACATCTTGTGTTATCTGGAAAGCTATATGATATATAGTCTTACTCATTTATAGCACTGCTGTAATCAAATGCTCAACCAATGTACACAAAATCTCCGGGTATCAGGCACTCTGAGGCCTGCATTTTGGTGCTGTGCCTTGAGTTATGATACAGTCAAGTTCTTCAGACTGAGCTAAACTAATCAAGAAGTTATGAAGTTCTGAAGTGCAAGAATTAGAAGTTCATCAGTACTCAATTTAAAACAGAGCAATTGAATTTTGGAACCCTGCCATAAGTTGTTGGAGTTTTTTTCTTTTAACAATAAAACTTGTTTATACAATCAATTTGAGAAATCTTTTTTATTCTCCTGTTTTCTGATTGACTTTTGATGTTTCCTAATGTTCTGCTCTTTTTATACCAAGCTAAAACAGAGGAGTAACAATGTGTTATGTGGTTCTAGCTGATGTGAATAACATCCAAAGTGGAATATTTTCAGTTTCACTGGCAGAGCACAGCTGAGTTTAGCCATTCAGAGCCCTATACTGCAACCTCATAGAATGTTTTTAGCTCTTGCTTAGAGTCCAAGGGCCAAAGGCTATATGAGCTGTTTCCTTCAGAAGCAGGAGGATGGTGTCACCCAACAGGTTGATCTGTTCCTCATTTATTCCTCAAAAGAATGTCTAAAGCTTTTGCTGTGACTTTTGCCCTTTGGGAAGCCCAACACTGAGTATTCACCTGCCCTCTCTGCTGCACCTCCACACCCAAGATCTTTGGTAAGACTCTGATGGACTATGAGATCTGGTCCTCAGCAAGAGTGATGTGCTCTTCATCCTCAGCCTCCAGCCAGTAGTTGCTTAGTGGGTTCAGAGACTTTTCCCCAACTAATAGGACACTGTTGAAGTTGCACTTCATGCTGGCTACTAGTTCGTGCTGTGTGTAGCAGATTGCTTCCAAATGCCTGAAAAAAATTAAATACCAGAACAAACCAACACTCTTTCAGTCTGCTAAATATCAAGCATAAAAAATAGCAGAAGTGAAGCTTTTAATCTCACTTTACACATAAAGAGAGATGTTTTTCAAATTTGGTATCAGAAAACTCAACAAAAAACCCCACACCCAAGTATGCAGATACTCCATTTAAAAGTTGGTTTTAGTATAGTTAGTTTGGCTAAATAAAGTAAAATCATCAAGAGTCTATAAAAATAGAAGCAGAACTTCATCTTGACTGGAGACAAGAAGCTGTGATTACATCCAAATGGTGATGGCAAAGCATCTGTTCTTGCCTTCAGTCCTCAGACCATTGCAGGAATACTCCATGATGGAGTGCCGTAGCAGCTTCTGCTTACATTTGAGCTAATTTACTAGAGTTGTGATAAATTTTTCCTTAATCTGAAATATCAGTCAAAAAGCAGCCAGAGAGCATGATAAGCAATACCTGCTTTTCTTCTTTTTCAAATAATGTTATTTATCTAGGCAACACTCTTACCTCATGATGTCCCTGTGTACACATCTCACATCATTCAGCAATGACCAGGTGAAGTCTCAAACCCATTTTTAATGACAAAGTGTTCTGAGATTTTTGCTGGCCTGAATTATTGAGGGTATTAGAAGAAATGTTTTGTTTACTAAGCAGCAAAGTACCACAGGTCAGAGAGACTAACAGCTGCTGAAGATCAAAGACATCACATACTGTTTTTCATTAGTACACATTATGCCTTATGGATATTACAGAAAATTTACAGTATAAGTAAAAGTGTAAGTAGAACTTCTGTCTCTAAATAGAGGCATTTACAGATAAACATTAGGTATTCAGTATCTTTAATTGCAGACTTTTATAGTGTAGATCTTCAGCTGAAGGGTTATGATTGCACATGCCAGCAGATAGGATTGCAAGGCAAAGCACAGGAGCCACACTTTATAAAGCAAAGACAACAGTTATCACTTAATTTTCCTCTCCAAACTTTCCTGAGCCCATACTCAGGGCTCTACTCAGAAAGGAGTCTACTTAGGATGAGATGAGTTACTCAGACCCTGTAAAGACTAATCTGAATGTTTCTTCTTTTTTTTCACTTTATTGGCTATTAAACTTTGATTCATTTTTTGCTTCTCCATTTTCTGCCTCTGTCCAGAGTTGGAATGGTGTGAATACTGTGAAGTAAAATACTGAGTATTTCTTTCTTAAAATATTCAGTGAGACCTACCTGCCTTGAGATTTCTGTGTTTTGCCAGGAGTTCCAGGGAGCAGTACAAAGCCCTCTCCCATGCAAACTGAAGTAAATCAAAGAAGGCTTTATGTTTGGCATACTTATCTGAAACTAATATCTAAAGCCTTCACAAATATCTATTTTTTGTCTCCCTCATTACTGTTGTTTTTAAGCAGCTGTCAGGATTTGCTGCAGATGGGAAAATAGCTTTTCTTCACCCCCTCACCCTCTGTTGCCAAATATGTAATTATCAGACGAAGCAGCTCCTGTACAATGTGGTTTCCAATAAGAATGCACACTTTTTGAGCTGTTATTACAGTTTCATTTGACAAAAGCAGTAAAGCATACATAATTTCAGATGAGACAAGTCCTGCTGACCACAATAACATGTACATTTGATGGTTGAAATTGTAGCAACATTTGAGATAAACACGGAAAGAAAATTCCATGTAATTCAGGTATTACAAGAGCATATCTTGTGTTCAGGGATGTACTGGAAGGCATAAGCAATCCTTCAGTCACCAGTCAGCTTGGCTAGCAAAAAGCACACATACTCAAATAAACTATGTGGTGCCTGCAGCAAGAAGGAGTTGGACTTGATGATGCAGGAGTTGTGTCCTGATTTGCAATACAGGCATCAAAAGAGAAACATGGCAGCATCAATCCCTTTTGCATGATTTCGTTCTTGGTGCAAAATGCTAGTAATTGCCTTGGAAGGGTCTGTGTAGCATATTATGCTGAATGACTTCAGCTGCTTTCTTCTGCCTGCTTGTCCTTGCCAGCACAAGTGAGTTCAGGGACAGTAGATGGGGTAGTGACATTTCTAACGGAAGAGACAGAGAGGGAGGAAAGGAAGGGAGGGGGATTCCTGCCTGCAGAGCTTAGGGGAGAGAGGAAAGGAAAAAGAAAATATAATATAAATACATATATATACATGCATACATGTATTAGGCCAGGTAGTTTATACAGATTCCCAAAGCTTCTGTCTGAAAAAAAAGAAAACCACAACAAACCCACATTTTTTTTTCTTTGGGCTTTAGCCTAAACAGCTACCTTAGCTACAAGTGTTGTGTTTTTAAATTTAAATTTCTTGCTAACATAAGTTCTTATGGACATAAATAAGCAAGCAAAACTCTTAATAGCAAGCCTGGCTCTTTTCTCACAGTAGGGAACGGTCACTCATTCTGTGTATTAAGGTCCTTGTCTGCCCATTTCCCTGTGCTGCACAAAACCTTTGAGTCCTACAGAGTAGATGATTTTATTTTTTTTTTAAATTGTGACTTCTGCTAACTAAGCACATCTACTGTGTGTTTTGTTCTCTGAGAGGTTTGGCATCTCTCCTGAAGAAGTACCTCCACACTGATTATGAAGTTGGTTTAGTTCTTATATACATTGTGTTCAGCCACATTTCATTTAGATTTTTCACTGTATTACCCATAATTTTTGTATTTTTAATATAGCAATGTAGTTTAACAATTTTAGTAATGCAAATTAGGGGACCCCCGGTGGCCTAGCGGTTAAGATGCTGGTCTCTCAGTGCCAAGGCCACAGGTTCAAATCCCCCAGGTAGATGGAGCTCGTCAGCCCCTAAGGCCATCCATCTAAGAGAAGGTCACTCTAAACAA
>JAWWLV010000088.1:120608076-120656947 GCA_035041135.1 Platyrinchus mystaceus
TGTCTCACCTAAAAAATCCATTGCGCAGGCTTGAAAGGTGGGAACACCTTTCCCAGATCTTCGTTCGCAAAGACTGGTCATTTACCTTTTTAATGCAAATTAAGATAAAAAAACAACAATCACACAAGCCCTACAATAAGTAAAGATAAATACAGAAAAGCAAAATTTTACCATTAGTCCTCTGAAAGCAATAGAATTGAAAAATCTGCCCTTCACTTGTGAGATGCTTAAAGGAAAAAATAATAAAACAAGACATAGTGCATATGAGAGTGAACTGTTGTTCACCATGACCCTGAATTAATTTGACCCTATTTTAGAATGATGTGATTTTATCTCACATCTGAAAATCAGCTGAACAGACTGGTAGTTATCTCTTCTAATCATACATCACACTCAAGCAATCTGCTCTGTGTCAGTGCATATTGCATGGAGTGGAATTTTCATTATATCTTTAAAGCAGTAAAGATGTTTAAAAGCACAGACATAATGAAGATAGATAAATGAACATCATTAATGAAAGTTTCACAGATGACTGCCAGAAAAACAGACTGTCAGGAGCAGTATTCCTTTCTGATTCCCTAACCTACCTTCCAGTGACTCTGACTGCTAGTTATACAGTTTCTCTAACCTGTAAAAGTTTTGATGATTTTAATATTCTAATAAAAGAAAAAAGGGTATCCTAAAAAAAAAAAAACCTGAAGTAGTATCTTATCCAGAAAAATCCAAAATATTAAAATGAAGAAACAGTATTGTCAGATGAGTAATAAGGACAAAAAAAAGTGGCTGTGGGAAATAAATAATTTTGATAGCTTCAGAATGTTGTGTATTTATTTTGACTAAATAACTTAAAAATAGTAGGCTTCAAATAATTTAAATTTGAGAAACTTCAGCAAATAAGAAATATTTTTCTGCTTTTTTGTTTTTGACAAATAGACATTATTCAAGCAAAGACCATTGTGCCACAAAATCACTGCGATTTTGCAGATAAGCCAGGAGTCAAGCTGAGATAGTTGTACTCATATTAGTATCTACTTGACTATCTGAGTTGTCCTTCTGCATAGAGGTGCACAGCCCAGGTCTAAATGACTTAAATGCCTTTTTCTGGAACTAGTATGCAAAGGGCAACATTACAACTTTGCAAATAGTGCAACAGGAATCAAGTTGTCCTGTGGAGAAGATCGAACCGTATATTGTAACTTCATAAATTATAATTTTCTTTTGGTGCTTCTGGTTTTATAAAAAGTAAATGTTATAAGAAATAGAACAAATAAACAGACTGATATGCCTCCTCCTTATGCAACTTTAGAAGTGTATGGATGGGGTAACCGAAATTTAGAATAGAGTACAGTAGAATAGAATAGTTCAGTTGGAAGGGACCTCAATGATCTCATCTGACTGCCTGACACAGGCAAGCATAATTTAGTGGCATCCTGGACTTGCTGTGCCAACTTCTGATAAAATCTACTAGGGGTGTTCAGTGTCTCTGAATCTCATTGAAGCTGAGAACTGGACATGCTCAGTAGTATATAATTTTATATATCCTAATCTTAGCACAGTCATAATGCACACTATTTTATATAAGTGTAAATAATAACAGCGTAGATGCTAAGAGATGTTAACTCATCATGTTAAGTGTATGTGAGTCTGTGACAAAATAAAAGGTATTCCCTTCCAGTCTGGTGTTGGTTCTGCAGCAAATATTTTATACCAATGTATCTTTATTCAGGATTCTGAGCCTAGATGTCTGGAATGGGGAGCAACACAGGAGGAAATGTGTTTTTCTGGCCTCAGTGGAGGGGCAACACCTTTCAAAGTCCACAATCACTGTCACTGCCATGACAGGAGTGGAAACATGGCTGCTCCCTCTTTTACTGTTGCTTCTTTTATGGGTACCACCAATCATTGTGATAGTCCACTTCTTCACCCAAAAAATCACAGTGTTCTGGGGAGAAAATGTGGAGTAAAATTATAAATATGATTTCAGTTTTGAAAATGTGGAAGTAAATATGGAAGAAAGTATAGGTGGTGTAAACAGTACCAAAAATATACAATCAAATCCAAGCTATTTGAAATATTTATAGAAAAAAATGGAATATCTGTGAGTCAATCACTAATATTAGGTTTATCTGAAAGAGAAGACTTTCTCCAAACATTCTGTCAATACAACAAGGATGACTAAGACATCATAATTCTGTGAGAAGAGCTAAAATTCACCATAAGCTCAAGTATTCAGCAATTGCAATTATAACAATCTGGTCTTTTAGTACTTGGATTGCAGTGATACCTCTTGTAAGTATCTTGTAATTAAGACTGTTGCTTCCCTGCTGCGTGCCATATAAATATTTATGAAATTAGTAAAATAATATTTTAAGGGTTCTTTGAAATGTGAATCATGGCCAGATCCAAGGCACCTACTTATCATTTAGCACCAAGAGAGTGGCCCAGAATCCCTTAATTCAGCAGTGAGATTGTTTGACATCTCCAAGGAGCAACCCATAAATCCTACACAATGGGAAACTAGTTCTGTGCCATGCAAGATAACTTTCTGCGGAGGATGGCAGACTGAAATAATTCTTATTTTCCAATGCAATTTCCACTGTAATTTGTATTTTAAAGCATTAACAGCCCAAAAACCACACAGATTTTACTGGACCACCGAGCTAGAAACAGAGCTGAATGCCTAACTGTGATGGATCTTGACCATATGCCTTGTTTGGATGTTTAAATTGATGTTACATGGGTTTGACATCAATTCAGCCTTTTTTTGCAATGGTCTAGCACGTTTCCAAGGGATATAACATTGATCCCAGTTCTGGGAAACATAAGATGGTAGACAAACTACACTACCTCATTTCCACCACAGTAAAATACGTGGCTGTGTTATCAAAAAAGTCCTGACACAAGAATAACATCAGCGCAATCGTTAGACCAAATCACTGGGTCTTTCAATGATTTTCTCTATTTTTAAGTTCTGTATGAAAGCTGAGAAACTAACAGAAAAGCAATATATTTTGAGGTGCATTGCCCTAGTGTGCAATTTAGTCAGGTGGGAACCTTTCACTCTGCTGTCTTTTGTTGGGATTGGATGGTTTTTCAGTTTCCCAGAAGTCATTCATAGGAACTACTGTAGACTTTTGTACCTGAGGAAGAGCAGTGTCACTCCTCAGCGTATGGGTGCACTGGCTCGTGCCAGTCAACACCCAGTATCTTATCTGTAGGGTTGTGAGATCATGGTATGGATCTGAAGTAGTTCTGCTCTTATAAATTAATCTGATTTCCCTAAACTCACCATGGTAAGTGGCTCCTTTTATGCAGTTACATACAGAGACTCTACTGCTGCATGGTTGCCTCATCTTCCTACGCATCCTAAGCTTTTCTACCAAGAAAAAATAAGTGTCAAAGGGTTAAAAATCCAAGCTGACTCTCATCTTGCTTAGCTACCACATTTTCCAAGCTCTCAATCTTAGCCCCCCTACATGAAGTTGTGAATATTCCCATTTCCCTCCTTTCCTTGAATCTGTGAAGCACTTTGCACTCGGAGCTGAAGTGAAGGCTTCCCTTCTGGGTGAGGCTTTTGCTCTGTTACTGGGGTTGCATTTTAGTTGCTGCAGAACAACAGGGGTTTTCACACAAGCCAGGAACCATTACATTATAAATGCATATATTCTAAATAATGAAATTTATCACATCCTACAGGGTACATTTTTTGAGTTGTAAAGAGAGCCTTAGTCCCTTCAGAACATCTTGATGCACATGAAAACAAACTGCACAGTGTTGCCTGCATGCTTTGTATTGGTTTTAATCTATTCATTTCTGTTTCTGTTTATTCTATTAATTTCTGTTGGGGGAAAAAAAAGTAATATTTGACTATTTAAACAGGTAAGATAAGTGTTCGAGAAAAAAGTGGAATATGCTCTAGGCTTTAAATTCTTAATAACATTTCCAAAGTTGCACCAAACCCAGAATAAAAGGAGGAGGTTGGCTGCAAGTTAGTAAAATCTTTAGTAAAATCAACAATTGCTCTCTGAATTACTGTGCTAGGAGAACTTATCCTTGCTGATGATTGACAAGCTATTTGCTTGCTGAATAAAAAATGGGCAATCAGACATGAAAGGAAGCCCTGTGAGTGGAATTGAATTCTACACATCCTTAAGCATGACACAAACTTGCTTAAGTCAATAAAGCCATTTTTATGAGAATTTTTTCAGCTTGGCCCTTGATAAGTGCTTATACATAATGTGCACTTGTCTCTATGCTCCTGAGTGACTCAGAAGACTAGTAATGTGGCAGAAAGCTTTTCACCTGTAGACAGTCATTTGAATCTGTCAAGCAACCAAAAGTCCCTGCTGCAAGAAATTTTATGCAAAAATCCCAAGCAATGCTAGGAGAATATTAAGGCTGCATGCATAGTTATATACTCATTTCAGGAAGGACTGTCACTCATTCTTCATGTGCCCCTTTTGGCTTCACCCTGATGGAGTCTTTATTAACTCAGTCACATATCACTTTTCGAGCAGTGTGGTAAGGGCATTTTCCCAAAATCTGCAGAAATCTTTACTTTGAGGAACAGAATTATTTATTCAGTTTCTGAGCACCCCATAAGCTTATCCCAGTCTAAGTGAAGGAACACAAAAATAAGCACACATTTGCGTGGCACTGCACATCACGGTCACTGTCATGATGGAAGTTAGTTGTACTGAAAATGTCTTTTCTGAAAATTGATTCAGTTAAAACACCAAAGCTGAAAGGAGGGATACTTGTTTGAACTATGTGAAAATGGGTCCTTTGTATAATCAGGAATATTATTGATGGCTAGTTATAAGTTAAATAGCTTTTGCCTTCTAGGGTATCAGATTTTCCTGTGGAAAGGCTAAACAAGCATTTAGATCTCTTGCATTTCTTCTGATGAAAACTAACTCCTTTCAGCTTTATAACTGACCAAGAATCTCTCCTACAGGCAAGTTCTGTTACCTTGATTTCATCAAGAAACTCCTCCTTTGAAGGTCTTATGTTTCCTGCAGATCTCTACACTTATTAGCAGATTTCCCCACCTCCCCTTTACTACAATATCTGCTGCACAAAAATCTTCCACAAAACAGAGCGATTTTGTTTAATCAGTGACTCAGGTTCATCCCTCTCCATGTACAGATTAAGTTTTCACAGAATCACAGAATATGCTGAGTTGGAAGGGACCCACAAGGATCATTGAGTCCAACTCTCACCCGCAACAGGTAAGTTGAATACGAGTCAGCAGTGCCCTGGCAGCCAGGAGGACCAACGGGGGAGCATCAGCCGATTGAGGGAGGGGATTGTTCTGCTCTGCTCTGCACTGGAGCGGCCTCACCTTGAATACTGTGTGCAGTTTTGGACACCATGATATAAGAAAGATATTAAGCTGTTAGAAAGTGTCCAAAGGAGGCCAACAAAGATCGTGAAGGACCTTGAGGGGAAGCTGTATGAAGAGCAGATGAGGTCACTTCGTTCAGCCTGGAGGAGGCTGGGGGGAGACCTCATTGCAGTCTACAACTTCCTTGTGAGGGGAAGAAGAGGAACAGGCACTGATCTTTTCTCTGTGATGACTGATGACAGGACCCAAGTGCCTGAGTTGTGTCAGGGAAGGTTTAGGTTGGATATTAGAGAAAGATTCTTTACCCAGAGGGTGGTTGGGCACCAGACAGGCTCTCCAGGGCAGTGGTCACAGCATCAAGCCTTCCAGAGTTCAAGAAGCATTTGAATGATACTCTCAGGCACATGGTGGGACTCTTTTGAAGATGGTTTTGTTGAAGGATTGACCACTAGCTGAATCAGCACCTTTCTACCCTCCCTATGGGAAAATCCCCAAAACTAAATGAAGATGGTGTCTTGTGTGGTAGTCAGTTGTGTTTCTTCTGTTGCAGCTGGCAGAGTTTTTCTCTTTATGGTTGTAAAGGGAATCTGTCTGCCATGCCGTGGGTACTCTTTGAGAAAAAAAATGTGTTGAGAGCCCTAAAAAATCCTGCAAACCTTGGAATAGCCAGAGTGGAAAGTTCGTAATTTGTTTGTATTACTGATTCCTGGTCAGCATTTAACCTGGTCAGGTTAAGGTTTTTGGGAGCTCTTGGGCTGGAGGCAAACTCAAATTTAGTCATACAGTACTGAAATTATGAGAACTATTTTCTGCTTTAAATGATGTGTTAATTATCCTACTAATTGAAACCAGACTAATTAGCTTGGAGAGTGATTGACATCACTCAAGTTCAGTTGTAAGAAAAATCAGTAGTGCTGATGCTGAGCCATTAAGGAAGCATTAGCAGAGTGTGGTCAAGGATCCCTTGTCCACAGGAGGGTACTCGGTTTGTATGCTAATTGTGACAAAACCTGCCCCGATCGCTCAAGCATCCCCTGAGCTTGGTGCCGAGCCTTCTGGGGAGAGGACTGACTTGGCTGCAGTGCTGTGTCCTGTCAGCAAGATCAGAGACCTCCTATGCTGCATGTCCCATTGGCACACTGGAGGTGCCCCTGGGCTACTCCTGCAGTCACCAGCTCACGTCTGGGATCGGTAACACCTCCCTCCTTCTCCTCTAATCCCTGTTCACACCGAAGGAGGAAGAAGAGGCTATCTCTTCTGTTGGTATGGAAACAGAGAGTCATCAGGATCTAGCAACAACTGCAAGCACCTCTCCATGTAATCCAACAACAGCCTGAAAGTAAGGCTGGGAAATATTATTATCCAGAGGAAGCAAAATGAACAGAATTTGTTGCCTTGGAGCTATTGCTTTTCTCTCCAGCAGGGCTGCTTTGAATACTAAATAAACTAATAGCGATCCAAATTAAAAACTGTGGTTAACAGTTATGTACCAGCCTAATGTGCTTATGCTGTGAGAAAGCAAGAGAAGAGAAAATGATCCAAAGCCCATCTCATAAAAGTGAACAAGTTCATTAAGTTGTATGGTGGTTGCTGCAATAAAGGTATTTTATAGAGCAAAGTGACTTCTGTGTTGGTATTCAGTTGAAAGCTATTGTTCTGATGAAATCAGAAAATATATCTGCTTTAATTTAATTTAACAGGAAGCACTTTTGTGCGTATGTGTTGTGGGGGTCTTTTTGTTGTTGTTATGGTTAATGCCCAGAATACTACTGCAAATATACCCTGCAATGACATGTTCATGAATATTATTTTTAGATGCAGCTTTTATTATTGCAGGCTTAGTATTAACTTAAAACATTTTTTCTTGCTTCCACTGCTATCCTCAGTCACCACACCCATATCAGCCACATGCCTTTATGCATTATTTCAATTTTTCTTTTCAAGACAAGTTCCAGCTATTCCATATAAATATCTTTGCTGAATTTTATTTGACTACTAGGCTAAATTTATTCTGCATACAGCTTTTGTATATGATACATATGGGCAAAAAATATTGTTCTTTTCATCACAGATGCTAAAAATGTTCATTCATAATGAAAAATAGAAATAAGGATATTAGCTGATTAAAGAAATAATATATGTGAGTGTATGAGTATATACATGTGCCTAAAAGCTTTAGCAGCAGACATAGCAAAGGGGCTGGAGCTTTGTTTTAGCACTAGCTGATGCAGATCAAGCTCCTACTCAGCCTGATGTAGTCACCTTGATGCAGGTTTTCCCTTCAATCTCCCCATTTGGGTCAGGGCTGCACCTACCCTTACAGCATGAATACATTGAGTTTATTGCTGTGGAAGCCGTTTTTGTACTAAAGACCCTCTTTAGGTTTTGCCATTTCCCTTATGTACAGATATGGATCTCATCCATAAAGATAAAAGGCCACTTGAATATTTTCTGAACTTCATGAAAAGCAGAAACAAAAAACCCCTGCAAACTAACAAAAAATAAGAAATCCTAAACCAACCAACCGAAAAGCCAGAAACCACCCAAACACTGCTGACCTGGGAAAAATATACACAAGTTATTTCTCCTTGCAAGCTGTACCTTGTGCTAAAAGGTGTTAAGTAGCCACAGCTTAGAGTATTACAACATTCAGAGTGCTGAAAAACCCAGTGATAATATGAGAGAGTTCATTTGAACATGCATGCTAGAGGTTCTCATAACTGGCTCCTGTCTCTGGTTTTATTGGTCATGGCCTGTTCGAAACTGAAGAAAGCACACCTTTTTCTATTGTTTTACAACTACTGGGCGAATTCCACATGGTGCAAGTTGATACAAACACACTGGCTTTATTCAGAGCCAAGAAGTCTTTGCAACAGTTACAGTGAGGCCACGTAACATGATGAAGTTTGGACAGGGTTTTTTAAGTGTTTAAAATTAATCCAAACTTATGTTTCTACAGAAATCATTCCAATAGCAGTTCCATGGCATTAGGACTTTTCAATTCCTAGCTTTGAAATGTGACACTGCCCTGCTTGCTAATAGGCTATGTAGTTGCTAAAAAGCCAGTATGGGGCCACAAGGATATTCCTATAGAGCTGTAGAGTGTCTGTATGCCCCATGCGATGAGAAGAAAACATTCCCTTATTTTTCATTGAAGTTCCAAGAATAGCTAAATGTTTATTCAAAGAATTTGAAAAAAGAAGATCCATAAAATTCAAACCAGCAATTTTCTACAGGTGATAACTTTACTATTGGCATGATAACTTTCTGCTGCCCCTGCTGTCAGTCATGACTGTGAGTCCTTCAGATCTGCTGGTGAAGGCAACCTGCACAACTGGGGGAACTGGGCTGCCAGGTGTGAGCCTGCTTTAGGACATGGCAGGAGAACTGAAAGGTGATGCTCTTGCTGGAGTTGAAGTGTCCATTAATTCTCCTGCTGAGTCTTGAATAATGTTGTCCTGAGAGGTTTTGTTTCACTGGACAACTGGCTACATTTTAGAGAGAGTTGCAGAGTCTGGAGATCCCAATTTCATTTCCTGGGAGGCTGAACTGGAGAGACACCAATCTCAATCACTTTCGGCAGACCAGAAAGCTGGGGGACTATCCTGACCACACTACACCAGGCACAGTTCTGCCCCTGACTACTTAGATAAAAGCATGTGTGATTGAGTCTCCTCATAAAAACAGACTAACACGTAACCCAGCTGAACTGGCTGTTTATTTAAATGTAGAGACTTCAGTAACTTGTAGTCCTCCTCGACTTTTGTGTAATCTCCGAAAAGCTTCTTTTAACAAGTTTTACTTCTCCACAGGTCAGTGCTAAAACTGAATGCAATATTTATTCTAACTTCTGTGCCAAGAAATGAAGAATTTGAGGCTTGTGGGTTGCATGTGGTTTCAAATCTGGAGACAGTTCAGCAAATAGGAAATCTATAGTCTGCAAAATGTAAAGCAGCCTTTCACTGAAAATACTGAACAGCGGTGTTAGTGGCAAAAATTTAAGTGTTTAACAATGAAGGTGTTGACACTAGCAAAATATAACAAAGAGAGACAATGGCTTAATAGACTGACCAGGTTAGTGCTTCATTTACAGAACATTGCCCTATCTATTTAAGAGCAGGAAGTGATAAGACTCCTGATTTTATATCTTACTGGAATGTTCTGCCTTTTTCTGGCTACTCCATGAAATGTGAATTTAACCCTGCCCTGAAGAATGAGGTTCCACACAATAATATTCTGTCATCACTTATGGATAAAAAGACTTGTTTAGGTTTATACACAGATGAGAGAAGGGTTTTCACTTGAATAGACTATTTGATGACTGATGAAAGCTTAAGGAAAAAAGGAGAATGTAGTGAAATCTACAGCCTTAGGGTGAACTCAAATCCAGATTTCCCTACCCAGCTGTTACCTGCTAGAGTAGCTTTGCAGCTCACTCAGGAGACATTAAGCTACTTCTGCAGGAAGGATCATTAGCACTCTAAGGACTTTTTTTGTCCTGGAGTAGTACAGAGAGTGGTCACCTGTAGATTTTGTAGCACTATATTGTCCATATTCAACAGCAAGCAGATCTTAGGGAAGGAAAAGTTCATTTGGGTACTCAGCAAGTATACTATATCAAACCCATGGCACATGCCTCTGAAGGGTGGAAATTCATTGTGACTGGGGTTGAAATAGTGAGCAATTTGGGTAATGCTTACCCTACACATACAGCATCAGGGGTTGCTTTAATCCTGTGGCAGAATGAAACAAATTCCTTGCTATGCAGTTGTGGTGGGTTGAACCTGGTTGGTCACCAGGTGCCCACCAAAGCTGTTCTATCACTCTCCTCCTCAGCTGGACAGGAGATAAAAAATATACTGAAAGGCTCATGGGTTGTGATAAGGACAGAAAGAGACACTGCTGAGGACAATCAGCAATTACAGTCATAGGCAAAGCAGATAATTTGGGGTAAATTAATTTAATTTACTGCCAATCAAATTGAACTAAGGTAATAAGTAGTAAAAATTAAAAACATCTCTTAAAAGACCTAATGGTCACTAGAGCCCCATGGACAGCTTATCAGAGACCGTAGAGTGAACTTCATACCAGTGCTGGTGGGATACTGGCCTACAGTTTTGACTGAATGGGTGCCTTAGGGCCAACATGAGGCATGGGGTACTCTCAAATTGAGGAACTGGAAGCTTTAATCGTCAAATATGAAATGGCTTTTATTTGTCAAAAACAGGTGACCACTGCTATCAAACATGACACTGGCTAGATTGTCAGAATTGCAACAGAAATAGAACAAACTGCGGAACATCATTGGTATGGGGTTTTTATGAGATATGCGCCATCTGCAAATGCCGTATTGCATATTATGTTACATTCTATGATGGTTGCACTATTGTGCTGTATTTTTGTTATGAACATAATAATATGTTTTTACACCTATGTTTATCACATATCTTGCTGTGTTAAAAGCATGCATTACCAGTTGTTATCTGATTTGTGCTTAAGTGAGTGCCCAAATCCTCCCGCTGTCCTCACCCCTGGTGAGGCAAGAGGACTAACAGTACCACGCCTTGCCTAGACAGTAGTTTTGCTCAGAGTTTGGTCTATGGCAAGGGGCGAGAGTGACTGTCCACTCAGCTCTCATTTTGCCCAACACACAGCTGATGCCACAACCTGACATGTGCTGGAGCAGCCGTGGGGGCACAGAGAGAGCAACGTGCAGGCAGGAGACAGTGGAAGGAAGAGATAAGAGTGACTCTGCAGCCTACTGTCCCCCTGCAGCTCCCATCTCTAGCAGAGGAACCGTCTGTTGGTTTCTTCAGAATCTGCTAACCCATGAAAATGTATAGAAGACTAACCTCCCAAGGTGAAAGGTAAAAATACTCTGGCTTACCTAAAAGGCCTCCAGGGTGGCTCTGTCAGCAGCCAGTGTGCCACAGGGATGCCTGCAATGCAAGGGAGGCAGAAGGGCAAGCACATTAATCACTGGCCAGCAGCTGCTTTGAGTGTAGGTGTGCAAGCTAGAGAGTTTGTGAGCAGGAGAATTTGTGAATTAATGAAGTGATGAATTAGAGAATTCATGTGTTACACTAGTCTGAACAAAGAACATTGAATCCCATTTGATTTTTTTTTAATACTTAACGAAATCCTGATATAAAGTTTAATTGTGAAGTATGTCATCCTGTAAAATGAGATATTTAAACAGTACCTGACATTTTGCTGTGTGGTGCAGGTAAAAAACTGGCAGAGGAAGAGAAAATCAGCCTTTTCTTTCCTTCAATTGATGACTCTCTCTGATTACTAAAGATTATTCAGTTTAGATGTGAGATCAATACACCCTGCATAGTATTGGATACCTGTAAATCACTGGGGATTTAGACATTTCTTAGTTAACAATTCTATTTAATTTTAAAGCAAGAGGGCTCAGTTCTGGCCTTTGAGGGTGAGAAAAATCTTTGTCTTCACCTAAGCCAGATAAGAATTAAAGTTTCTCCTTTTTCTTTGTCTGTCACTATTTCTGTAGGTGTTAGGAGATCTACCTTGAGACAAGCCTTGATCCAGAAAGACTGGGGGTGAAGTAAGATTGTTTGCATTTGTGCCTGAGAGGATTTACTTTAGGCAAAATTATTCAAGTTCAGATGTTTAAATGTTTGCTCTTTCTCTTGTTTTAGCTTATGAAAATTATTCCTATCCATAAAAGATTCTAATTCAAAGCTTTTAGCTTTTTATGAGGACTTCTGCTGCTGTAAGATTTTTCAGTCTGTTCCTCCTTCCCTTCCCTACCGTTGTCCTTATCTAGGGAATTTTCCTCTGCAAAGGAGACTACAAAGCTTACAGCATGCCACACATATCTTACATGCTGTCCCGGGAGTCAGCTGCAGAGTCACCATTTCTGTCTGTTGTCCAGTCAATGAAAATAGATTCTCAGTCCTACAATTACGAGTCACAACGCGAGTCCTTGCTGCCTTGCCAGACTTTTCTTGCTTTATATGAGCAAAAGGGAAGATGAAAGGGGCTGGGTTTTCAAAGAAAAAGGCTACATCATTAGCTAATTACTGAGTCAAATATGCTAATTCTGAAGCCATTCAGTGAGTTTCAGTGGAAAGCTTCCTTCCTCTCCTTAAATGGAAATTCTACAATAATTCGGTGTTTAGTAAGAAAGCAGACTGTCTGAATCTGTTCTGGAGAAGCTGCTTCCCAGCAATCTTGCAGCCAGTGTTCGCTCATTAGTAGGAGTCACTGGCTAGCAGTGACTCCAACGCAGTCCCTCAAAGTGTCAGTCAGAGGCTTTGATTGCTGGGGATTTCTCAAAGAAGTGACAAGTGCTTCCGTTCGCCTGATGCAGCTGATAAAACCAGCAATTACCAAAACATTACATCTTGCTGTGTAAGTCTCTTGTCTTCTGTGTGTGAGGCCAAATGCCACTCTCGGAGAAAAAGAGCAACTCACTTTGGTATGTCGGGATGTACAGGCATTTGTGTTCCACTGTTGCAACCGTGTTTCCATCAGCACTACCACAGCAACGGGTTAAATTGTGGTGGGATGGGGAATTCAGGGAGCCAAAATTGCAAAAGGGATTAGTAGCCTTGTTAATCAATACTGGAGGTTTAATTCAAAGGCATGTTGAGCCCACACTTCTTTAGTGTCTGACACCCTTATCGTGATCTTAATAGCATCACTGTTGAGAGTATGTGAATGTGGAATTCACCTGCATTTCCCTCTTACATTTTATTGCGTGTTCCTTTAGAAATCCAGCAGTTATTCAGCAGAGAGCCTGGTAGCAAAACCAGACTATATACTGAAAGGCTGGTCACTACATTTGTTTTTTTTTCCCATGAGTAAACAGCATATAAAACAAACAGCAATACATAGTCCAGTGAGAAAATGACAATTTTAATAGCAAACAAGTAGAAAATGAAGGAAAATCAATTCTGCAGGGGGGTGGCAAAGGTATAGCAACAAAACTTACTGTGGGATGGTCTTAAAAGTCTATCTGTTCGAGGCCTGACAGCCCTGCAGAAGCTGAAGCCCATCTCTTTTGCTGACTCTGCCATGGGATGGTTATCTCTGACAGAGCGAGCCACTGAGGTCAGAAATCCTGGAATGGCTCAGGGAGACTTGTCAGGTTTCATTGGCCAATGTCCTCGCTTTTCTATTGCATGAATCCACCATGCAGGTCCACGGGAAGTGGCTAATGAAGGTCTTTAAGTTTCAATTAGCAGAAGGGAAAAGTGATACATGGATACACCAGTTCTCAGCTCTTGCAAAAAAGAAGCAGTGAGGTACTCCTTATGGTTCCAGTGAGGTGTGGGGAGGATAGTTCTGATATCTGGTTTGTGTTGCTGCAAGCCATCCCTGCACAACCTTCCCTGTGGGCTGTGGTGACCTGAGGGTGTTCAGAGCTGTGACTGTGTTTTTTCACAGCTTTAAGTGACAGTTCTTTTAGGTTTTGTGTTTTGTCCTGTTGCTAGTGTCACAAATAGTTTACATAATAGTCATCAGTGAGCAAGTGGGAAGTACAAAAGTGCAATTCACTATCCTCACGAGAGATAGGATCATTTTGAGGCATCTTCCCAGGGCTCAGGAGCAGCAGATTCAATTCCCTTGGTCTGTCCAGAGCTTCTGTAAGAAAAACTGCATCTGGGCTGTATTGCACACAGAAATCTTAGGCAAGTTATTGAGTATTGCTTCATGTCTTCCATGTCATTCCTACCAAAACACCTCAAAGGGTGTATTTGTTTGACTTGTTTGGGTTTCTTGTTGCTTTTGGTTTGTTTATTTCTTGGTTTTTGGTTTTTTTTTGTTTCATTCCCCCCCCCACCCCATAGGCAAATTTGAATGGTCTTGCAGGAATATGACAGTGTAGGGCTAGAAAAATACAAAAGTACAGATGCAGAATGGTGCAGATCTGTTATGTCAAAAGGGTATCTGCTTCTGGACTTCAGCAGGGCAGAGAGTATTTGTTTTGCTTCTCTATTGCTTTTCTTTCCAGGCCTAGAGGGGCCCCAGAGAAAGCAGTAAGGGTTTGTGTGTCTCTACCCTCTTAATACAGACATACCAAAGTGATTTGTCTAAAATTTCCATGGCACTGCAGTGGAGTGACCCCAAAGTACCCCACTTACACCCTCAACATTTTCTGCCTAGGCAAGAAGAAAGACATTAGTGATGACAGTACATTCAGTTTCAAGTCCTGTGTTTGTGCCGTGGGGTCAGAAATGGGATACGTGCTCTGCTCCTGATAAGAGAGCACCTAGCTGAGATAGTTTTTTTCTTCAGCCTTCCCAGGTTGGAATGTGAGCTTGGATTTTGCACTCAATCCCTTCTTCGCCATCCAGGCAGCTTCACAGTGGTATTTGTCACGCCTCAGGGTAACAGAGTGACTTGTTTATCTGCTGCAATGAGCTCTGCTGAGTCTTCAGAGGAGTGGAATTACATTCTGGATGGTGACTTGGGCTGCAGCCACATTAAGGAACATTGGCTAAAATTTCCCCTGGTTGTTGCCCTTATTTTATCCCACATCAGTGGGATCAATGTTAGGAGCAGTAACACAGACAAATCTGCAGAATATGTTGGCATTTTATCCACTGTGTCATCTTACTGTCTTCAGCTGGATGACATGGGGCTGCAAATATTGTAAATATTATCCTGTGCTTGGTTCTCCTGGCAAAGCTTGGGTTCATTTTTCTTGTAGGGGTGGGTAGGACAACAAAACCTTCTACTCCCATCCAGCAGCAGATGCCCGCCATTTATTCAAAATTAATCTTAAAAAAGAGATCAAACACTGTGTCTGGATTCCTCAGGGTTTTTAGTGCTTGGTTTTGAAAGCCAGTGAGGGAGATTGCCGTGTTTCTGGTTTAATAGTAGCTGCAGCTTTTGCTGGCACAGCTCTGAGCAGGGTAGCTCAGCCTGGGGGCATGTAGGGTGAGGAACAGCTACAGAGGCAGAGATGGGCTGCCAACCTGCAGACAAGGATGTGGTGGATTTTAAGCCTTGTTTTCATAATGCAAGTTTGAAATCTTTTGTTTAGGCAGTTTTAGGGACAGGAAGTTGGGGGCACTGTCTGTAAATGTAATAACAGCCTTGCGTGTGTGCTCTATGCTGTCCCCGTGGTCTTTGGGAGGCTACAGTCTGATGTCCTGCCATTCATGCCATGTGTAATTTGTGTCATCAGGGGAATCATTTGGACAGAGAAAGAGATTTTAATTAGGAGAACAGCATTCCTTCAGGATATAAATGGCTATATATTATCCCTTCTCAAAACTGCAAAGAAGAGAAGGTGGATTAAATATTTAATGTGAAATAAGAGACATTATTTATTAGATAACCATTATTATTTAGATAAACAAAAATAGATGCATTTCTGTTGGTACACTGAAATCAGTTCCTTTCCTAGAATTTGCAAATCCACGTGTCTCTAACTCACACATGAACAAAACCCATCCGCTTGCTTTCAGTGAGTCCTCACAAGCCCCAGGACTTGCAAGAATGAATCTTGGAAGTGGGAACACTGGGTGAGGACAGTTCCTTTCAGTCACTAGGCTACTGTAGAACAACTGCTGTGGATGCTAACTAAACTTTGGCCATTGCACTGTGGCCGCGAATTTTTAAAGGAGGTGCTAAAAAAAGACAGGAGGATGGAATATGATCCTGTATGCCCTCCATTCCCTTGGAGATGGCAAGAGGGACTCAGGGGAACTAAAACATAAATAGAGCTTCTTTGCAGTTTAACTGGTCACAGTTAATGCGTCTGTACGATAAAAGGAGGGTGAAAAAGGGGAAGGAGGTATGCAAAGCTGATACGGGTGGAAACCCTATTACTTAGGCAGTGTTATTCAAGAACAATTTATCTGTGAGAAAATATGACACTTGTAATGTAGCCAAGTCCTTTGCAAGCTGTAGAGGCAGCTGCACAGGCTTGCTTGAGGCACTGAGTATGCCATCTGAGCAAGTTACAAGGAAATCTCTATTTAAATGAAAAGGAAAAAAAAAGTAGTTCATGAATATTAGGCACTTTGTGTCCTGCCAGAATGTTCTCTTTTCATATCAAGGGTCTAATTCTTCAGAAGAAGTACTTTCTTGTCCTCTTTCAGACTGCTGACCAATTCAGTGCAGAGAAGCAAAAATTATACTAATAAATGAAGTACCTCTGAAACAGCTTTCTGGATTGTCCCATATTTGAAAGACTCTTTCATGGGTACGTGGTGTGTGATTCAGCAACAAGCAGAATGAGATTCCCCTTGTCAAACTGCAGACATCTGCAATGTCTTCATCTGAACTATCTGTCAACCCAACCTACAATAATCAATGGAGATAAATAAGCAGCTACGTGAGACTGCTGCAAATAACCTTCCATATCCTACCCTCTCTTCTCCTAATCCTAAAACCAGAACTAATCTCAGGAATCCCCTCATGCAAGCATAGTTTAAACCAAACTTTAGACTGTGATCCTAAGAATAGAAGTTAAACTCTTCTTGCCTGCCGAGGGGAGGTTTAACCAACAAGAACTGCTAACTCTTGCATCTGAGTTTAAAACCTCAGCCCCCTTACTTTTAAAGGATAACAGCGATCGACTGGTCTTAGGAACCACTTCTCTTGGTGCAAATCCAAGTAAAAGTAATGAAACTTCCATTAATTATTAACTCCTCTATATTCTTAATCTTAGCTATCTTATCTACCCCAATCCCACTCCCCCTCTTTCTTAAAAACCATCAATACTCCCCAACAACCATCATACTCACTGTCAAAACCTCTTTTATCATCAGCTTAATCCCTATAACCCTCTATATCTACTCAAACATAGAAAACATTACCTTCTTTTGAGAATGAAAACTCATTATAAACTTTAAAATCCCTTTCAGCTTCAAAACAGACCAATACTCCCTAACATTCTTCCCTATTGCATTATTTGTAACATGATCAATTTTCCAGTTTGCATCATGGTATATAGCCTCAGAACCCCTCATCACAAAATTTTTCTTCCATCTTTTAACTTTCCTCATTGCCATACTTATCCTAACTATCGCCAATAACATATTCCTTTTATTCATCAGATGAGAAGGAGTTGGAATCATATCATTTCTTCTTATTGGATGATGACATGGCCGAACAGAAGCTAACACTGCCACACTTCAAGCTGTACTCTACAACCACATTGGAGACATTGGACTCATCCTCTCCATAGCCTGACTAGCTTCTACTATAAACACCTGAGAAATGCATCAACTGAGACTGCTGCTTCTGAAGTATTTAGGATATCAATGTAGTAGAAGGTGATTTGTGCCTGAGGAGTGCCTCCTTCTTTCTCCTGACAGTAGAGACATCTTTAGATGTCTACTGTAAAGTTAGGGGAAATGAATCCCAGCGTGAAAGTATGCATGATTTTAAAAAGGTTAGCTCAGGTTTTCTGGACAGCCCTAAGGCATCCAAATCCTGCCTCCTCAGTTTTTCTCTTTATGTTATCTGTGACAGATTCTCAGTTTTCTTTTCAAATTCCTCCTTTTCACCAAAGCCTCTTTTCATAGCAGAGGTGCTCCAGCCTTCTGGTTGTCTTCGTGGCCCTCCTCTGGACTCGCTCTAGCAGACCCACATCCTTGTTATGTTGACAGCCTCAGAGCTCGATGCAGTACTCCCAGTGTGGTCTTGTGAGGGCAGAGTAGAGGGGCAGAATCACCTCCCTCAACCTGCTGGCCATGATTTTTTTGATGCAACCCAGGACACAGCTGACTTTCTGGGTGCCACAAGTGCACGTGCACATTGCTGGGTCATGTTGAGCTTCTCATCAACCAACGCCCCCGGGGCTGCTCTCAATCCATTCTCCACCCAGGCTGTACTTGTGCTTGGGATTGCCCCGATCCCGGTGCAGGACCTTGTACTTAAGCATTGTCTCTCCCCAGCAATCCAGGTGCTGTGAATTGCTTTTGGTGAAATACTACAACAGTGCAAGATTTAAAGCTGTTAGGGATTTTTTTGTAAACATGCTAGTGACCTTCTTTTGACTGGTAGGTAGCCAATAGCCACTTCAGTTAGCATTTGGTGCTATAATTAGCTATAAAGAGTTTTGACAGGATCAATAATTCACTCATTGATCTTTTACATTCATTATTTTGCATCTAAAGGGTGCCTCAGCATTAACTAGAAAATTATTTAAGGAGATGATGTTGTATGAAACCACTGTCTGCCTCCTATAAGGGGAGGGAAGGAAATGTTGCACAGATTTTAGGTCAGTTACTGGTTACCTCTTGTTTGTGGTCATCAGGGCACAGTGGCAGGGAGATGCATGCTGCCCTCCAAACCACTGACTGCAGCCAGCGCCGTGCTCGCTTTAGGAACCTGCTGATCTGTATAAATCTCCAGGGCTAACCCACACGGTTCTCTGTTTAAAGGCTTTTGGCAAGATCACATATGTCTTTCTGAGAGCTTTGTGGGACAGTGTGGGAGAGCTGGGGATGCAGGGAAACAGCGTCTGCCGCCTGAAGTGCATAATTGGTCTGTGTGAAGGGTGAAAAGCAGGTGGCAAATTAGGACATGACTTTTGTCTGTGGGAGCAGCAGCCAGTTCCCTGGTTGTCCAAATGACACAGCTAATCATTGGGAATTTGTACCCTTCCCATCTCTCCTTGGCTAGCACCCACCTGGAGTGGGTGGAGTGATCTGCTGCAGTTTTGCAAGGCATTCACACTGTTTCTCCTGGTCTGATCTCTGGCATAGTCAGTACAATTGAGTATAACAATGTCTGAATATAAGAGACCTGAGAAGAAGAGAGACAAACAGTAAAGCAGCCATGGATGCAGCAGGGTCTGTGGCTTCCTGCCACTGGCAGTATGCAGGCTGATCCCAGCCCAGGGATGGCAGCTGCTGCCAGGAATCCCAGAGCCAGCCTGTCAGAGGGCACCTATCCTAATCTAAATTTTATCTACTTTGCTACATGCTAAGTTAAGGAAAGCAGCTTCCACACTGGTACCTCTGTGTCAGTGAACACCGTACAGTTATTTTCATCATCTAGGCAAAATTGTTGTGTTTCTCTGCATGAACCTTCAGCCACCAGGAAAACCCTTGTTTCCCCAGGCACCCTCCTTCTCCAAGCTCAAACAGGTAGGAAGCTAGTTATTAAGAAAAAAAAAGAATATGAAGCTAGGAAATACGTTATGGAAAAGGACAAATAGCTGAATAGCAGCTAAACTCCAACTGTAACATGTCTGTCATTCTTGTCCCGCTTTCCTTCCAAAGACCTTTGGAAACATGCCTGCTTCATGCAAGCTGGATTTGTCTTTCAGGGAATGCATGTGTACTACTCTGCTATAAATAAATGTCTGCTGTACCAGGTCCACTGGCTAAATACATCCAACTTCCCTGAACCCTCCCACCTATGCTTTTTGCCTTTGGATTTGCACTGCCCAACCCGAGCAGAGAGTCCACCCAGAGCTAAGCTTACCTGTCCCGTCTCTCAGAGACAGCAGGATTGAGGTCTTGAAATATTTTTGCTGTTTAAATAATGCTGTAATCTTGTGCCAGTTAAAATAGGAAGAGTTGTCTGTGGGTTTTAAGAGTGACTTACATCACCTCAGGTTGAGCCAGTAATTAATTTGGAACATGATTGCAGACATGCAAGTTGTTGACTTAAGTGTATTAGTTTCAGTAAAGCTGAGGGGACTTCTGCATGTAGACATGGCCTAAAGCTCTGAGGAAAGGTAAGAGGGAAGGGATTGCAGAGACAAGAGCTGACTATACTATGTCACAGCTCCTCTCTCTTCCTCCTCCTCTTTCTAGTTTCTCACTGTAGATTAACAGAATAAACATCTGATGTGTGGCATCCTGCACCTATGACTAGCAAAGCTGCTCTGATTATGCTTCCCCAGCGTTTCATAGGAGTCAGATGTCATTCTGGAGTTGATGGTGAACATCTCTCTTTAGAGTAGATCACAGCCAACCTTGGAAGAGAACCTCCTGGCTTTATTGCAAGGACAAAGTCTGGTTTATTACTGCAAAAATTTTATCGCATTTTTTAATTGAAATTTAAATAAAGATTAAAGGGAGTAGCGCAAGTAATCTACATGAAGACTTTTTTGTTATTTTTAAAAGCATTTCTCTTTTCCAGTTTGTGTTCCCTTTTGTGCTCCCTCTTCTTGAATATTGTTGTAATATTCTGGTACATTTTTTGTATTTGAAAGCAGAAATATTCACTTAGGCAGGAATTCTTGAATTGTCAGGGAAAAAAACCTCAAACTACAGTACAAACTGACTACCCTACAGTATGGAGATTGGATTTGATAATCACAGTAACTTGGATTAGAAACTTAATTCTTGAGCCATACAAAGCTGCTCCAGATATCTTCTCTCCAAAGCTGCAGCTTTAGGAAGACGTTTTACCGAAACTTGGCTGAAGGTGAAGACAGATTCAGGGATGAATGTACTCCATTATCAATTGTACAGTCTGATTATATGGCAAGGCAAAAAGAAGATTTGCATTAAATTTAAGCTACATATATTTTGATCCGACACTCATGCATTTTTTAACTTCTTTGGCGACATTAGACAGCAATTATTTCCGTAGTTCTACAGAGATGGAGAAGTTCAGATTCATTAATTTAAACTTCTCCAAACTTTGAGAGACTTAAATTTTGAATCTGAATGATATGCTTTGGATCCGTTTCTGCTCTGCATAATGAATACCATGATTAATTCCTAAGGGAGCACAATGCCAGTGTAACAGGTTCTTGTATTACCATTTCCACAATCTCAGAGCAGGGGATGTATGAAGAGGTCACTGAGAGGCAACTGTTCTGAGTGCCCTTCCCTGCCAGACCAGCTTTTGGTAACATTACTTGTTGAGATATTCTAAATTGGCTCCCCTGCAGCTGTAGACTTTTCCCTGAGCAAAAAGTACAGGAGCTCTGAGTACTTCCTTGTCTTTATGTCTTCTAACTTTATTCAAGGGAAATAACATGAGATATTTAGCTGAGGCAAAGCTTGCATGCAGTTCTACTATTGCACTAGAAGAAATAGTCTGAGTGGCTTTTTGTAGAAACCAGAATATTTCCCCCTTTTCCAAAACAATTTACCGGTTCTGCTCTTGCAATGGGCAGAGAGCAGAGCTGTGTATTAGTCTTCTGCTTTCCTCTCTGTTCTTTTAAGAGCAGAAAATATGGATTATTCCACCTAAAATTCTGAATCCTGAGCTATTTCAAGTCATTAGTTCTAGGGTCCAGATATATTTCATCTCCATGTTGTGTTTTGAATCGTGAATAAGATGATTTGCAATTCGATAAAAATGCTTGTTCTCTTCAAAGATGGTTTTGGGGGTGTTAATGTTTGGAGAGGCAGAAAAACCAAATCACTGAAGTCAATTTGTAATTACACTGAACTTTGGGAAACAATGGAGCTTATTTCCTGGCTGTTATTTTCATTGTGGAGCTGCAACACAGCAGAAAATGTGGAGGTTAACAGCTTGTGCTACTCTCTGTGCATTAAGTCTTCCAGTTTTGAGAAGAAAATAAAATTTAGCTGTTCTCCAGACAAACAACCTTTCAAAGTTTTGTGTATGGTGGAATATGAATAAAAATTATGAGTTAATTTAGTCATATGCTTGTATTTTTTGCAAAAGTAGAATGGTATAGGAAATTGCATCATGTCAGTTTTTGAGACAAAGTTTAGATATTTAGTCTGTAAAATCCTCAAGATAAGAGGCTTTCAGGATTTTCCTTCAAATTTTGTTCATGTAGTTTATTTCAAATTGTTCCCTCTAAGTATTTACAACACAAGAACTGCAACATAGGTTTGCTGCCTGACAACAGAACTGATTGAAGTACAAATGAAACTGTCACTGTTCAAGTTGAGTGAAACATAAAAAGGAAGCAAATTACATGAATGATGAAAACTAGCTTAGCTTTTAAAGAGGTTTCATTATCACTAATGTAAGAGGGTGTTAATGCAGGCAGTTTACAGCACCTTACATTCTCCATCTTCCTGTACATATTTGATGTTTCTTCCCTTTAAAATCCTTAAGTTTGCATTCATGTAGCACCCGAAGCACAGCTGCTCTTAAACTTACTTTGGGTTACTGCTGTTGGGAGTAGTGATGGTGACAATAGCAACAACTCCAATGTTTTCCTTTAAGATACACCAGGGGAAGCATTCAGCTCTTCAGGCAGTGCTTGCAACTTGATGTACTATGGCAGCCATCACACATACCACAACCACACGAACCACAATTTGATAAAGCTCAGCACCTTAATTTCGGGAATAACATACCAATCTAAGTGTGGGGAGATGAAGGACTAGAGAAGGGATATGAGAAGTAGTTGTTATAGTCCTGGGAGAAGTTGAGGCACACAGAAAAGTTCTGGGTAACCACAGAGCTGCTACTCTGACCTTAGTGTATATGAGGAGCTGTGTAATATGATAGCAGATACAGTCTTTAGGGAATTATGATTAAAAGCTTTAACTTCTGACCTATGAACCAGAGTACACATTACCAGCAATGACACAGCTTTGTTTTTATGAAATATCAGTGTTATTCACTGATATGACTTTGATCTAACAAAAGGGAATGCCATTTCTGTGTTTGTTTTCAGTGAGCAACAAGGACATGGCAGAGAAACAATTTTTGCTGAACTAGCAAGCCTTGATGTCAGCTGAGGAAAAGAACTCAAAGACTTTAGTATGGAGGAGACTTGGAATTCCATTACATCAGCAACGTTCTTGAGAAAAAGCTTTGAGAGGACCTGTGTCATGTTAGCTCCTCTGCAGGGCAGGCAGAAAGAAGTGACTTTTCCAGTCACAGTGCACTTGAGATGGTGGTTGCAGCCATGAGGCTTGTTTGATAAGTCTGTCCAGTCAGTTTTTCTATCAAGTCACTCAGCTAAAGCCTTTACTTTTGGTAAGAGGTCTCTTTGAATAAGGGCTGCAAAGGGACTGCAACCCCGCTCCAGCAGGAACCCCTCACTTTTTCTTTCCTAAATCTCTCCTAGATTACCATGAGTAAGCTACTCTGACTTCAGGGTATGCAAGGATAAAGTAAATTCTAAAAGGTTGAAATTCAGTGTGAGAGAGATGGACCAAATTAGCCAACTAGCTGCCTTTGATAACCTTGGCTAGACAGGGCAGTATGCAGTCCCTACTGCCTGCACTGACACCTTTGGTACAGGACCACAGGAGAATTTGTCTGGGCTGGAGGAAAGGGCTGAAGGAGCAGCTACAGGGAAATAACTGTGGGTTGTGCTGGAAGGGTCCCTGTCAGACTGTGAAGAGGTCTTGATTGAAGCTCTGGCTCCAGTCCTGTTTTATGTGTTCATTAATGACCTTGTCACAGAGGGTATTTGTTTGCTAATGGAATTTGCTGACAACATGGTTTTAGGACAGAGAGGATTCCCATAAGGAAAAAAAAAGGATGACTGTGATAAATAAATAATAGAAATAGGATTAGATTTAGCACTACTAAGTACAAGTTCATGTATTTAGAGAAGAATAACAGCAGTTTCTTGCAATAGGACAGAAGTTCATCTATTGAAAATTACAGAGAAAAAAATGTCAGAAGGATCTTTAATAGTAGTAGAGAAAAAAAATCACTTAGGACACCGAAATACATCAAATATTTAACTTCCAACAGAGATTTACATAGGGATTAGCTCCACAGGGGTGCATTCCCCTATATATACCCCTCTGCAAGGCACTGGCGAGATGTCTCCTGCAGACTGGGTGTTGTCATAGTCACATATAATTATTACAAACTCACATTGTAATACTTGCAGAAAGCAGTATTACCATGACATCAGTGATGCTTTAGAACCTACTAAGAATATGTTACTTTGCCCAGCCAAATGAAATGCTCTCTAGGAATGCCTCAACGGTACAAAGGACTGGTAGGGAAGGAACTATTTAAACTCAAAAGCAATGTTGTCATTGCAATAAGTGTATATGTAGAACAGAAAGAAGTTCCTAACAGAGAAATGAGGATTTGGATCTTCTAGTCAGAGTAGTAGGGCCCCAGTTCCTAGTCCTTCCCCCTCAATAGCAGTGTTTGACAGAGGTAGGAAAAGAGCTTCAATGATTGAAAAGCAGTCTAAGATGCATAGAATAAAGATTTAGACATAAAATGCCAAACATTATCTCATTACGGTTCTATTGCAGTGGCTTCCCTGACAGTTCATGGATGGTTTTGTCAATGAAATACCACCCAGATGGGAAGTCTCAGAGAGGTCTAAGAAGGATCAATACTGTGATCTACTGGGATTTTATGGTGAGAACGGGGACAGGAGTGACATTAATGGGCCAATAACTCGATTGTACTGCTCAGTTACATCAGCAAGTGATGTAAAGGGATGTAAATCTCCAATGAGTTGATGAAGCTACTTCTCCTTAAACCAGCTGGTAACTTCTGTTAGCTGTTAGCAGCATAATGCCCAGGACATGGAGCATACTGGGTGTGATTCTGCCCAGTAAAGGGCAATGGTGGTGATACACAGCACACCGAGCCCCACAAGTGTTGTTAGTAGTATGTTACTGTAAACTGAGGCATGAGCTATTAGCCATCTTCAAGGTTGCAACAGAACATAGTTTTTTTAATCTAGCCAACTTGTCTCCTCTTCACTAAGAAAAGAAGCAGAAAGGGTCTCTTCATGATGTCCAAAGCCTGACCCCTCCAGACATCCTGTCTTTCTTAAAATAACTCTTGTTGTACCTTGACTGAGGAAGTTTATCTTCTCCAGATCCTGTTACACATGGTGCTGGTGTAACCCGAAGCACAAACATGTATTACCCTTTATTTCTGTGTATGCACCTGAGTATGAGTGTGTGTGTGCATACTGACCTTTTTAAAAATTTTGTTTGATTTAAAAAGTATTTACTAATAATTAATTACATGAATAATATATCAGTAGATGAATTCAGCTAAATAAGCAGGCTTAAGAAAACAATGGAAAGGTAAAAAGGCCATACACTCAGATATCTTTTGGCTCAAATGATTCACTGAATGCCCCATTTTTGCCCAACAAGCATATTAATCTACCTAATAAAGTCATAGACTTCGCTTCCAAACAGGAGCTATTAAGGAATAGTACAAACAAATACCTGTTCCAATATTGCTCAGTTTTCCTGAGGTCGGATGTACTGTTATCAATGTGGCTTAAAGAGTACATGCACACTATGTGGTCATGTGTTGGAAGGAAAAGGGAAACTATTGCGGTGTAGAAATTGCTCTATTTTGGATTGTTTTGAGGTCTGATAGGCATGTTTTGAGGTACTTCTTACAAGTAGTCTTGTCAATATATTCTTCTTAATTTTTTATTCCGATAGAAAAAGTTTAAATAACTTTACCTTCATGAAGAATGTCACCTGGGAGGACTATCATTTTGGATATTGTAAGTAATTTACAGGTACATAGATAAACTAACAGTTTAGGGTGAATAATTATTATTCAGATTAATATAGATATTAAAAAGAACTTGTACAAGATAAGGTCAGGTTGGATGGGGCTTTGAGCAACCTGGTCTAGTGGAAATTATCCCTGCCCAAAGCAGAGGGGTTGGAACTAGACGACCTTTAAAGTACCTTCCAACTCAAACCATTCTAGGATTGTAAGACAGATGGCATTACTAATTACTAGATCAAAGACTTTGGGAAAGATTCATTTATGTAGCCCACTGGCACAGATTTTCTGGATGATTCTTGAAATGTTAGGAATGCTGTGTTAGTGTTGTAGCTTATGAAGCTTTTATACGTAAGGAGATGTCTTATGGAAATACTGCAAGACAGAGTTTACAAGGCATTGTGTACTTTTTTTTTTTAACAGAGATGTTGTTCCAGAAGTGGAAAGCAAAATACAGTTGTAACTCTTTGAAATTACAGGATTTCTTTTAAGGTTTGTTCCATTGTTTTTTTGTTTCTTTTCTTTTACTAGTTTCTTCTTTTATATTTTATAATTAAAAAAAAAGAAGTTTGAAAACTTGAATAGTGTGAAAGAGAAGATATATAGCAATTTCATTTCAATTATTATACTTCTTTGTAGGATCAAAGGGTAAAATTTTGTACTGGAAAGTATCATATTTACTGAAATTATTCACTCTAAAGTATTTATTTTCCTCAGTTGCTAACCATGAGTAGTGGTGGGGTGACTGTGTAAATACAGTTTGCTCCATCTACCACTGTGTAATAACACTCAATCTGTTTCACAGTGCCTGGCTCAGAAGCCACTTAGTAAAAACCTTCAACAGCCTTGAATTTCAATATTTCCAAATAGAAAATTTATCCCTCCGAGTTTTTCCAAGCGAACACAAGGCACATCTATTCTAATGCAATGGTCAGCTTCGTATGAACACATTTGGAGATGTTTTACATGTGAATGGCTGTGTTTGCCATTTGCAGTGAGTCAGGGGGAATAAAACCTCTTTCACAAGAGTTGTGATGCTGCGTGCTGGTAACTCACTATCTACTACCACTGTGCTGCCTAAGAACGGGAGCAGAATTCTCCTTGGCTTATACCCTATACATCACTTGCTTATTTAGCCTAAAGCACCCTTCCTTCCCATCTGTGAGGCTGCATATGTTTAAGGTCAGTTAAGGGAATTCTGTTCCTTATTAATGAAAGCTGTTCTAAAATAAACCCACCATACATAAAAAAAAAAGGAAAGTTAAGCAAGGCTATAAAATCTCAAAATAGATATTCACTCTTTTTTCTACCCTTAAGTAAAAAAAAAAAAAATTTGTAAAGAGGGTATTTCCTTCCTGGGACTTTGTTGCTCACATCACAAAGCCCAAATCAAGATTGCTGTATAGGTGAAAAGCTGTATCTTCAAATGACACAGATTATGAAGCAACTCAGCACTGTCCACATTTAATTCTGACAGGCAGGAGCAGGTGGAGGCCATCCAGCGTAACCTTGGAAAGATGACCCCACATGACTATTAATTTACATTTGATAGTTGTAAGATAAAGTAAGGGTTAATTAAGGAACTTCTAGAGAGGGCACAGGATGTTCAGGTGAAAGGTGGAGGAAGGATTATGTGCTGACCCAGGAATAGGCCAGCTGGTTTATGCTATTATTTTATTTTTTCCTAAGACCTTTAAGTGATTCTAAAGCTCTACAGTAAAATGTGCTCTCTGACAACCAGAGTATTATTTCAAATGTCTGAGTGACTGAGGCACTGGTTTACCATAGCCTGCTGTGAGAGCATTGGAGTCTAGGATGGTGCCATGTAGACAGAGTGCAAAGCAGGCACACTTTGCACTATGTTGTGTTATGAAGCTTTGAAAACTATGTTTTTCACCCTAGGCAAGCTTGAAAAAAATGTGCAGGACCCAAAACCCTTTAATAACACTTTTCTACTATTCCTTCTCTGACATTTTTGGTCTGCTAGGGATCACCTGCATTTCTCAGTACCAGGGTAAAACAGAACGAACGTTCTTGCTTTTAGTAAGAATCCTGCTGTTGTAGCCTGTCTCTCGTACATCATATCTGCTCACTAATTTTGCTGTTAGCAGTAATACCATGTGCAGATGAGCTCTTACGTCACCAGAGAGAGACCTATATTGGGAAAGGGAGAGTTTGCTTTGCTTTGATCCCATCTTTCTTTTTCCTGAGGAATTTATTAAGTTAGTCAGAATGTAAAAAATCAGTAAGCCCTGATACAGAAGAGACATTTCTCTTTGCACTATTTTGTGGCTATGTGGTTTTATTTGCTCTGTTAAGAATCCAAAATAACTGCACCTTCCCAGGAAGTGGAAAAGGCTGTTCTCATTAGCCAGGGAGTTGGACGGCTCTTTTACCAAGAACAAGCCTTGGATCTGCTAGGCTGTGGTTTCCTCCTTCCTGATAAATACGTCCTTCCCTTTCTCATTTGTTCTCAGGCATTGCAGCCCTCCACATTGCACCATCTGGGCTGCACATGCTGATTCATGTTGTTGGAAGTAAGAGAGACTCTTCCTGTTACAGGGAGAACCACATTTTATAGCTGTTTTGGTCATCTCTCAGGTGACATCTCTGCTCCTCTGTTCTACCTCACTGGTGGAAGTTCATATTCTGTCCAGTAAGAGCAACTCACTGGTGGGCTCCATTGTGATTTTCTAGTCATGGTACTGTAACAGGCACAACGCAGCTTCACACTTGAAAATCTTCTTTCCCTGGGGACTTTTGAAGGTGCTGGGAGTGGCTCAGACCTGAATCACCATCAAAGGGAAGCTTATAATTATACTTCCTCTCATTTAAACCTATGTCTTTCAACACAGGCTTTATTAAGAAAGCCAGACCGGTTACCCCAGCCTCTGGGTCAGAAGTAACACTCTGCTGCTTTTCTTCCTTCCTTCCCCTTTCTCCTCCTGTGGGATCACTGTTTACCACTGTATTTACTCCCAATCTGGCCATTGTTCACCTGTCTTGGTCACTCACATGTCTTCAAAGATATTTGAAATAATTAATGAAAGACAGTGATGCTTATGAGATAGAGAATGTATTTTATCTTTTCCTGTCCCCTTATTCTCCCTTTGTCAGATTTGATTTCATGTTGCTAAAGTCTGGTGCCAAAACTAAATTCAAGTATTTATGTGTATGTTTTCACTATCTCCATGTCAATCACGTTCTGGTAGTGAGGCAGTCTGATGGGTACCCTGTGTACCCAGGCACCCAGACCAGACACCCCACGCCTCTGAGATATTTGAGGGAGCCAGAATATTAGCACATCCTCTGTTTCCAGGTTATCTGGATTTTCTTCCTCTCTGGGACTCAATGGCCAATGGCATTCACCTCACTTATTGCTCACAAAACACTGCACTGACATTAGACTGACCAACTTCTCTCTGTGTCCATGTCCTCCACAGCAAACAGTGCTTAGTATTGAAATCCTGTGGATCTCCAACAACTCATGTATGAAACATTTGATGAGTATTGGACTTTTTCAGTCCCTTGGTACCTTCACATTTGCTGTTATAAAGGAACTAACTGGGAAACTTCACAGCAATGAAAATTTTTCGTGTAAGTGACTGACTTCCCTATCAGCTTTATATAGGACCAAAATTTCCTACCATTCTTTTGTCACCCTTAATTAATGAATGACAAACACCTTTGTTACAAAGTGACACAGTTCAGTAAAGTTCCTCAATTACAGGTCTGTCTTCCTAAGCACAAATGGTTCCCGCAGTACCAGACTTACACATTCAGGCTTGTTTGTTAATTCTGGCCTGGGTCTAGTGGATGCCTTGTACCAGCTACTGGTACGAGTGCTACGTTCTTATGTTGTGTTTAGTTGTTTTGGCATTGTTCAAAGATTTAAAGATAGCTCCCTTAGTTTTTCTTTTATAAATAATAAATTAAAAAAAATCAGTATTCTGAGACTGTAGGCTTGAAACTAGATGACTTCTTGTCATGTTAAGAGTAAGGCAAATTTTTCTGTGGCATTAAGAGGAAGGAGATTTGGCAGAAAATAAACCCCCTTGCATTCCAGCTGGTCTTCAGATATCAGAGGGGCTGGGGGTGGCTGGGCTTAGATTCTGAGTACTAGGCAACAGAGATGCAGAGCCAAATGGTGCCACAAATGCTGTTGCATTCGCTAAGAACTACCATGATTACAGATTCACAAATAGTGCAACACAGTGTGAGTCTGGTCATGCCAAATGAACTCTCACACCTGGATTAGAAGTCCGGTCATGTTCAATAACTCTCATGGCCAGGTGCAAAATAGTGTAATCCATTGAGCAATGGAAATACAGGTCATAAATACAGTCTACAGCAACACATGTGAATATACGAAATATGAGTAATACATCCGCCGACAAATTGAGAGATGACTATATAGTGCTAAAAGTATGATCACCAAGCCTGCTTTGTGAATTTCCCAAGGAATTATTTGGTATAGCTGAATGTTTGAATCTTACCAATGGATGTTCTTACGGGGGAAGAGATGGGTACAGCTACAGCTGACCATCCCAGGATACAAAGGTGGAATGTCCTCTGACCTCCCCCACTTAAGCTATATTTATATTGTTTTCTTTGAGGGAGGGGAAAATGTAAAGTTACAGTTGGTGTTATTTCATGTTTAGGTGGAGTTTGAGCGACTTTAGTCATACATGCAAAGCATGTACAGGTTTTACTTCATTAGCATATGCCAGGGCATGAAAAGTAATATGCATTTTTGAGTTAACGAAACAAAGTTCAGCTTTCAGTCACCATTTGGGTTATTCCTTTGTCTTAGTTCCTATTGACTGCATTGTTTTAAACAGAGCATGACTGCAACACCTCTGTGCCACTCCATCCTTTGTTCCATGTCTGTCTCAGGGCAGTACACCAAGCTCTCTCAATGTTTCTGCTCCCAAGGTGTGCAGTTTGTTTCTGATGAACTATAACCAGTGCCTGCATTCTTTCTTGCTGAACTTTGTTTTTCAGTATTTTCCCCACACTCATATATGTTGGAGAAATGGGGTTCTGTAATAGTTATCCAAACAGTTTAAGGACAGAAATACGAATGCTAGCAGGTTGTTCCCTCAGCTGATGAAAGGGATTATGTGATGTGGTTGCCTGTGATATCCTGGGACTGGACAGATCCTTTCTAGTATTATGTTTAGCAAACAGGAAAAGGAAAAATGCCTTTAGTTGTGGTTAATTATCATATATAGACACTTTTGACAGGAGTTTATTTTATACAGGAATATGTGGTGTTAGACTTTGTGATGTCAATCCAAAAAATCCTAGGTTCATATAACACAACCAAAGCAGGAGAGCTTGGTCGGGTCAAAGGGAATCACCTCTGTAGAGGTGAAGGAAACATGAGACCACTTGTTTGGCTTGAGCAACCTCTTAACATCCAGGTGAGCAAAAGTTCAGAGGGTGGCTGTGCCCAGGCTTGAGGGCAAAAATAAGCCCTCTGCAGTCATAGGCCCTCTCCCTGTGCCTCAGCTGTGGGCTGTTCCTGACGGCAGAAGGCTTTGTGGGTGGGCAGCAAGTCCTGTGGAGTGCTCACGTGAGATGCTCAGGCTTAAGCCCTCACCTTCCTGGGCAGAGCCCCAAGAGGTTTCTGTGCCCTCTGTGCCAGCCTAGGAGGGGATTTTCCTGATACGGGTGTTTTGGAACAGAACTCTTTTCCTCATCTGTATACCATGTCTTACCCTTTGGCATGAAATCCAAGCAAGCCTCGGGAGTGAAATGTAAGCCTTTCCCAGACCCTGTGGAGAGAAGACTAGCACTGGGACTGCAATTGCCATCTGTCCTTGCATCAGTATTGTACAAATGAGCATTTGCATGGTGTATTTTTATCCAGTATTGAAAAGTCTCGGAACTTTTGATACCATATGGAGTCAGTGATTGCCTCCAACTCTAGAGAAATAAATCGTCTTTTCTGGTCTTTGAAATTATTGTGTTTTTCTTATTTCTTAGTGATTTTGCTTTGTTTGTTTGTTTGGGTTTTTTAAACACACCTAGTGTCTTTAATCTTTAGATCCTTAATCCTTTATTAATAGGATTATTAAACCTGACAAACAGCTCAATCAGAGAAGTAAATCCAACGATAGAGCAGAATTTGACTTAAGACTCTGAGAATGTAAGTCCACAAAGTAATTGGCCTGCAGATAACTTAAAATACAACTCTCTGTGTATATGACCATCTTGCAGTGGATGAATTGCAATAAATCCAACAGAAAAGATAGAGGCAATATTAAAAACTTTCCAGCAATATGTTTATAGATGAATTCTAGCTGTATAAAGAAAGCAGTGTATTTGTAGAACAAGAAAAGATATTACCACTGTATCTTTTAATTTTAAAAAGATTTTTTTAATTAACAGGTGTTAAATTTGATTCTGTATATTGGAAACAATTTAAATTGGCAGTTAAATTATCAGTGTTTTTCAGTACTTCAGAGTTAGTCTTATAATTCCTAAAATTCCAATAATAGTTAAGAATCTTTTAAAACACATAACAAATTTTAATTGGATAATAAAACCTTTGAAATATCTCCAAATTCCTGCAAAGATGGGGAAAAAATATAATATGATTATTTACGAAGAGGTTGTTCTTAGTCTTCATAACCCAGACAAGACATGGAAAACTCCTCCTTTTTGTTCTCAAGTTAAGAGAATTTAAGCATATATGAAAATGATTAAGCTGAGTATAAAATGAGCACATGAATATGAACATAAATATATTTATATAAATACAAAATTATAAATAAATGAATATAGCTCTATTCACTGGAAAAAATCTGAAAGTGAAAATGTTATTTCAATAAGGATAAAACCTGTAGTGGTCTAAACATCCAAAGGAAAAAAAGAACTTAATAAAGTCTTAAAATAGGCTCATAAATCATTGTCTTGACCCTGGAGGAAAAGTAAGAATGTTTAAGAATTGTATTTATCAAACTGTTCCATCCATAGAATCAAGATACTTAGAGCTACATTTTTGCTTGAAAAATATCTCCAAAGTGTATAGAAGAATAAGGTTACAAGCTCAAGTTACAAGTGAGTTATGAAAGCCTTGGGACACTATTTGTTTGAGGAATATCAATAGTATAAGCTAGAAGTGCGCAAACAGTCCAATAGCAAGAAGTGATTCAAGGGAGATAGGATGTTTACCTCTGATGGGAAAAAAAAAAAAAAAAGAGATTTTGAAGCAGAGAAGACAAAGGAGAGCTTTTAAAAGCCTTCCTGGAAAGCAAATTTGCTCTTCCATTTTCTCTATCACTTTGTCAGATGTGTGAGAGGCCTGATACCTGAAGAGCGTGAATGTCCTACTCCCTCTGGTGCTGCTTAACCCAGGGAATTTGCTGGACTCTTGTGTATCCCTTAATATCAGATCACAGATCAAAGTAATTAAAGCAATGCCGATTTATGTGGTCAGAGAAAGTAATGGAAGCAGCAATATGTGCTACTGCACCAGGAATGGATTCCTGCAAAGCAGCTTGGGAGAAGCCAGAGCAAGCTGGTGCCAGTGGTTATTGATTTGGGGATAGGATATCTCAAGGTCAGGGCTTATTGTGTGGGAACTGCAGTGGGATAGCAAAATGCACAGTCCAGCCCTAACAAAATGAGTTTAGCTAGAGAGACTGGCATACTTAAATGAATTTTTTGCTACTTGATATGACTCTCTGTTGGTGTTACCTCTTGTGGTCCTTTAATTGTGTGTAATACTCATTTTGCTTTCTAAAATATGCAATGGTCTTACTGGGATGCCTCCTCTAGCTGAGCAGGCCATCTGACGCCCCAGGACTGACATCTCAGCCTGTCCACACCTTCCACACTGACACATCCACAGGCTCACCTGGATCACAGGGAGTCACACAAGATTTATGTGAGAAGCTACACAGTGGAATCAGTGGAAAACAGCTTTCACAATCTTCCAGTATTTTGCATGTACAATTTTTTGAAATGCAGTTATTACCAATGACTAGGAGAAGCCAAACTGCAGTGGGTGGTACTTTGTGAATGAAAGAGAAGCAGTGCTGGGCTGGATGCTAGCAGGCTGCCAGAGCCCCTTTTTGAGGATACTCTCCACCCTGTAGCCAGGTGCTGCACGGGCTTTGATGTGCTCTGCAGGTTGGCTTTGCTGTGGGGAGGTGGGTGCACGGGCTTTGTTGCAGGGGGTCTCAGAGTCAGGCACTGCACTGAAGGAAAAGTTGATGAAAGTGCTCAAGAGACTCTCAGATTCCAATGTTCTCTTTGTTGCAGTTTGTCCTGCTTAGCTGAGTGAAAATTTTTACTCTTAGAAAGTAAGTTGTTTAAGTACCTGGTGTCTTAATGCAAAGCCATTTCTCTAAGGTCCAGACCTTTCAGGTAGCTAACAAGAGTTAAAAATGGATAATGTCTTTGCAAGGAAGGAGGGCAATTGTCTTTATACTGACTTGTAAGACCAGCAGCAGATCATTTGCAGCATTGCCACTGAGCTACAGGTAGAGAAAGTTTCATGCTGAAGAACTGAGAAATATGATTTACTGAGGTCTTCTTAGGCTTCCACATTCATAGACTTGAGCAAGGCATGGGGAAAAAAAGCCCAGTTTTGGCTGTTTGTCCAGTTTTCTTGGAACAGAGCTGCTAGTAACGACTTTGCATCTTCCCAAGTCAGCTTGGGGAGATGGTGGAAAAGAGTGTTCATGAGGAGTGCAGCAAATTCCTCGCCCTTGGCTTTACAGAGGGGATAAAGTATTGGTAAGATGAGCTTTCAAAGTGCAAGCTCACAGTTTTTCACACTGTCAGTATTATGATACTGCAACTCCCTAGAGCATGTGGAGGTTTGTGTGAGGTGTTTCAAAAGCAAGGCTGGATATTGCCCACAGTGCAAGAGGCACAAGAGGTGCTGGATGAACATGTCAAAGTTTTCTGGCTACCCCATTGCAGGCAGCTGCTTTGTTTGCTTACAGATATTCAAAAGAAGGTATCTTTATGCAAAGTAAATAGGACTGTATTTCTTGACATGCTGTGAGGACAAAGGTATTGGTTTTGTTATTGACCAGGAGCTGCAGCTCTGCGGCAGGACCGGGCTGTGCTGAGAGCTGTACATGTGCTGGGAGGGGAGTTCCCACCCTGTCCAGAGGATGAGAAAATGAGTGGCTTCGGTTGGAGGAGGACAAGGAAGCAACAGACAACTTCACACATTGTGGTCGGATCATATCAGTGATTTTCCTTACACCATATTCTTACACTCCCCATCCAGGGAATAAAAAATGGAGGGTCTGGATGACATTTAAGCCAGCAGTTAAACCCTCACATAAGAACAGCCCATATTTCCTCAGGAGGTGTCAGTGTAGTGCTCTGATTCATTAATTTATCATCCTCTAAATGTAAATAAAGGTAATACAGCAAGCATAATGTAACATGACAGAAGTAGGAAATAGGGCAAAATAGATAACAGCTCATGTGATCCTTCTGCATCATGAGTTATATGGACAGTAATGGTTCACTAACTGTGAGGAGAGAGATGGTCAACAGACACTTTCTTGCCCTGGAAGTCCCTTTGTTTGAACAAGAAGTTTTGGGAATATATATGATTACTGGGTAAAATCACAGTTATCTAGAAATGTCAGTGCTATAGGAATTGGCACATTTTTCCACTAAAACCAATGGAGGAAATATGCCTATTTGCATGGTAGCGATGAGTGATTTAGCAACATTTCGTGTGAATTAATGTGGCTTTGCTACTCCCTGATGGATGTCTCAGCTGCCCATCCTACCCTTCTCTGCATCTGGAGACTTAGCCTACAGCAGGCAGTCTCAGCCTGTGGTCCGTGACTCGTCTTTCTGCAAGAGGTCAGCCAAAGGCAACTGTTGGGAGTGAGGCTGTTGTGGGGAGGTTTAAGTCTGTGAGACTGGAAGCCACAACCAAACCACTGGGGACACAGTAGCATCTTGCAAATCAAAACAGCTTGGTCATTGCTGCTGCAAGTCTAAATAACCAGCCAGGTAGGTGCAGGGACGAGGGTTAAGCACACATCAGTGGTGATTTGATGCTGCCAAGGCTCTGCACCTCACATTTTTCCCTCCTGTGCTATCTGTACATGGACATCACTTGAGCCTGAAGCTGCAAATGTCTTGAAAGAGAGCCTAGTCCAGTAGGCTGGTTTTTAATGTGCTTTCTCCTCCCTTTTCTCTGCCTTTTGCTCAGTGCTTTTTCTGAACTTGGTAATTCTTAGGTAGTTCCTTCAATTCCTATGTGAAGGTAATTACTTTAGAAATATATACTTTATAAAGGATACATATAAAAATATATACTTTATACATATATATTTCAGGGCGATTGTGTAGCAACCTTCCATCACTGAAAGGGGGCCTACAGGAAATACAGGGAGGTGCTCTTTATCAGTGACAGGGCAAGGGGGAATGGCTTTAAACTGAAAGAGGGGAGGTTTAGCTTAGATAGTTAGAGGGAATTTTTACTGTGAGGTTGGTGAGGCTCTGGAACAGGTTGCCCAGAGAAGCTGTGGAGGAAGTGTTCAAGGACAGGTTGGATGGTCTAGTGAAAGGTGTCCCTGCCCATGGCAGGAAGGTTGGAACTAGATGATCTTGAAGATTCCTTCCAAACCAAGCCATTCTATGATTCTACGCAACAGAAATTACTATGAACTTGGAGAGTTTTACCCTTCCTTTTTTCCCCACCTCCTTGCCCATGCTGTTTTGTTTTTTTCTATTTCTTATGTTTTTCTGGCTATCATTAACTCAGTTGTCCAGGTTTCTTTTATCCATGGCAAGATGTAAACCTGTTAAAATCTTAGTGCTTTGAATCAGTATCAGAATACACTATGTAAGGGTTCTAAGGTGTTTCCTCTTACACATATACACAAATATATACACTTTGGAGTTAACGAGGTAATCATCTCTCAGAATAGGCTGAAACACTGCTACGGTCCTGGAAAAAGAGACATCAGCTTCCTAGATCTCATTATTTGGTTAAAAAAAAATCACACCGCAAACAAACCTCACATTCTGTCTTTGTTGTCACTCTGTACTTATTCTGAAACCACTCTTAGGAATATGTTTAAATATTTACTGGTTAGGACAAGTGATATAAATTCTGATTTATAAAATAGCACAGTTTTCCTTGTCTTAAATTTAAATACAATTAAAAACAGATGTTAGTGTCTGGTCTAAGTCAGAATTTACAGGAATGGGTGTTAACTAACATCTGCTAAAATATGATCGGCCTTCTCTATGTGACTGCACCCACCAAAGCAAAAAGATTGTGTTCTTAGAAATAACAGGCTTTGAAATAAACTAAATAGAAAGCACAGGTCTGAGCAGGGTGAGGAAAGGTGATGCACTCATAAACCAACTATAGAAGTTCTGTGCTCTGGGAAACTCTCAAAATGGTCCAGCTGAGTGTTTTTCAACATATAAGCAGCAAAACTTACTTGTGGAAAAGGCACTGCTTAGAAAATATGTATGGATCTTGTCCTTACTACTATTTCCCCTTCTCTTGTTTTTTTCTTTTTAAAACAAACAAACAAAAAAAACCCCAAAGAAACCCCCAACCAAACAAAAACACAAAAAACCCCCCAAAAACCAACCACCAAAAAAACTCACAAAAAAAACCCCAAACCCCCAATTTTTTAAAATGTCAGTTTTAAAGTATCAGGCACGAAGTTTAAGCTGTACTCCCTGCAGGCTCCTAAGAAATAGCTTTCAAGGTCAGCTTTCAAATTTGAAAAAAACCTCCACTTTTCATAATCAAGCTTTTATGCCCTCCACTTCTCATAATCAGGCTTTTATGCTTGCCTTTCAGATTTAGAAACTGCCCTCCATGTGTCTGGAATCTGTGGGCTAAAGCTTGATGGCTGCTGTTCCAGAGGACAAACAGTCTCTTACAAAAAAATCCCCAAACCGTATGGAGTACGGTACTGCCTGTCAGTCACCTGTAATTTCCTTTGTTGGCACCCTAAAAAGATAAGAGCAGAGCAGCCTCAGCCCAGCAACTGTTCCCAAGCGAAGGATGGGAGGAGGTTTGTTGTGACTAATGCAAACTGATAGTCCTTGCAAGGGGATGGCAGCGCCCGGGGGCCCTTCGCCTCCTGTTGTTTCATGGGAGGCTGTGGAAAGCAGCCTGGGTCAGGAGGAGCTCTTAATATTCCCTCTCTGGAAGCGCAAATGTGTGCTGACATTAATGAGCGTGGAAAAATTCTGTGATAGTGTCCCTGTGTATTTCAAAGGGGTAAATTAGGGTTGAAAGTAATTTTTCCCTTTTTTTTTTCTCATTTCTTTTTGAATTTAAGGCAGTTAAATAATAAATATGCAGAAAGATGAGCTGTTGTATTAGGGTGTACAGGGGGCTTTCAGTGACACTTCTTGCTAGAAGGGGCTGAAATAGGGGAAATTTCCCTCCTCGTTCATACGTTGTATTTTGTAAGGTGGTTGTTTATTTATCACCATCTGCCTTATTTCTGCAGCTTTTCCTCTGACTGGCCCTTGATGTCCCTTCTGACGCATTTTTTTTTTTCTCTTTATGTTGTTTCTCAAAAAAAACCCTACGATGGCATAAATAGACCATTAGCAAATGTATTACCTTCTTCTGAATTAAAAACCTCTTCATCAGATGCTGCCCACAATTTCCATGTGCTTTGTCCTGCTTTTTTTTGAACGCCATCCTGAGATTCCCAGCTGGGAAGGGAAGACTGAGCTTTCCCTCTGCTTTCTCTGCTGCCTACTCCTCCTTCTCTGGTTGTCAAATGTCAGATGTGATTGTGTTATCCTAAGGAGGGAGATCCTTGCTCTGGCACCATGAGAAAACACATAACTGGCGGTGGTGTGGGGGTGATGGGAAGCAGGATTGGCTGGGCTTGGGCACGACTGATAATGTAGCCTGGTTTTACATGCTCAGAGCCCTGGCCAGGCTCACAGTTTAAACTGCAAATGATGGTGGTAAGAGGATGATAATAATAATAAGACATCACTGTGGGTGATGCTGTTCCTGCCGTGAGTGTCCAGGAAGCTGGCGGCACTTCTTGAAGTCCGGGGTGACCTCAGGTGCCCTTCTGCATCGGGGTGCTTTGATGGCAATGCAAAACCACCCCTTTGTGAGCCTGCTGGCACAATTTAGACAAAAGGAGGGTGTGTCAGGTTAAGGAAGGAGAGGAGGAAGCAGCAGAGAATGCTTTATCCTCCTTTTAATGAAGCTTTCCAGGCATAATTACAAATAAGAACAGATGAAAAAATGATGGCACACAGCGTAGGTTTTCAGCACAGTGGAAAAACTATAGGGTTCTGCAATATTTCTGTTGCATTTCTATAATAAATTGGTAATTAACCAATGCAGATACGTGTGAAAGAAAACATTTTTGGAGCCCTGATGGGAAATCCACCTTCAATTAGAGTCTCAGCATGAGGGACATCAAGTCCTTGTGCAAAAAGGGGAATCATTGTTCAAACACTTTTTCCCATCATGCAGAAAGCAGCTGGATGGGGAAAGGTAAGTGGGTACAGCAGGTCATTGCCAGGTCAGACTTAGTGGTTAGGTGGGAAATACAATGTCCTGGCCACAGCTGGGGAATCTGACACTGCCTGGGGCTTGGCAGAAATTGGAAGCACCCTACAAAAAGGAGCATTGGAGATGGGGGAGAGATGAGACTCTGTGTCCTTGTGCCACTATTCTGCAAGGGAACTTGTGTTGCTGCTGTTTTTTTCATTTGCTACTGCTATTTCTGTTCAAAAACACAAGCACCTGTCAGTAAAGGGGTCTGGGAGTTCAGGCCATGCTGAAATGGCTGAAATGGCTCTTAAATTGAGGGGTTTGAATTTAGTAATTCAAATGCATTTATTTAAATGCAGATAAGAAGCCAATATAAATTAAATCTCCAGCCAGAATGTTGGCTGTTTGGAAAATGTTATATTAAACCAACATCAACTCTCCAATAAACTAAACCAGCATCTTTTCGTGCCTGCAATTCCTTCAAAAAATAGTCTAGTTTTAAAAAAATTTCCTCACAAGTGTTGGTAAAATTGGTGAAAGAGGGAGGTGCTCGGTGCTTTTGAAAACAGATTTGTATGGATATAGCAAAACGTAAGTTCAGTGAGTAATGATGATTTACATCCTCTGTCATCTTCCTGACTACCTTTGCTGTTTGGAAGTCTCTGTTGTTTTGCTTGAAGTGAGCAACCCCAAGCCCCATGGGCCTTCATTGCTACAAGAGAAGCAGAGTTCATGATTTGGAAAGCCTGAAGTGACAGAATAATGGAATAAAAATATGTGATTAGGGGATAGCTAGCCTAGGAGACAAATATACAGATGGAATAGCCTAAGTTAGAATGATCTGAGTATGTAAAATGATGACTTCTTTAGACATCTTAGAAAAATTATTCATCAGTTACAATTACTGGGCAGGTCTAGCTAATTCTTGCATTTGTTTTAAATTAATTTACTAAATTAAGGACTACACTGAAAGCAGAACTTTATAACTTATTGGCAAAAAGGATTGTAGATTAAAGGATTTGAGCTAGAGAAAGGTATGTAACTAATTAGTTCAGTGTTTTAAACACAGCAACAGTGATACCTCTTTTATATGTGTCTTTAAATCTTTATTTGGTAAATGACTGCAGAGACAAGCTGTGCTATTCAGAAATGTCTCTGGAAAAGTCAGTGTCTTAGAGAAAAAAAAAAGAGAGAGAAACCCTAAAATTTAGAGGTTCAGATAAAGAGAGGATTTGGCAACACTGCCATGATACTACAGTCACGGCAGACCCATCATTTCTGTGATGAATCACTGGTATCCTATATTTTCTTTCAAGAAAATTTTTGCTACATACTTTTGAATCATGTATACTGGTATCTTTTTTTTTTTTTTAAGATACATAATTTGCTATTTTGGTAAAGAAGTAATTAGCAGATACGTATCAAAAGTGGTTTTGGTAAGATCAAATACATTAAAAATGCTAAAAATAAAAGCAATTCAAGTTGATCAAGTCATAGAATTATTGTTAGCATACTGTAAATGTCATTGTGACAGAGTAACAAATTTCAAAATACTGAGCCAGAGACATCTGTTAGTTTCTGAACTGCTACCATTATTTTGCTGCAGTGAATATGATTCTCATTTTTCTATACCACTTTTAGGTTGTTTTTGTGCCATATGGGCATCTTTTGATATTTGGGAAAAACTTAAAATAGAGTCACTTTGATGCACAAAACTTGATATTGAACAGATTCTTTGTTCTCCCTTTATTTCTAATTTGCATGGAGTATGATCCATGCATGCAGAGGGAGGACAGAAACCAGGCAGTGCCTTTTTTTGTTCTATATAAGTCACTGGCTTCTGTTGTACTCTTGTGGAATTGTATAAAATCTCCCTCCAATTGTTTGCAAACTGTCAATACAGCTGCCTTCATATGTGATATTGTACATGATCCCTGCCCACTGTTCCTTCAACACATGACAGAGGAGAAATTCCATGAAACAGTCAAGAATCTCTGCCACCCTAGCAGTAGGGTGAGCAGGACTTTCTTCAAGCAGTACTGCTGTGAAGAGCGCTCCTCCTGCTATTGGCATCTCCACCACCTAGCAGCGCACCAGCGCTGGTTTAAATAATGTTACTTCTCCTTGTGCCATGAAGTGATGAGTACAAAAAGCTCCTTCTTTCCTGACTGAGAAAAAATGTTAAGACAAGATGCTCCGAGCCAGATCCAGGGCTGGTATTAGTCAACATATATACATCAGCTGAGCTTTTCCTTCTTGTCCTCAGCAATTAGCTCTCATTGTGGAAATATCCTACTGTAAAGACTGGCTGGTTTATTCTCTGCTGAGAGAATCTGTAGATGTTGTGTGTGGGGTGAAGAAGAGAAGGGTCTTGACCCCCGAGGTGTTCTCTGTGCACCCACTCAGTCTTGTGTCAGCCCATGTGAACAAGGGACATCAAATTTTGGGGACCCACTGGTCACCCATCTTCTTGGAGGAGGTCAAGCCAGCGGCCTGGTGAACACATATGCCAGGCCCTGGTCCTGCCAGAGCTGGAGGGCAGGGTAAGCCTCGTGCACACAGTGGTGCCCAAAATCTGCTCCCCAGGTCTCACCTTTTCTCCCCCACCGTGCTCTTGCCCCATGTGGTGCAGGTCAGGCACATGGCTGGACTGCTGTGATCAGTGGGGCAAGAGCCACACTGTCTATTAACTGCTAAATTACAATGTAATTTTGTAAAATAGTGGTGACATTCAGAAGTGACTGAAAGGTCAATTTGTCTGTTCTTCTAAAGACTCAGCACAACTCTGTTTACATCTATTTTTTTTTCTCAAATTGATGGTGTTAACTTCTCAGGAAGATATTTTCTATATTCTAAGCCTAACTAGAGAGCATTGGCTTATTTTTTCACACAGAAATGTGTTTATTAGAATGCTAGTTTAATTCAGTCAGTTCATCAATGATTTCCAGTTCTCTGATTCATATGATGGAATCAAATTGCACTGGAGTAAGTGAACTGCAAAGCATAGCCTTCTTCCTACAACATGTATCTCCAGGCATTGGAAACAAAAATAAGTGTAAGCCCCCATAGTGAACGGGGGAGAAGCCAAGCATGTTTTTGCTTAACTGACAAGCTTGGGAAGCCAGGAGACAACTTAATTGAACAATTGATTCATAGACTGGATGTAGTTTTAAGTTACATGACTGACAAACCTATCAATTATTTTTTAAAAAATACATGGTATTTCTTGTGGCAGAGGCAGCATGTAGTAATTAGGGGTTGGGCTTTCTTGCTTTCACAGCTAAAGAGAAGGACTAGACTCCAATTCCAACTGAAACAGCATAAATTATTTGTACTTTCTTATAATGTAGCTTTCGAAATCGTTTGCATCTTACATGTCACTCTGTATTTCTCATGGGTTATAAAGAACAGTTTCCAAACAATAGCTGTCTTACTCTAGTTCAAAAAAATAAAATCTTAGTCCTCCTCTCCATCCCCCCTCTCCTCCTTAAAGTTATTTTTCTTCTTTGCTTGGTTTTCTCTGTGGCTGACAGGCAGGATGATGGTGAACAGACCAGGTACAGCAGAAGCATCAGGCAGCAGCTGAAGCTCAGCAATGGGTTGTTCCAAGAGTGATGCCCCCTGGGTTCCTCTGTGCTGACTTGAAAACCCAGGAAATGAAGGATTTGTACAGTACTGAGAGACTTGGAGTGTGATGTCTTCTCTCAGCTCTGCCATTCTGCAAGTTACCACAAAGCTCTATCCCTCATGTGGGTTTACTTGTTCTTCTTGTTGCCTCCGACAGTTCAAGCTGTGCAATGCCAGAACTGAGTCTTAAGTAAAACAAGAACTTCTCTTCCATTCCACAGGTTTCTCTTTATCTACATAAACTTATCTGCTCAGTGCTACCTCTAATTATTTCTAATGGTGAATAGAAATCCTAGGCCTTTATTCTACCTCTCTTCTGATTTATGCTGTATACAAGGGCCTCTAAATTAGTCTATAGTATTTATATCCCCTTGAAATTTCCCAGTGTTAGGTCAGACTCTAGAGTAAACACTACTGAAAATAATTCTTTCAGACCCTTTGGGAACAGTCTTTGAGCTCCCTGGGGACAGCAAGTTAAAAAACCCAATTATACTCAGTGAGCTCTTGGGCTTGTTAATGTTATGAGCCCCATGGTAAAGGAAATTCCAACATTTTTCTCTTTAAGTCTCACTATAAATACAGACAGAACTGTTTCATGTCTCTCTGAGAACTCTGGATTCTGGTGATAAGATCTAAACAGAAGCATTTGCAAGTTTGTGCACATAAATGAGAGAGAGCAGAAAAATATTTTTTAGTGAACAGGAAAAATCTTGAAATTTACAGCAACACCAGGCTTCCTGGCCTTAAATTCTTCTCAGTTTCAAAACTTCACCAGTTGCAAGGTGCCTCCCTATCACTTCCCTTCTCAGCTGGACAGGGGAGAGAAACATAATGAAAGGCCCACAGATTGAAATAAGGACAGGGAGTGATCACTCAGCCTTGCAGGAGGATGGGGAAGGGGGGTTATAGTCACAGCTCACAGCACACTGCCTCTGCCAGTCCTTCCTCCTCAGGGGAGGACTCCTCACACTCTTCCTCTGCTCCAGTGTGGGGTTCCTATCAGAGGAGATAGTCCTCCACCAATTTTTCCAGACTGAGTCCTTCCCACAGGGTCACAAGTCCTGCCAGCAAACTGTTTTCAGGGTGGACTCCTCTCTTCATGGGGCCATGGGTTCTGGCAGGAGTCTGCTGCAGTTTGGGCTTCCCACAGAGTCACAGCCTGTTTCAGACACCCACTGCTCCAGCTCCAGGGGCTGCAGGTCGATCTCTGCTCCACCATGGACCTCCATGGGATGCAAGGGCAGAGCTGCATCTCTGCACCATGGTCTGCGCCAGGGGCTGCAGGGGCCTCAGCTCTGGCGCCTGGAGCACCTCCTCCCCCTCCTTCTGCACTGACCTTGGTATCTGCAGAGTTGTCTCTCTCACATATTATCTCTCCTTTCTTCTCTGGCTGCAATTGCTTCTGTGCAATAGCTTTTTCCTTATCTTCCATCTGTTACCACAGCAGCGCTACCACAGTCACTGATGGGCTCAGGCTTGGCAGTTACCATGGATTTGGGAAATGGACAGACCAACAGACCATAGAGAGCACCACAAATTGTAAGGAACTTGTTACTCTCTTTTGGGTTAATTATAAAAGAAAAAATTAACCAACTGGGATCCAGAAATTATGTACACAATCAGTTTATACAGTGAAGGCAACTAGCTGGTGGAACATCACTAGAATCTCAATATATTCTTATATTTACAAGAAAATAGAGAGAATAACAGTGATAATGATAGCAAAAGATACAAAATTATCCAGAATATTCTAACAGAATTTATTATGAAGAGCCACAGTCAGACCTCACACTAGCAAGTCAAAAAAGGCAGATGAGATTGAGTGCTGATAAGGGCAAAACATTCACAAGTTCACTAATATCCCATGTGTCAAACTTGCATAATCTACTAGAAAGAGATTTTTGGGGAGCTGCTGTGATCTTGCAAAGTGTCATCTCACAGGACTCAGTGGTGACGCAACAGATACACAGATTATCAGAGGTCTTGGAAGCACTATCAAGAGACCAGATTGTTTTCATTATTTTTGTTACTAAGTTGCAGAACTCTGTTTTACAGTGCTGGGGATGCAAATGAAGTTCAGGACATTTGTGTATTCTTGGGAGCTCTGGAAGGAGAAAATCAAAGTAAAGTCCTTTGAAATGTCATTAGAAACCTGACTTTTTAAACATGTTGACTCTGAAACCTCCAGATTAAATACCAATTTATTGCAATGCTTGGGGAAATTGTAATATAGAAAAAGAATGTCTCTTTTTGGACAGCTTTTAGTGTTTGAAGTGAATCATAATCTTTCTCAAAAAAGATTACAGCCTTCTTTAAAAGAAAAAGAAAAAAAAAGGGGAAATTTAAACACTTGAGCCCAGTTGTGAAACCACTTTGGTTTTTGCTGGTCTTACTGATGTCTGTGGGAGCTCTACTTCAGCCTTAAAAACAATAAGACAGTGGGATTAAGAAATAAATACAGTATTTGGCATTTTAAGTACTGGTAAGAAGTTATGAGACATGAACATAATGCATAAAGAAGCAAAAGCTGAATTCAGGATGTACTCCTTGTTTATGTCAGAGTTGGTCTGACAGCAAAATATGAACTGAGACACTGTTTCCACATTTTTTAAAGAAACATATTAAGTGTTCTTTAAGCTGATTAAATTGGTTTCCTTTCAGATGTACTTTTAGCCTGTAAGCTAAAAGTTTGTATTTATATTACAGAACTGCCAGTCCTGGACATTCATAATGTGTGAATCAGAACATTAAAATAATGATTTTTCCTGGATTTTGAACTTGAAAATGCCATATTTTCTGTCTTTTCTTTGTAACCGCAAGAGATCGACACTTTTTTTTTTTTTTTTTAAATGCAATTCAGTGGCTTCAGGAGTTGAGTCTCACTGTCTGGTGCCTGGTCCTAGCAGATATGAATGAAATAGCTGTGAATATGAAATATTCCAAGACTTGCAGTAGGAAAATGTGAGCTCACAGCTGCATGGCTGACATACAGGTAGTGTATAAAGAAGGCGGGATTGCAAAGCCCTACTCTCAGCCTGTGAGGTTGATGTGGGGTTTGAGAGCTGGACTTCTCCAGCCACCTCCAGGCAAGGCTCAGGGTATGAGCTCCTAAACACATGGTCCTGATCGCTCCATTAGTGGCTATGAGCCCACCATGCTGCCTTGCCATTCTCCTTCAAACTTCTCCTAAAAGTTCATATTTAACTCCAGAAAATTGTGCCTACAATAGTAATCAAAGATGAGGATTTGTATCCTCAAGTACAGATCTCTTCACTCTTGTGACCAGTGACAGGACTCAAGGAAACAGCATGAAGCTGAGTTGGGGGAGGTTTAGGTTGGATATCAGGAAAATGTTTTTCACCCGGAGTGTGGTTGAGCACTGGAATAGGCTCCCCAGGGAAGTGGGGACAGGACCAACCTCTCTGAGTTCAAGATGCATTTGGACAAAGCTGTCAGGTACATGTTGTGATTCTTGGGGTGTTCTGTGCAGGACTTGAAGATCCCAGTGTACTCCAAGTACTTGAAGATATTCCGTGTGTTCTTTGATTCTATCATCCTAAATGCTGTATTTTTTTCAATGTATGCAGTCAGGAGAAAGCCATGGTTTATATTTCACTGTAGATGGACATTTCCAGAGAGATTAACTGCATTTCAGTACAAACTAATGGTAGAGATGCAGCCAGAGAGTGTTTCACCACACCCAGAGAAAGGTGTTTTGAATTTTTCGAATGAGATACCTAATGGAGAATCTGTCTTCTCCCTCATGTCTATGGAAGCAATACTGGCACCTCACTTGGCCTTGGCTGCTTGGGCTGTGGTGTCCAGGTTGTGACCGGACCTGGAGAGCTTAGGTACTGCCTCTCCCCCTAGATTCTCAGACTTTTTGCCAAGCCTAGAATAAAGATGGTCCCACTCTTCTCTAGGTTTTGGGATTCAAAGATGAACACAGATTTTGCTGTCTCTGGGAGACTGTGCCTTTTTGGAATTAGTTTGAGAAAAGGCTCCCATTTCTGTTGAACTGTTTCTGTTAGCTTCCAGAAAGCCAGTAATGTAGAATTCGGTAGAAAGCTGGAACTGTGCACTGGGAAATCAATCTGACATTGATTTAATGTCCCAAACAATGTTCATTCTCTATTCAATTTTGCTTGGTGGGCATGAAAAAAGATACGAAAATCCCGTTATATGGTCCTGTCAGACCTCACACATGATCCAATGATCACATCCCAGAGCACTGAACTGACCTGCAGGTCTGATCACAGTGCTATAAAGCAGCAGCATGTTTATGTGCTGTCCCACTCAGACTGTTAACGTGGCTCAGCAACACAACTTCCAAAGCAACTATGGGAATGGCTGTGGTAAAATGGGTTGTTTAACAGTTGTGTTCATACTCATATGTCCAGAGTGCATGTGCAATTTCTCTAGGATGACTGTCTAGTAGATACGACTTTTGTAGAAGTTTCTGTTCTAGACATAATAGAGGTAAATTTCTAATGTTATTTGTGAAGGAGACTAGAAATAAATAGCTTTGAGAGGATGCACTGTATCTTACTAAATACATTGTACTACCAAAGTCAGGCCTAGAAAAAGACCTAGGAAAAGGTTCAGTATAAATACTCACTCTGCCAAAGAGGAAAGTTTGCTGATGCCAGTTAGCAATGCTGACTTCATGTCTCTGGTGGTGTTTTGAACATGAAAGCACCAGCCTGTCAATACTGAGATTTTGATTCCTCATGGATGTTTGGTGATCAGCTGCTTGTGCTGCTGAACAAGGAGTGTATACTTTATTGTAGGCCAGTTGTAAAGAGACTGTGCTGCGTTTGGCTGAGGTAATTTTCTTAACAGTAGCCGGTTTGGGGCTGTGTTATGGATTTGTGCTGGAAACAGAGTCGAGATGATAACACAGACATGATTTCCCTATTCTGACCAGTGCTTACACAGTGCCAAAGCCTTTTCTGCTTCTCACACCACTCCACCAGCGAACAGGCTGGGAGTGCACAGGGAGTTAGGAGGAGACACAGCCAGGACAGCTGACCCAATCTGACCAAAGGGATATTCCATATCATATGGCATCACACTCAGCATACAGAGATGGTGGAAGAATGAAGGACAGATGTTGTGGGTGGTGGTCTTTTTCTTCCCAAGTCACCATTACGTGTGATGGAGCCTTGCTTTCCTGAAGGTGTTTGAACACCTGCCTGATTATGGGAAGAAGTGAATTAATTCCTTGTTTTGCTTTGCTTGTGTGCGTGGCTTTTGCTTTACCTATTAAATTGTCTTTATCTAAACCCACAGGTTTTTTTCCTACTTTTACTCCTCTGATTCTCTCCTTGATCCCACTGGTGGGGGTGCGAGAAAGCAGCTGTGTGGGGCTTAGCTCCTGCGTGGGGTTAAACCAAAACAGCCACATTTTGTGGGAAGAGCATGTCTGTGATTTCAGGTGTACATAAAGACTTCCAACAGCCCAGTTATGAGACAGATTTATTCAGATTCTGCCTCTGTTTGTCTATACCTTGCACTTTTCACTTAAATATACTCACTTCCAGAAAGATATGCATCAACAGATTGAAAGCTCACAGCATCCTACATAACAATCTCTGTAAGAAAGTACCAAATATGACATTAAGTGAAAACTGCTGCAAGAATAACATTAATGTTATGTACAGAAAAAATTTGGCTAACGTATTTACTCTCAATTTTTGGGAGTAGCATCATAAGATCTATATTGATGACAACTGCCAGTCTTCAGCTGGGAGTGATTGAGATTTTCTATCTTCAGCACCTGTTCCCCTTTCTTCCTATGCAGTATTTTCATTCAGAATCAGACATGAATAACTACTGCAGCTTGGGATAGGGGTCCAAACCGCGACCGCGGGTCCTTGCAAGCTGAGCGAGGTTTCCACTGGGCTATCGGCTTGGTATGCAGGTGTGATACAGCCGGGCTGTATGCTGGCAGGAGTGGCCCTGCAAGCTTAGGTGGAAGAATCAGCTACACGAGGCAAGGTGATGTTTGAGGGTGATCACCCTTTATTAGGGGAAACACAGGT
>JAWWLV010000088.1:120657047-120672362 GCA_035041135.1 Platyrinchus mystaceus
CCATCTTAGGTGGTGTGGTGGAGTGACCTGACATCCATTCCTCTAGCCCCACATCAGGCTCTGGGTCACTCCCAACAAATAACTGAAGTATTTTATTAAGTAGCTCCCTTTTTGCATTATATAGAATAACTGGAGGAATATAGAAAGAAAATGTTCAAAAGTTGAATCCCTTAGGGGAAAGTCAATTTTTCAAATCACAAGCCCCGAATGAATCTTGATCAACAGTTTGCAGATTTATCAGGGGCTTTGTCACAAGGTACAGAAGAGATAATAGAAGTGACCTTTTGACCAGAACCTCCTGCTCACTGCACTATGTGACCTGCTAAAAAAGCATCATCATAAGACAGGGCTTTTTAAACTCACCTTGTAAGCACAGGCCTGCTTTTAGGATGTATTTAAACCATCTTTCATGTTGGACTGGTCATGGATTTTCTGAGACTTACTCTGCTTGAGTGCTCATTCCACTGAATTTAAAGTCATCTCATCTGAAATGTCTTTAGACATTTCAAACATTTTTTTTTCACATAGGACTTTTTGAACAGGCTGCCTAATGCAGTAGGGGAATTTGTGTCCCTGGGGATGTTTGGTGAGCAGATGCACTGGAAGCAGTGTAGGTGCTGCTGGTACAGTGTTTTTGTAGCTGCAAGGTAGGGGCATGAACCTCCTGAGCTCACGCCTCAAGATCCTTTGCAAACTGGTTTTCTGTGTGATGGCATCACTTTGATCAGCTAAGAGACAGTAGCTTTCAACAGAGCCTGTCCTGGGTTCTCCATGTTTGCAAGGGGGAGCTGAGGGTAAAGGCACCTGTGCTGGCTGCAAGTCTAATTACATTCCATCCTAGATTGATTTGCAGGAGAGTTCAAACTACAAAACTCATAATTCTTTGCGACAATGCCATCTGCCATGGATGAGCCACATAATCAGGGAGAGTTCACCTAGGAACCAGTCATTTCTGTGGCTAGAATAAAAATTTTCTATTTTATTCATGTAGCATCTTTTATTTACTTCAGGCCAATACATATGACTTCTAAAATAATTAATGTGTAGAGATTGCAGTTTTTAAGCTTATACTGAAGAACTTTCTAAATTATGTTCAGGTTGATCAGCTGTCATTTAGGAAGAGATCAAATAGATATTAACTTAAATATATGTTTGATGAAATGGTCAGAATAATAAGGAGTTTTACATTCCTCTGATCTTACGAGGTCATTTGCTGATAATACAATCAAGAGGAATGATTCTTTTTAAGTCTTGAAGGGACTGAAAATTTATTTACCCACTACAGAGTGGTTCTTTGCAATTTTTGCTTTCATGGCATAATTTGCTAAATATGGTACTTAAAATGGACTGATATCCTTTCTCTCTTCTGCTAGCAGCATGAGCTGTTACATGCTTCTTTCCTGCTGAATACAGATGTGACATAGTTCATATACATCTCATTTTAAATTATGCTGATATGTCAGAACCATATAACACAGAGACACTAGAGAATAGCCCATACTCTGAACACTTCAGTATCATTGGCAGGACTACTCAAATCTATTCAGGTATATTTAAAAATCCAGAATGCAGAATATATGATTTGGTCTTAGAATTATAAACTTGGCCATTTTTTTTTTTTGCACGATAAACTTAGTCCAAGTACTTAAAATATCATTATAGACTGTATAGACTCTTTTATTGTTAATTTCCAAGCCGGCCTTTGCAGATCTCTTAGGATTCGCTTTCCACAGCTAGATACAGACTTGCTATGAGAAGAAGAGTCCGTGTCCAATCTCATCAACCAGATCAGCTGATGATCCAATTTCTCATCTCAGTAATGGGGATGCAACTTCTCTGAAGTCCTTAATAGACTTGAGATGAAAAATTGGCTTAACAGAGCTGCCTATGGTTTGTTTGTTTTCCTGAACAGTGCTACACTGTGCCTGACCCTCAGGATGCCTTGAAGTTAACAAGAAGTATCAATGAAGTAATGATAATTGAAATAGTGATTTAAATTCACTAATTATTCCCAGTATTAAGACAGCTATTTTGCTGAATGCAAACCAGAATGGAACCAGACAGTGCCAATTATTCTTTTCTTCCTATTATAACTGTGTTGATGCTGATGTAACTCTGAGCAATGATGACTCTGAACAAGTAGAACCAACAGTCCAAACATATAATCAGTGAACTTATAACTCTAGTATGGATATCCTGTCATCTTGTAGGGCCTCAGGTGGAAGATATTCTTCATGTTCCTACTATGCCTGCAGAACAACTGAATTAAAATCAAACAGATCCTCAGATGGGACCACAGTCTGTTTCCGAGTTGGATATTCAATGTACAGCACCCTTGCAGGGGAACCTGAGAAGCTGCAGACAGGGGATCAGCCAGGACACATCTCTGGCCCCACATGGGAACTCCTATAAGGTCTTTTGGGTATACTAAGTACATTTTTTTAGACAGATAAATCTAATGGCAACTCCCATTATTTCTAAGGAGGGAAGTTGTGCTTCCCTCAATGGGACCCCTGAGTGCAGTGATTTCAGGACACCAAAGAGCTCGGATACTAATTTCAATCTGTAATCTTTCCGGTAGAAGAGCTTCTTGGGTTTGGAAACAATGGTACCCGTTTGCTTAGCTCACCAGCTTTACACCCTCCCCTCTCACTGTCTCATGGCTCCATCTGTTTCCCCAATTTCCTGCTTGCGTGCTCTTCTGGGCTGGTCATCAGATCTGCCCCAACCATCCCCACTGGGGAGAACTGCTTCAGATGTGTTTTCTCTAGCTCAGCCTTGCTTTACAGAAGAAGAGGGTTTGGGTCTGTTTCCTGGCAGCTTCCCATCCTTCTTGATCTTGAGGCACTTTTAAAAGCAGAGTGGACTGGCAAAATCTGCTAACAAAAATATGAATCTTTTGTTTGTCAATTGGAAAGGGATAAAGCAAAATTACACTGGAAAAGAAAAACTGCCTCTCCAAATATGTGCTAGATGATGATGACAAAAAGTGGATATTATTTACTTGTGAGCTCTACAAGCGCAGTATACACTGTACAAAATAAAAGTATTAAGTCAATCCCATCTCATCACATGCCAGAGAACTTGCCTCTACTACTTCTCTCCATATCTGGCTGCCTAGTGGGGTCTCCAGTTTCAAAATTTCAGTAAGGTCTCTGCATTGTCACATATAAAATCTCAGCACTTTGCACCTGAAAATCCATTCTGCATGTGCCAGCCTAGCAAGCAGATGGGTTTTGTTGGTAATGTTTAATATTTTTTTTAAAAATTGTGGTGCTAGCTGTATGTAACCTGTCATATTTCACAGGGAACTGCATTCTTTTATATTGTTATGCGTTTTCTAGCGATCGTTAATTTGCATAAGCATTTGTCTTGTTCAAATAAAAGTAGCTACACTCCAAAAACATCAAAGGGAGTTAAAGTACAAACCAATGTGACTTTCTATCTCTCAGTATTCATCCTTCTCTTCTTAAAATTTATTTTAGGGCAAAAGGAGAAAAAATTACTGTTGTTTAGTTGGTTAGTAACAGCTGTGATAAATTATTTCACTTTTCCTATCATTATTAACACAGCAGATAGTCACCATAATAGCATTCATCAAAATAAATTCATGAAATGTTCCCATCCTATATGCTTCAACTGGAACTTCATTGTAATTTAGCACAACTGACATGTTCATTAGAGACAAAGTACTGTTAATACCCGAGTTAAACAAAATAATTCTCTTTATGCCTGAGCTCTGGGATATTATTTGCACCAGTTGCTTTAAAGTTGCATGGTCCTGAACTAAATATCCAAAAATGCTGAAGAACTTCAAAGGGTCATAATGCCAAGTAATCCAACAAGTATTAACAGTCTCTCCTCCCTAAAAAGAGAATCATTACACAACCAATTAATTCGCCATAGTAAATAAACTGCTGACATTTACAATAAGCAACCCTATTGGAGGTTGAAGTAAATATTAAGTTGCATGTAAAACTATAAATAGTAAGAATTTTGATGCCAGGCAGTTTCAAAATACTATGGAAAATAGATGAGTGCTGGCTATGTGAAATAAATTTGAAGGTCTCAGCAACATGACCATGCAAAGAGCGCAGCTATCTGTGATAGTAACCACGGATCAGACATGTCCAGTGCCCTCCTGTCATGCTGGCAGGGGGCATTGGTCAGCATGTCCTATGCCTAACTACAGTGAAGTGCCTGAAGTTTGGTTTTGATAGCTTTAACTTGTCTCAGCTGGAGGGAGTCTCAGCATGAAGCCTCCACTTAAAGGCTGAAGCACAGCTGTGTGCGTGATGGGGTCTTCCTTCCACTACCATGGGTGGCACTGACAACCCCTTGAAGGCATAGTTGTGGTGTGAGACCTTCTAGGCAGCAGTTTTATGCAGTTTTGGTTGCTGTCACAGCTGTTGATCTTAGCTGGCCTCTGAGGTTGCTGGCCAAAGCTGTCTATTGTGCCCCCTTCCCTCCACAGAGGTTATGGACCCCTTTGACTGGTTCCTTTGCACGGATGGTCTTGTTCTGTTACTGTGCTCTGGGTGCTGGATGCAGGAGCTTCTTGGCTCAGCTTCAGTGCAAGTGGCAGGGCTCACAAAGTGATCTAAAGTGCTAAGTATGGAAGCTGCAAGCAGAGAGTGCTCCTGAGCACAGGATGCGGGGCGCAAATTCCAGTGCTTTGAGGTTCTGTAAGAATATCATGCCTTGACCACCAATTACTGCAGGTCTGACCAGCCCATGCTGATGTGCCTCCTGACTCGTGTGGCTTGCACCTCCAAAACACAGGCATGTGAGTCCTAACTTTCTGGAGCCCCAAGAATGAGCACCACCACCTGTGTCACACAAGAAAGCCCCCGGTTGCTCTTCCACTTCATCCTAATGTGCAATGACAATATGCGCTGCCTCAATCTCTGGCTTCCACCATAAGCCTATCTTTGTTTTTGGCATAAGATGGAGAGTAGGCAGACCCAAGGCCTGACTTCTACAAACCGGTTCCTGAGCTGCATGGACCTAGCTGAAGGTCTGCAACAAATGATCCACCTCAGCCAAATGTCAGCTTGTCATCCTTTCACAAAAAATCAGATCATTTTTGTAAGTCTTGTTGCCTGTTATTTTCTTAAGGTTCACAACTATACATATATGTTAGTTCTGCATACATACAGATGTGAGAGAGAGCATTATTGTCCTTATTTTTCTCACAGACTTTTTGATGAAATCTCTATTCTTGGAAGACCAGACAAAGATCAAGATCAGGATGTATAACCGGACTCTGGTCCCACAGAGGTTTGAAGATGGAATCCTGTAGCCCTGCAGCTCAAAATGGTTTAATTGACACAGAATGGTTTAATTGACCCCAAATGCTGTCAATTCACAGCTAAAAGGGGGAAATCCAGGAGTCGGAGGTTGTAGTTAACTCAGTGAAATGTAACTGGAAGAGGCTTTGGGGATACAGGGAGCTGAGCACATGTGTGTAGTGAGCAGCACATGTGAAAGGCATGTTTCTGATTAAATGAAAGCTGGTGTGGAGGGTGACATTAGAGTAAGTCAGGTCAAAAAAGAGAATGGTCTACAACAGGAAAGGGATAGAGAATGGTCTTGAACATACTGGTGGTTAATGCAACCTGGTCAGCAGTGATACTAAGTAAAAATGGATACTGTAGGAGCAAGGGAGCTGAAGATGGATGAAAAGACTTGGAGGTATGGAATGTCATATGAATATCAAACTTAAGCGATAAGACAATTCAGTACAATAAGCCGAAGAGTACGACAGAAATGTTCACATCTATTTAAGAGACTAAAGGAAATGAATTATTCCTCTAACTTTTTCACTTAAAGAAAGAGCAGGCAGACACATCTGATGCCTAAGATATTGGCAGTTATAAACAAAAAGGGGAACTTAGTGAAAATCTGAATTCGTACAATGGCTTATAAATTAGACCCAGATCCACCCATGCATTTAAATGTGATAGACATACTTGTAGGTATAGCCTGGATTGATCCCTGGATTTGTTATCCTGGTGTCTTTTTGACTAGTTGCTACTTTCAAGCATTTTTGTCTATTCCATTGTAGTGGTTGAGCAGGTGAAAGGGATGTGACCATTGCAAGACAGTGGTTTGAGAACTGAGATCTATTGATTTGATATTCAGTTAATACTTAAGTGAAATCTCTGTCATATAAAAGAAATTATCTGATATTTTAGGCAACTCCACTGCTTTGGGTAGCGAGTCATTAGATTTAGATAAGCAAAAGGGTGAAATGCTCACCATGTCTTGGGCTGGAGGGGAGAGGACTGACTCTCACTGGCAGCATCAGTCTGAGCTCTCTGGCTCTCTCTGATGTCCTGCATATGTCCCTTCCTCCCCAAAAGACGGCATTCCTGCATTTAGATGAATGGTTGTTTATTCGCTTGTTGCAGTAACACTATAATTAAGCAGATGTTAATTACATCCGTAATGCAATTTAATTCATGTAATAAATGATCACCTATCTTTTCATTAGATTCCAAGTGATTATTTATACCCTCGTGATACTCTGATTTTATTTACATGGTATAAAAGCTTAAATTTCCTACTCCTTGTGGTTGAAAACTGTAAATTTGTCAGTGAGTAAATGTAAGTAACCTAATATTTTGGCCTACATGAACTTTTCAAGTGGATGGTACTCATTTTGAAGTCATAAAATCCTGACAAGAATCGTGTCTCTGAAGTCAATGAGAAACAACATTCAGCATTCCTCTGTCCTTAAACAAACTGTACATTTCAGAAAATATCAGAGATTTATTCGTGACCCAGAGGGAGATTAAAGAAAGGCTAAGGTTAAGACTATAATTTGTAACTTTCAAATCACTAATTTGAAAGCAGGATGAAAATGTAGACCTTTGAAGTCTCCCAGGCTGAATGGTATGAATGTTTACCATCAAACCGTTCTGCCGCCTCTCTTTGGAGCTGTGACAGCACAGCACATTTTACACCCATGTCCAGAGTGAATTTGTCTCTGAGTACTAAAAATGAAAATCAGCATAGAGTGGAGCCTCTTACATATTCAGTAATAAAATGTTAAAATTTGCATTGCTGATTCACCTTTGTTTTAAAGACCAGGAGCCAAATTGTGTGAATCTCTGAAGAACATGGAAAAACTCAGGTGAGACAGGTAGACCTTAACATGTCAGGAGGAAATAGGTAGCTCATGTGTCTTGCCTGGCTTTTCTACTTATATCATTCATCCAAAGCCACGAGTCAACATTCTTTGAAGATCAAGTAAAGAAAGCAAATCAGCTTGTAAGAGCTCCTCTCCAGCTATACAGTAGATCTGTTTAATGCAATTGAATTTTCTACTGTTTATAAAAGATACAGCTTAACCACCATTACCACTGAATTAGTATATTAACTTTCTACCCTATAAGATTTGAATAACGCAACAATGGTAGGTTAAAATGGTGTCTCTTTGTGTCTTTCTGTGTAGATGTGCCACAAGCAGCACCTGTGGCTTCCAGGAACAAAGCCAGTGTCTTCTTTAAAAGACACAGATTGCTAAGGATTTAAAGGTCATTCTGGAGCAATGTGTGACAGACTGCTGCATTAGATCTGACCTTATGCTTGACTTCGATTACTTCTGCTATGGTGAGTGTTGAGGTTAGAAATACTGGAGCGGCATTTAAAAAAAAACCACAGAAAGGAAGAGTTAAGGGTGGGGGAGAGCAGGGCTTTAACGTTCCTAGTTAAAACTGCTCTCCAAACAACAGCTGTAGCTCAGGTCTGCAAAATTCATTCATCTGTTTCATAAATTCTGGAAATAACAGTTACATCAAATGGATTCCTGCTATGAAATGTGACTAATGCATTTTATTTGTTAGGCTCTTGCAGTAAGAGAAATACAGAAAGATGCAATCACAGAATCATAGAATCATTTAGGTTGGAGAGGACCTCTAAGAACATAGACTCCAACTGTTAGCCCGGCTCAGCCACCACAGACAACAGAATGCCACTCTTCACATTTTCTTACCTTGCTTTTCCCCAGATTTTCCCAGTGTCTCCACAGCGCACATTTCAGATCCATATCAGGTCTCCACTGCTATTATTATTTGGGATAATATTCCATACACAATTCTACTCTAGTTAACTATGTTAATAAAATTAATATACTGTAAATACACCTGTAACTGTACCTTTGAAATATTTGATGTGCTCTGAAACAGGCTTCTGTTCAGTCCTGATACAATGGGAAGTCTAGAAGAATAGGAAATAATAACACTGCCTGCAAGCTCATGTCATGCAAGCTATTTCATTCCAAAAGTTATTCCCAAGCCACCTGGCAAGCACAATACATTCATTTTCCAAATGTCAGTGGCCAGCCAGCTCCTCAGGACATTCCCTCCCAACACTGGGACACTTGATAGGCACAATCAGGCAGTTCTGGCCACCAGCCTTATTCCCAAGCCATGTGCACAAACTGTAAGGACGGAAGTGCCTCTTGTTTCGGTTTTTGTCTTGCAAATGGCAACTTTTTCTGCTCTCCTTCCTGTTTATTTTACTCTGCCATCAGTATTTCCAAGTATTTTGATGGGGATTTTATAGAAGCATATTTGGAATACTGAAAGTACCCCATAGGTGCCCAGATACATCAATTGGTTCCTGCTGTAGTATGCAAACTATTAATGGCAATGCTGTAAGTACCTGGCTTTGAGGGGCTGGCACAGCTCTGGGAGCCAGGCATGTGTGCAGGTCTCTTTGTAGGTGCCATTGTTCACCACTGCCCTCTCCAGGATACAGGGAGTGCTCCAGACCCAACGCTGGTGGGGCAAGTGTAGGTATCAGGAGGCCTTTCCCTGCTGGCAGCCAAGCCCAGGGTGCTGCTCCACCACCTCCTGCTTTCCAGCTGTAGGTCACATCTACCCTAAAGCTCATACCTACAGCCGGCTGGCAGCTGTAATACCATCCAAATAGTGAACTGAAAGAAGCCTTGTCTCCACACAGAGGGTGACCTCAGTAGGGTATTTGTGTACAGCCTGTCTAGCCAGCCTTTGAGACATAGTCTTGGCTTCAGTGTACATAATACTACTGTATACAAATGGTCTTTGAGGTTCTCTGACTCATAATCAAAAAGCACTTTTCATTTGCATTCAAAATAAATTCAAATGATGCCTGAAAATTCCTTTACCTGAAAAAACATTTTCTTCAATTTCTCACATTTACTATGAAGAATGTCAGATAGGTGAACACAGGGTTTTGAAATGTCAGCCAATTAGCTAGTAGTCATAAGGTAAATTGAAAATATTTTTCCTTCTTTTTCTTCATGAGATGACATCTCACTTTTCTGAACACTTAGAAGCACGTATCTCTGGCAGCCAAAGCCAGTGACTGACATTTTTTATGTCAACCACTACAGAATTGCAATTTAAACAACCATAAAAGACACTGTGATGCTTAAAATAAAATTTAAAATAAGTTTGTAAAAGTGGCCAGAAGCACTAATGACAGACTTTACAGCTGGCTTATATGATCTACGCATCCAGTATTTTTACACATCTGGCAGCAACAGGTTGCAGAAGTGCTCAGTCTCCTGGGCAAAGCATGAAGTTCATATGTCCAGGCTGAGTGTCTGAAACATCTCTGTTGCCTTCAGGCTGCTTGACTGAGAGAAATGGCCAGTTACTGGCAGGAAATAATAAAACTGCTCTTTCTTTTTGCTCGAGAAGGACGGACACTGGACAACAACGTGCGCGCACGTGTGTGTGTGTGTGTGTGTGTGTGTGTGTGTGTAAATCAACAAACCCCAACCCTCCCCTGCTGCCCACCCCCACCTTCCATCAAAGAAGCGGGGCTTGGATGAAGCCCTAAACCCTCCAAGGCGTGCAGCTGCCCTTTGAGGACCTGACATAAACTAATGAGCACTCAGGTAAATCAGAGGAGATTGAGAGGTCTGGTTTATTGGAAGGGGTCCATGGCTAAAGGTTGGCCTTGATCCTGCATTTTTTCATCTTCAGGGAAAAGCCTATGTTTCCTCTCAGTGTGGTCAGGCAGCAGACAAGCCAAAAGGTGCATGGCCAGGAGAGAACACTGATTCTTTGGAGAACTGACATTAGTTTGGAAGAAGGGTTGCATAACGAATCGTGCCTTTTATTAATTATGTTTTGTAGCCATTCACTCTGTTCACAGTAACATTTGCACTAGTATGTAGCATGGAATATTACTCTGGATGCAATTAAAAACTGGTGCAACAGAGCTTTGTCAAGGATGAGGGGATGGCAGCACCTGATTACCAGCACATATGGCCATTGGTGTCAACAGAGCATTAGAGTTTACTCTCCAGCTGAGTCATCTCCCCCTGAGGAAGTTGCATGAAAATAGCATTTAACAAGGGTGATAAAGACTGTAGAGATAAAAGAGAGTGAAGAATCTGTTAGCAGTATTACTGTAGCAAACAGATGACTGAATATATTTCCAAATGTTACGTAATTCTTGCGTGACTCACACCACCACAGTCTATAGAGCATATGCAACACTGGGTACAGCAGCGAATCAGTGTAAATACCAACAACATTTCTGTAGTCTGAGATGCTCACAGAGACTGTAAACCTGCAAATTTGCAGTAATGTTCAAATGGGGAGCTTGTATGATTACATAGTGATTTTTTTTTTTGTTTGGTTTATCACATCTTTATTAACAGCAGGAAAATCCCATTGTTTATTTTTCTTGGAGCAATTTTACACAAGGAGTTAATAAAATGTATTGCTACCATGTCTGCATTACTGACTCTTTTCGATGGAACTCAAGCCAGCCTGCTGTAACAGCAAGCTGTTGTTTTCTGCAGGTTTTGGACACAGATGTTTCCTTGAACATTTAATAAAAGGAGACCTCCTGATAACTTCAATTATTCCCACAATTTGAAAATTGTATGAAAGTCCACCAAGTATCTTCAGCTGAAAAAATGAAGGAGATGGACACCTGTGGTGTGGCTGAAGACCTGATGCTTCCTTGGTGTGTGGGTCTTCTGTTTTGACTCCTAAGCCATCTTTGCTGTGCATCAGTGTGGTGTTCTTGCAGGACTGCCTAAGGCTTCCCAGACCATTTCTTGCCTGTACTCCTTTCTGCACTGCAACCCTGCATTTACAGGTTCTGGCCAACTATCCTCTTGGCTCATGCGTTGCTTCTGTCAAAATCCTGACTCTCTTCTTTACTCTCTACTGCACACATTTTCTTGTTCCTACCATCTGTCTTGTACAAACATCCTCCTACTTTATTCTTTCAGTACACCCGCTTTTAAGTTCCTTTTGTAAGAAGGGCTTATTCCCCTGTCCCCCAGTTTCTTCCCACCACACCTGTCTAATGTTCACATTCCATAATAACTATAGAATCATAGAAAATCGGCCATTAAGGGACACTCAACAATCTTTCAATCTGAAATCTTGTCCAGAGTAAAAATATTAAATCTTCTCATTTCTGTGGTAATCTAATTCAAAGATATTATTCTTACAATTAGAGAATTTTTCTTTATGCCTAACTTGGATCTCAATTTTCATATAATTTAAATCCATCTGTTTTTTTCTTAATCCCCAGGGGCCTGGAAAGCAGCTTTCTAGAGCAGCTGTTTGTGTACTGAGGACAGTTACTTCTCAGTCTTCTATCCCATTCATATTCCTATCTAACAAACGTCACTTTTTTCTGTGTCCAATAGTTTATTTTCTTCCTATTTTTCTCCAATAAACAGTCCTTTTCCCTCTCTTTAACACATACAGGTTCCCAAGGCTTCTCCTTTCCCCTCACTTTCTTCCTTTCCCCCATACTTTCTGCTTTCTTCTAGTTTTGATTTCAACATGTCTGTACCTCCTTGTTCCTGAAGATTCATTTCCATTTTCCTGACAATGCCTGTTCTGCTGTATATCATTGTTGTATGTGGAGGCTTGTTGCCATCTATGCCAGGAATGTGTTGTCTTGGTATGGCAGGAATGCATGAAAGCCATCTGATGTGATGTAAATGTCTTTCAATTACCTTCTCTTTGCAGAATGTCTTTTTTAGACCCAGCCCCTGTGAAAGGCTGCTGGTGCACTTCCACCTTCACTGTTTCCATGGTAGCTGATCCCATCCTTTCGTGACTTTCTCATCAGTGGCCTAAACAAAATCTAGAACTGTCATAACTAAATGGAAGGCAGTTTACAATATTTTTGAAGTCTGGGTGGTATTACATGATGAACGTACTTTGCAGCTAAAATTGGATAAGTAATTAAGCGCCATCACCTTAAACGATGATACTTTCAGAGGTACTCTGTGGAACATGTCCTGAATATAGTAAAATTGCAATGTTAAATAAAGTTAATGACACTGTTCCAGAAGTACAGAATGTAATGGTTTAATTATCCCAGAGTTATGGCAGCCTGATTTTAACTATCTCCCTCTCCCCCCAGCCCCTTTCTTAAAAGCACTTCTGGTTCATGCACCTCACCTTTGGAATGAGATCCGGATTTGGATTCTGACTGCAATCCCAAAATCAGAGCCTGTAGCTCCAATAGCTGATTCAAAACCCAGATCAAAATGCTTTCAACTTTGGCATATTTGTAGGTCAAATTTAACATTTTTGCAGACTTTAGTTTTCAGTGTAATATCTGATCTTCCCCCTTTCCCTCCCCAAAACTGTCTTTGAATAGTAACCATGAGGTGTTCAGGAGCTGGGATGTTTTTAAACTTGGGTCATTAAGTGTAGACCAAGACATTTAAGTATAGGCAGCCATTTTCAAAACCCTTGATGAGGATTTGTCTTTTGTGGTCTAATACAGTGTCTCTGTCAAGCTGCTGTTCAGTGAATCAGAGTCTGGAAAGTCAAGAAAGATATGTATCTCTCTCAAAAATGCACTGATCTCAAAGGAATTCAGGTACTGTAGTGGATTAACATACATGTTATTATTGTGAAGATAACACCTGATATTCTACTCTTTGACTATATTCTGTATTTTCTTCCAATTTGTATAAATTGACATAAAAAAAAAGCAGAGTTCAAAATCTATGGTTTAAAGCCTCTGATTCACCTGTCATTTATTTCTCTTTACTTAATTAGTATTGAAGGCACTTACAAACATAAAATCTAGTCCTTGTCTAAATGTATGTGCCCAAATTTCCACACAGCACTCTGATTAATCAGTATAAGATATGAATGAAGAAGTAAGAAAGGTCAGGCAGGTGACCAATCCCAGATCTCCATCAGAGGATGTTTTTATTCTGTCCAAAAATCCTCACGTACCTATATCAAGTACAGAACTCCTCACACTGTAAATCACAAACCTCAACAGGACCCCTTCATCTTCTGACTTGAGAATCAGCTTCACTTGTATGGCCAGTCTTTTTCAAAATCTTAATGTGGACATTTGTAGTAGAGTTCCTAACCCAGCTGATACCAGACTTTTTCTCAATGATGTCAGCATTACCTTGGTTTCTATGAATTACAAAGAGCCATTAGAAATCTCCATGTATAGCATCACTTCCAGCAATTTTCTTTTCAGTTCCCACATACTGTATTTAAATCACTGTCCTGACACTGGAGACAGTGAGAGGAGATTTGAAATTATAATACAGTTGCATAAGCCAGCATTGATAGTATGCAGAAAATGGACCAAATGAAAACTGTCGTATATGACACCTGCAACTTGGTGTAGGGCAAACTGCAGGAGAGATGGCTTCCACAGCCAGAGAGACAGAAACTTCCTGCTTAAACAAGTGCCCCACAGAAAACATATGAGTTCCTGGAGTGAGTGGCTGAAGTGTCTGGGCAATGGCCACATGTGGGGAAAGGTGAATACATTAAATTTGGCAGAGCTGGGCGGTGGGTGGGCAGTGAAGGATAGAAGATACTTAGAAAAATAGTAGAAGCACAGAAAAACTACAACCAAAACCATTTCACGGACAACAAGAAAAATCTTGTTTTTTTTCATTACTGAGAAAAGATTTAATATACTGCCAGTTTGCACCCAAAACCTCCTAGATAACCAGTCCCAAGTGATTGTGAAAAACATTACCTGAAGGAAGCACATACTGACATGATGACATTCAGATTATCAGGTTAAAAAAAGCTGTCTGTTCTCTGTTTCCCCCCCCCCCCCATCCCCTCTTTTTAGCAATTTGGAAGGAAGAAACTTCAGAGATTTTAACAAATTCTGTTACCAGCTTCTTTTTTGCTATTGGTTTTATGAGGGTGAGGGATTTGTTCAGCTGCTACAGTAATGGTCACAACATAAATTGTTTAGATAGATGAACTGGCTTTTTTCCTCCTAGTTTAAAGCCATTGACATTATAGGCAGCTTTTCTTAAAGATGTTGTGTACAGGAATTATATTTACTTCCTACAATGGGAGGCAGAGTAATGTCTCTTAGTTTAAAGTTTCTGTGTCTAGTAGAAAAAAAAAAGGAGATGGATACTGTAGATGGCTCAGCTACAGAATGTGGGCATTCATGGCTTCTTGCTCAGACTTAACATGATTTCTATTTTTTCCTGTTTCTGTGAATATTAAATGAGAGAAAGCCACTTAATTTGAAAGGCTTATTTAATCTCCCTTCTCTTAATTTGCTTTGTTTACTGAATTCCATTTCCATAGGAGAACAGTCTGTAGAACTGTCTCCCCTGACTAAAACGGTTCAAATGAACTATGAGTAAAACCATTTAGATACAATTCACAACCATGTTTTATTAATAACAACTAAGAATGCTACTGTAGCTCAGTAGGCAGTGAATTTCTGCAGGCTTTTATCATTGCATTTGCATTACTGTCAGAATCTTTTAACATTGTGTAACTGTATCTCAACAGAGCTTTTAATAGATATGTAATCACATAACATGCCACTAAAAGTTATGTAAATAACTATTTCAAGATTTTTAATTCAGCACTCACAAAGAGGTGTTTACACCCCTTAAAGTCAGCACTAGGTTGTATTAATGATTTTTTTTTAACGTACATATGTATCTGAAAGGCAAGTTGTAGCCATATGTCACAAAATTTCTGCTTTCAAAGCCAACCTCCCCTTTTGGAAAGCAAATGCAAACAGTTCCTTGTTCTTTGTGTTGCTTATTGCTTTTCTGATGGGAAGGCAAAGTAACATATACTAAGATTTTATATATATCTATAAACTTATCTATATGCACTAAAGAAAGGACTAGATAGAATAAAGCTGTCCGATGACAGACAATTCTTTTTTTCTTCAGCCTTTGCCACCTCACCATTGTTCACCTGCTGCTTTGCTGTGTACACTATATATATAGGGTTTAACCAGATAAATGAAGCTGTCCAAGAAACCAGACCTCAAATTCAAAGGTGAGAGCTCACTGCTTACTGGCAT
>JAWWLV010000088.1:120679308-120701077 GCA_035041135.1 Platyrinchus mystaceus
TGGAGGCGGAGGGGACTTCTCTTTGATGCATCTGTCAGTCAGCTTAGGTATAACATTCTCACCAGAATAACATTAGAAACATTGGGCTAAAAACCCTAGGGGCTCCAGCCTGAATCAAGAAATCTCATCTACAAAGACAGAAGCAAGTGACAACTTGAGAACTGGGCTGTTGATTTTACATGATGATCATAGAAAAATGTGTTATCTCTTTATGATAACGAGTCTATGCTTTATACAAAGACATAAATCTTATCTACTTTGGCCTGCTATGTGCATTTTGTTTCCTCTTCTGATAACTAAGCCTTTCAGCCCAAAGCAGGATTTCCTGATGCACTAAAAAATGATCAAACAATATTTGTGGAGCACACGGTTCTTATGCAATGAACTACCGCCTTTTTGTAGACACCTACAAAGTAAGCATTTAATGCTTTAAGACAAATACCACAAATAAGACTTCAGTGTCCTGCAAGGGCTTAAAATAGCAAAAGCCACAATTAGTTTGAACAGTCCAAGAGTGATTAAAACAGGTGCACTAAAGAAGCTGTAGTAGAAAATCTTCAGTCCTGCTTAAAAATTGCCCTCTCAGCTTCTCATAAGTCAGCCACTTACATAGCTAAATATATAACCATACAATTAGTTTTCATCTGGGGAGGAAAGTTAGCTATTTTCTTAAAATATAACACCAGGAAGTATTAAGACTAGTCTTGTAATTCCACTGCATTAGGAATGTCCATTAAATTTAGCATAAAGTTCCTGCTCAGAGGTTTTATTTAGGATCAAGCAAATACTGATCTATTTTTTTAATATCATGGTAGTTATAGCCCTTACTAAATGGATGCTAAGTGAACAAAGACATGAGAGTTGAACAAAAAGATGTGAGTAGAAGCACACTGGGTAACATTCAGCAAAACATAGAGCTTTTAGATACAGGTAAAAACAAGGCTAAACACTCTGTGTGGTTTAAAAATCCTTACCTGCAAGATGAAAAAAATTACAATACAGTAAAACACTTGTGCCTAGGCTGGATCTGTCCTACGGCAGCACATGGTCACACATGGGCAAACAAAATGTGTATTCATGAATGTACAGTACAATGGTGTTTTGTGAAATTCAATCCTATTTTTCACCCAAATCCAAGACAGTCTCAAATTAGCTCATATTCAAGGTGGGACAGCAGCATGCAAACTGAAACTGGAGCCAGAGGCTGCTAACGAGCAGTTAGAAACAACAACACTGGTTTATGGTCAAGCGTCTCTGTATAACCTTCACACTGTGGTAAATATAATTTACCTAATTATACAATCGAACTAGTTCTCAGTGAAACAAGGATGATTTATCTCTCATAAATGACAGGTAATTCCTGCAAACAGCTGTTTTTGAGCAGCTGATGAACAGTGATTTTGTCATTGTGCTTTATATGTGATTTTACCTTGATAAAACCGACCCTTTCTTATGAGTTCCAAAATTATTTTGAACTTTGATTTTTGAACATCACAGAGTAAGTACATAAAGAAACACACTTAAATCTGTGGCATAAGAAGTATGTGCTGATATTTTTCAGGTATAATGGCAGAAAAGGGCATATCTAGAGAATCAGTACTGTTCCTATGACTAACTAAGATGACACTCAATGACATTCTTCAGGATGTAACAGATTCACAGAAAATACAAAACATGAATTTGATTACTAAAACAGCTGCTGCAAGCTTTGCTGCAAATAAAATTGTTTAAAGATCTTAATCCAAATTAAAGTTGATGTTTCATTCAGAAGTGAGATATGGCTTTGATTTAGATACATGGAAGGAAGAATTGAAAATCTTCCCTCCGTATCTATGTTCTTAATGCATTATCACTGGAAACTTGGAAAAAACACAGCACTTTCCGATAATCTAATGAAAGTGCTCAATAAATGCTATAGATTCATTCTTGGATTCCAAAAACATGTTTTATCATTCCCTTTTCATGAGAGTGAGGGTTCTTTTCACTTTATATTCCTTAACAGATATATTTCAAAGCATAACAAAATCATTTGTCAGGATGACTAAAAAGCAATTGCAATTTCTTACTAAAATAAAATAATTCCCCAATGCAACTCTAGAGTTCTGAAGTCTCTTAACATTCAGAAGTGTTTGGGATAAAGAGAAGTACATTAATCAGGACAAGGGGGAATGGATTCAAACTAAAAGAAAGTAGGTTTAGACTAGGTATTAGGCAAAAATTCTTTACTGTGAAGTGGTGAGGCACTGGAACAGGTTGTCCAGAAAAGCTGTGGAAGCCCCATCCCTGGAAGTGTTCAAGGCCAGGCTGGAGGGAGCTCTGAGCAACCTGGTCTACTGGAAGGTGTCCCTGCCCACAGCAGTGGGGTTGGAACGAGATGATCCCTTTCAACCCAAACTATTCCATGATTCTATGAATCTGGCTTCTCCTCAAAAACTGTGCATTCTTAGGTTAGTGACTGCAGCACACTACTGAGCTCAGTCCAGGAGCACTGCAGAACAGGTTACTGTTTTTCAAAGCTGAAAGGTAATACTAATATTTAAAAGTCTCCAGGCAATTTTAACAGTCATTCTGTACTGTTTCTCCCTCAAACTGCTATGCCAATAGGCTAGTCTTTTCTGCTTTAACTGTTTTAGCATTTTTACTAATTTCAGCACTTTAAAGAAATAAGCATGTAGGAAATTTATTCTATAAGGATAAAGTTACAGACACATGTGGAAGACATCTTTGAAATCACCCACATACATCTACATATATCTTAGAATACTTTTATATTAAAAATGAATTCCTAAAATCTACCTTCCTTCCTTATTGAAATGCTGGTAATAGGAATAGTGTAATTAGGGTGCTCCAAATGAAATAGAGGGACAGTTCCCAGATGACCTGTAATATCAGTAAACAAACAGTAGCTAATGTCCAATATCTCATCACTTTTACACTTTTCTTGATAACAGGCTGTAGGTTCATTGTCCTTATCCTGATTATTCTAGAAGGTCAATAAACTGCTGTTCGGGTGCCCTACTTGTTAAGATGATGACTCGCTCAGCTCCAAAACATTATTTGGAACGCAGGAAAAATAAGCACTATTTCTAGTCACTTAATTTCACCAGAGCTGAACAAACAATTCCAATTCAGGCTAAAATTCTGTGCATGCTTGCTCAACATTTACAAGCCTGACAGCTTTGTGTTACCCTACGTAAAAGTCATATCTGTGAGATTTGAAAGGTTAAAGGGCTGATATCAGCTGTAATACAGATTTGCAGATTACAGAACCTCTGTGAACATCTACTTTGATCCGTACAAAACAGAATATAAGCTTCCTGCAGAACTAGAGAAGATCATCTTGGCAAAATGCTCATTATTGAACTATTCAGCGATGGGTCCAAAACCTCAGCATTGGAAAACTGATGTCACATTTAATTAATATCATTAAGAGCAACTTAAACCAAGACTTTTATCTGAATCTGTCAAGCTGTTGAAACTTCTTACACATTTGCTTGTTAGCCAGGAAAACCATTTTATAAAGCGTACTTAGTGAAATGATTTAATATGTCAGGGCTTTTTTTACCTTGAATCTTTCATTGTAAGACATGTTTTAATCACTCTTGCAGTTCTTTGTGGGACTTTCCCTTAAGGTTTTTTTCATTTTAAATCCACGATTTATGGACAAAGTATTTTATTCCAGAAGTGGTTGCACCCGTGCCAAAAGCAGATAGAACAGACTCCCATGTACTCTTGCTTAATCTTTTCGGCTGATAAATCTAAGGATTATATTAACATCTCTGAACAACAGCAGCAACTGGGAGCTCATGTTCAATTGCCTCTCTTCCTCCTGATTTACCAACATTTTCCAGTTCTGATCCTGCATGGTTAGGCTCTCTATATATATATATATATATAACACTATATCTTGCTGTGCTACCTATGGATAATTATACTTGCACCCTTCTTAACAGTTGATTAGGATCAGCTTGTATTGGTCTTAATTATTTACCAGCTTCCTGGTCTCTGTGTCTTCTATGAACTTCCTGAGCAATACTCTTTTGTCTTCTTGCATGTCATTAATAAGAATGTGAATAAAATAAGAGTAGCAGGATTGATGTAAGAATGACCTCACCAGAATAATACCAAATAACTGATGCTTTTATAATTACTTTCTGAGAACCATCAGTCAGTTTTAAAAAAATATTTTAATGTGACATTTAGCCTTTGCATTCCTCTGGCTTCCTTGTCAGAATGCATGGCCATTTAAAAGCAAATCAAGTGACCTTCTTGATCAAGGATATAATTCTTCTGTCACACCAAAAGATGCCAAACTTGTTTGACAAGATCATTTACAATTCATGTTGGTTGGAAATTTTTCCCTCTCTTTATTTTTATATTCTTTATTAATGAAGTCTGGTGTCAATTAGTCAAATGTTTGCCTCCAATTGGTGCTAGGCTATCTGGATCTCATTAAATGGGTCATTGTGTTTATCACACCAATAATGACACACTGTTTGTTTTGTAGAAGAATACAAAAAATGATTCAAAGATACAATGCTTATAAAAGAGAAATATTATGACAATTATCTAGATCTCTTCCTTTGTTAAAGGTTAACTTTAGGATCTACAACTAATGTTTTCCTGAGTTTCTCTTGGCCCAGAAATCATAGAATCATCATAGAGATTCTGAATTTTATAACCTGGCTTCTTCTTCTAACATGGAATACAAATGCTACTAGTAATCACTCCTTTTCTGCATAGCTATTGATAATTTTACTATTTTTAAATAAGAATGAAATTAAGATTCACACTGATCTGAATGTATAATTCTAAAACTCCTTCTCCGCTTCCTGATGAAAAGTAAAATTTTTCATGTCACTGTAAAACTCAAGCATTGTTACAAAGCATGCATTTGAAAACACCATATATTTTGGTTCAAATTTCCTGGTTTTAGAACCCACAATCAACATGGAGCAGAAGATGAAAATGGGAGATTGTTTGGACTAGGTCGGACCACAGGCCAGCATCCTGTCTCCAACAGTAATCAAAAGTAGACCTCTGGGGAAGAGCGTGTGTCTAACTTCCAGTACTGTCCACATATCCACAGAAGTACAATTAACATTGTGGGACTTCTTTGCTGGGGGGGGAATATATATATATATATATATATATCCCTCTCTATAAAAAATGTGTATCTGCGAGTATGTATTTACGCACATGCAAATGGCACCTGTATGTATATACATACACACAGCAACATGCTTCTGTGTTTATGGATGCAATAGGATCTCATGGTTCAGAAGTCTGTCAGTATCTGGCTATCACCTATCCCTTCCCAGTTTACAAAAGATACAAAGGAATGGGATATTTGTTCCTCACTCCAGTCTGGTGTAGTGGGTTTTAGCTAGCAGACTGTATCCGGATGAAGATTTGACAGAAGTGAGCTTTGCCTGTCTTCAGGTTGCAAAGCTCAGCACTCAGAGGCAAAAGGGCAGTGAAAGTGAAAATGTTTCTTGCAGTACTTACCGAGCTGTTTCCTACTTCTTTTTCCACTGCTGAATGTGACTCATTATTAGCTGGGTTCTTTGGTGCAGCAAATTCTGTTTTCTTAATTTTTGTGTCAGGTTTGTTTTCTTTGGCATCTGGCTTACCCCCAGATCTAGCAGGACTTGGCTTCTGAGAAGTTGGTATCCGTGCAAGTTTTGATGGTGATGGATTGGCATATTCATCTTCTTCCCTGAGCTCCTGTGGAAGCACTGATGGATTCATTTTTACATAATAGCCATGGTAGTGACCATGCAGCTCTCCATTCTCTGTGCTGATGGGATTGTGCTGGGCTGAAAACTTTGGGTGGTGTTTCACAGCTACTTCCTCCTTCACTGGTGCTTTTGAATATAAAGGCTTGTTAGTTGTGGGTGTTATATTCTCAGTGGCTAAAACCTTTTTTCCTTGACTGAGTCTTGCCCCAGAATTGGAGCTTTGCCTTTTCAGTTGTTTTGAAGGAGAAGTGTCAGAAGAAAGAAGAGGACTATGCCTTGGACTTGCTTCTGGGGTTTGAGGGGGTGTAGTACCTTTTCGATAAAAGTGAGGTGACTCTTTTGGGGTAGGTGGTTTTTCCTGAACTTTTTCTTCAGATTTTTCTTTCACATCCATTCCTTCTTGAAATTTTTGTTTGATATAATCAGGGCCTGAAAAATAGTGTAATAGAAATATTAAGATAAAAACAAAAACAAGACTTTACCGTAAAACTACTGCATTGGGATGTCAGACTGGACTGCCTTGCTAAAATGCTGACAGTGGTATATGTTACCAGCAATTCATTGATATCCTTAGTGATTTACTCTGAATTGCTAAATTGTTGAAGTTACTGAACTTCTTTTGGTAATTGTTGGCACTACTTATTAACTTGGCTCAGCCACTTTATGTTTTCAGCTTTGCAATGGGTCACAGGATGTAAACTGTCTCTGAGTGAAGTCTGAGTGAATGAAGACTGACTAACCTTACCTGTCTATCATTCTTTTTCTGAGAGGCGTGTTTTGAGGTACATTTTGCTTAATTACCCTAATCATTTAACTTCTACCCTCACGATCATAATATCTGTTTGATATGGAAGTAATTAACCATCAGAATGAAACGCCTCTTATATGCTACAGGAAATAGGGCTTGAACCACTTTTTTCCTCTTTCTGTGAATGTCAGCTTGTCATATATACATGTGCCTTGAACTCTCACACATTGGCTTTCTGTTCCTCACCACACACAGACCCAGGTTAACCACTGTAGTTGGTAACACAATGCCTACTTAGAAGGCAGGAAGACAAATTCTCTCATATTCACTAGGGAAATACTTATAGATCCGTCAGCGTGAAGAACATCCTCTACCCAAATCCTACCTAAACAACCCTGTGCACATTCACTGCTAGGACTCACAAGGTGCATTTCTATACAGCTGTTAACATAAACACAAGCTGGCTGAGATGCTGTGCTCCAGGTTTTTGTTGTTTGATATAGTTGTTTAAAGGTAAGATGTGAGCAAACATTGTTTAAGAAACAAAATTGCTGTAAATCTGTATGTATTATGGGCAGCATTTTCTGTTTTACTTACTAGAGGAAACATCCCAGATTCCAGGAACAGTTTCCCTAAGAAGTCACAAATTGAGAGGCTCTGTGAATAAAGAACTGCAACAATCTTTCTGTACGTTCAAAAATGGCTTTTGACAAATGTATTGCAACTGTATCTCCACTTCTATCCCTGATAGCACTACTTTCCTTTAATTTTTTTAATCTTCTGTAAGTGAGGCTTATCTGTGCTTTATGTCATAGAGAAATCCTGTGCCCAGAGAAGAACGTCTGCACACATTTTTCTGCTTTTGAGTTTAAAGGAGGCTCTAGCTGTGTTAGGCAGATATGGTGTTTTTACAGACGCCAGAAGCATATGCATCACTACACATTGCGAAGATGAGAGGAAGGAAGAGCAGCATGAAGCTTTTGGAAGTTACTGAGTCATCTGGTAAGTAAGCACTGCTAAGAAGAAGAATTACTCGGCATGCAAGGTCTTTTGAGCAGGAAAATCACATTTTTGGCATCTCTGAAAACCAGGGGTGGAAATAGGGATCTGTTAAGAAAGAAGCTAGACGTAGACAAGCCAGGATTTGTTCTCAAGTGACATTTGAGGAGAAAGTTTTGAGGAGTTAAGCCCGTACCGAGGGAGAGATCTAGAGGCATGGTTCTTACGGCTTTTTATAATCTTCCTGGTAAAAGGGAAAGGCAGCACAACACAAAAGTTTCCATATATAAAGTTACAGGTATGATCACCATTCAAAAAAATTCTTTGGCATGTCGGGGATTTCCTTCCATCTTTGCTGAGATACATAAGGTAATGCTGAGGGTTTAACATACATGAACTTTGGTTTCCTTATCTTTTCACATTAGATATAATTAGGGGAGTAAAGAGAAAAGGTTAGCCAAAAGAGTTCTGGCTAATCTTTAAGCCACAAAACTGTTGAATTGCAACAATTCTTATTATGGAAAGATCATCTTGCTCTTTCTGATTGCTTTGGTCGAAGCATTCAATTGGAATAATATCTCTTCAGTCTTACAATGATGCTTAAATGGCATCTGATCAGTTCCTGAAAATTCGCATCCTGTGACAGTTCTGCACTGCCCCATATATGTAAAAATTTTACTTTTAGTAATATCTGACAGGATTTGATGAACTGAAGACACTTTCACAAGGAAACATCTGGATCTCACAGATGTCATCCCTCTTCACTCCCTTCCTATGAACATCTGAGGGTGTCTGACCAGACATTCTTCAATTGCTGTAAGAGAGCACAGCAGCCCTCCCTCCCATCCTCCAGTACATCACATATGGATATTAGAGATACATCCCTTGCCTCCAATCTTGCCAGACAGGTCTTTCCAACACTGAAATTCTTGGCTCTGTGCTGAAGTTAGCTTTGGAGATTGTCCAAATACTTTTTAAACGTCTGTTCACTGCATCCAATACAATCGGATTATGCACCTGTCTGAGCCACTGACTCCAAGCAGCAAGAACTCAGTTCCCGCTCCCTTCTGAGGACTAAGAATTGCAGGACTTATCTCGTCCCCGTCTTTAAAGGCATTATCTAACACTACAGACATTGGTAACGGGATCCTTTTCTTTAGCATAAGAGCAATCTACAGCAGAAGTTTAAAGGAACGGGGGCCAAGGGAATTTGGAAAGAGTCACTGTAAGATTTCTCAGCTGACTGATCTTAATCAGAAAGAGAATAGAATTTGAGGGTGGGAAGAAGGTAAAGAGGAATTATCTCTCTACGAAATAAACACAGAGCTCTGGTTCTTCAGTTCACAGTTCAAGCAACAAGCAGACATGATACATCTAAGTCTAAGGAAAACCTGGTCTGGAAAGCAGAATCAAGAAGTGTTATCTAACCAAGTAAAGATAAGCTTTCTTTGTGGATGAACCTGTGTGTTTTCTTATGGTGACATGCTGGCTGTGCTGCCATCAGATCAAAATTGATGCATCTTTTCAGGCTAAAGCCATGGGTGGGTTTGGCTCACACAGCTGTTGTGATGTCAGAAACTGGATGGCCCTATTAAAGTGTGAGTTAGCCAGGATTCAGGGGGAATAGGCTCTGAAAGCCAAAGGGTTGTGTAGATGTGTGCAATGTATGCACATTGAGTCTCATGCAGTCTGATGCTCTGCTTGAACAGCATTTCGTTCATGTCTGTGAGGGAAGTTTTGGTTTGGTTGTTCTAAATCTAGAATTTCTTGTGAAGTTCTTGTGTACTACGTCCTCCCTCCTGGAAGGGCTCCAGTAAGTGATCTGAAAGCACGGCCAGCCCTGTAAATGCAAAGAGAAGGATGCCCTGGTTCTGCCACAGCATTTCGAAAGAAGTGACAGCCACATGGTTTTCCCCTCTAGTGAGGCAGCATAGGTCTTTTGCAGGGTTGTGGCTCAAAGAGTGTCTGAAAATGTCATCTTGCAGGACACGGTAAACGCAGCCATTGTTTCCCAAGAAGGCTGAGGCCTTGTGCCTCATCAGATCAAAATGAAATCTGAAGCTTGAAAGGGATTGCAGAATACACCTAAGCTAGTGAAGAAAAAGGCATATTTGCAACTTTATAATTTTATATACACCTTGTAATTTCTTCATGACACTTCTTCCACTCTTTTGTCCCCAGTCTTACCATTCTTACAGTTCAGGAAAAACAAGCATTCCATATTACAATTTTATTAGTCTATGGAAAGCAAAAAAACCCTGTAATGCCATTAATGCAGGCTCTAGAATATAATCTCTAAAGAATGCAATATTTAAAGCACTGTTGATGCTGAAATGATGTGATTCAATTTCAAGGTACAGTAAGTACTTATTAGGTAGGCATGCACTTATTTTTGCTTTTTAAACTACAGTACACATTATGTGATGTAACCTAACTACCTTTAGTGCTACATAAAGAGTTAAAAAATAGGGCTATAAAGAGTAACCCAAGTAAGAAATGACATTATAATTTTGTGATTATAAGAAAATTTATCTGCACTTCTAGATAAATTCCCCCCATGTAGCAGATACTTCCTAATTTTGTTTATACGTATGAACTGTTAGTGGGAAGTCACTCCACCTTCACTGTAAGGTTTAATGATTGTCTCTGAGGTAATGGTGACACAATCAAATTTATTTGCTCATTCAGAACTCTGCAGCCTATATGCAAGCCTTCCAGGATGACAGGCGCCCTTTATTACACTATTAAACACTTCCATAACAAAAAGAGAGATTTCCTGACTGAAAAGTTCACAATCAGTGAGTATAATAGGAAAGGTTATACCAATAAGCCATTTTACTGATGGGGAAGCTAAGCCAAAGGGAAACCATGATCCAAAGCATATGCTTCATCTGAATAACCCTTCTCAATTCAGTGGTCAGCTGTCAACAAAGTACCAACATGCTCAAAGCTTTGCAAAATCTTTGGCAAGCCTAAAGATGCACAGGAAGCCTTTGCCACAACTAGGAATGGAGTGTAAGTCTCCTGAGTAATTAAAAGCCGACACAGCATCTTGGCCATAAGTTTGTCACCTATTGTCATAAATGTAATCTTCCTGAAAAAGCTGAGAACTGTCTCCTGAACCCAAATCCAAAGATAAGAGAAAGAAATAGTAAATGATGAGTAAGTTTCTTACTCCACATTGTTTCATAATACAAATCCAGGGCATGATATGGATGAAGCAAAAGCTGAAGTCTTTTGTATTTAAATGAACTGTACTAAAAAAGGAAAATATATAGTTTAATGTAGGTGCTGCAGGTTGATATATACTGTTCATGAAATAAGCCAGTGAAAACTGCCTGGTTTGTTGTCTTCTTATGTTTTCGATAGTTCTCTAATGTATCACTGTTGGCAACAATATTTACGCTCTCATAGTAAGATTTGCTACACTGATGAACTTAATAAAACTTGGCAAAGCCAGGTCATTGACTGGAGGATCAATTAATATAGGATTTTTTTTCCTTATATTAGGATTTTTCGAGGTAGAACATCCATTTTAGAAGAATTCCTCAGCATTCAGGATGGTAGCTCTAGATGACAGAAATAAAAATGATCGTCTATCAGTCTCCTAAAAGAAGTGATTCGATGAGTCATTATGAAAGTGCAAATTATTCAGTAAATTTTAGAAAGATAGGACTTATTATTATTTCTTCATTGTGGAGATGTGAAGGAAAGGGGGAGAACTATAATTAACATCATTAATACTTCCTGTGTTTCATTCTTATTTTTCTGAAGGTTATACTGGTAACAGTGAACAAAAAACCCCTCTGAACTGCCAGGCTGCTGGCTTGAATTCAGACCAACTGAATGCAGGGCTGTGCAATGCCATGTGTAAAATGTGCTGATGAACTCAGCAGAACAGAGATATAGTTATGGCTTTAGTAATGTTTGGCAGACTGTATTAGGACAGGGTAGGGCTGTAAATTAAGGGGCAAGGATTATTGCCATAGAGAAATTGATGGATATATGGCAAGGTGCTTAAAGAGCCGCAGGGCTCTGAGAGAAAACTTCTTCCTGACTTAGATTTCAGTTGAAAGGGACCAACAACGATCACCCCGTCCAACTGCCTGACTAATTTAGGACTGAGCAAAAGTTAAAGCCTGTTATTGATGCCATTGTCCAAATGCTTCTTGAACACTGATAGGCTTGGGGCATTGATCACGTCTCTAGAAAAGCTTGTTCCAGTGTTTGACCACCCTCCTGGTGGAGAAAGACTTCCTAATGGTATTTTAAGAGGTTATCATTCCAGATGTTTGCAGGACCATTCTGGTCGATACAGTGACCCGGCAATAGGGCATGGAATGGTGTAGCTCCTTCATGGTTCAGTCAATGTGCAGCAAGGCAAGAAATGTCTTATTCCTAGTGATGCATATATATGTTATTTAATAACTCATTAATTCAAAATCACATATGTAGGCCCTGCTGCTCTGTTTCAGCTGCATGTAAAGTTGGTTATGTCAGCTGGAATAATGGTTCTCATTAACTGTACTTGAGAATGGTTTGGAGAATAAAAACGATATTCGCTAAATTTTAAAAATAAAGCATGACACAAAAGAGAAAAAAGAAATAGAAGGGATTGTTGACATTATCTGGGGAGATGTAGAAGAACCCCAAATCTGGATGGCTGATTAACTTTTATCCTCTGATGGCAACTGCATTTTGGTGAGGTATGAGCAATATTTTAAATGCTAGTAAGCAACTTCTCTAGCTAGGGGCAAACCAAAAATCTTGCCCGGATCAATTTTAAAATTCCACTTGGTTGCCTTACAGTACTTTTTTTTTTCCCTGGACTTAATACCATCAGCATGGAAGTGCCACGGCTGCCTAGAAGAGCAAACTACAATGTAAACAAGGTGAAGAAGAGCTCTTTTTTTTCTCTAAATCCAAATAATTAAAAAAAAATAATCTAAAATACAATGTTTACTATTTGGAGTTCTTCATAATTCACTCTTACTCACAACTCCTCATTTCCTGTTCCTCCCTCCTTGAAAATACCTTACCTTTGCTGAAGTTTTTTCCAGCTTGCATGTCTAGGGCTTCTCAATCTCGTGTTAGCACTGCTGCTTCCTTAAGCAGTACTACTGCTAGTCTTCCTTTTCCTGTTGCATTGGCAGCAACACTGAAACTAGCCTGTGCCAACATCTACTCACTCACTAAACCCATGAACGTCATGGAGAATGATACCTACATTTTATTAAATAATTTTTTAAAATTTTATTTTATGGAACTGGTGTGATTTGATCTGGCAGCCTGCTGTCCTTCAGACCATGTACTACCAACGTGACTAAAAAATATGACACAGAGATGGCTCATAATGTGATATTATGCTGTTGCCACAACCTGACAAAGCCACATCATCATTCTGTGATGTAAAAGTTCAAATACACAAATCTCCCACCTAGGACTAACTTTGAAAGGTAGCACCACTGAATACAAGCAGGGTTCAAAGCAGCTTTAAATGCAACCTTTCCTCCTTGCCAAGTAAAGACTACAACAGGTATTCATTGATAGAAATTAAGTGTCTTGTCCAGAAGAACCCAAACATACAAATTCTTCTGTATCTTTATACCTGCTCAGGAAACAGGTATAACTGCACAGTTTCATGCAGTATCATACCCAACTTCTGTGCAGTTTTGCTACAATACATATCTACCATCTTTAAAATATCTGTCAGTGCTTTATTTTCCTGAAGTTGATGTTGATGAAAGCAACAGAGCCTTCTCAAAACCCACATCAAATGCTTCCTGTCACAGACTAGACTGAGATCAAAAGTGCTTGAGTTACTTATTTACTAGCCACATACAGAGACATGCATACACTTTGGCCAAACCCAAGGCTAGTTCTTATGCCTCTGTGTTTACTGTGCTCTGATATTTACACAGCACAAGACAGCTCTTGGTGGGACCTGTGAACTGACTACCGCATTAGTCTCTCTGCATTTCACACAGGTATTTGTTGAAAAGTATATGACACTCACAAATATAAGTATATAACAAAAGTTATCGCACAATGCTTCTTGAATATATCAAAATGTATGCTCAAGAACATGAAATTGAGTTGTTAGTGACAGCACTGGCAACAGAAAATGGACTTCCATCAAACAATTCACATCATAAGCAACATCACGAACTTGCAGGTCTAGCAGTAGGACGATGAAACAGAGATGTTAATGCAATTTCTATCCGTATGAAAGCCAGACTGCCTCTTCTGTCCCTGTTGCTTCCTTCAAATCCGAAATTCATTTCAGTTATCCTGCCATTAACACACCTGCATACAAAATCTAAACAGTAGTTTTGTAATTTGCATTTTTGTATTATCCAATAACTACAGAATAATTAAGGATAAAAGAATTCCTAAAAGTAAGATCTTCTTCCTCAAAAGGTTTCTAAAGGTATCATTATAGAGTAGGCATATACACACTGAAAGATCTGAAGTCAGGAAAGACTACACTAATGAATCTCAAAAACTGCCTAGGGTCAGCACCAAGAACAATGAATTTATTCTTACTATAAATTCAATCTCTGCTCCACTTCTGTTACTGCTTTAGTTGGTGACTGGAGTAGCTGTGATATTTCCAAAACAGGCCAAAATTTCCTAATTGGATCTGCATAGCAGGTTACGGTGTGTAGGCCCTTATACTTCTGGATTCGGTACCATCAGAAAAATGTAACAAGTTTATCCTACCTGATAGATGGCACTATGAGTGCTGCACAGCTAACTCTAACACCTCAGTGGGACATCAGCTTATGGACACAGAAATTGCTCGTGACCAGCAATCTTAGTTACAGCTTGCTTTACTTACCCTACCTCTCTGTTAACTAATACTGACAGAACTTCAAAAAAAATATCTGTCAAGATTACCTGGTGATGCATATGACTCCTGAATCTAGGACAGGCCTCATTTTTCCAGGCTAGATAATATACACACATTGTATTTAATGTGAATGATCCTGGCCAAACAGCACATGAAGCATAATCTACTTGACTGCTCCTGAGCCTATAGGCTGCTTCATAGGCAACAACTAAGAAGGTAAGATTTTAGCTTTTTCACAGAAAATCTAGAGATCTCTTCATCCGAGCTGCACTGGGGCAGCTGTTAACTGCTGCAGCTCTTTAAGCTCCTAAAGGATGGGCAGAAGTGAAAGGCTGTAATTCTGTTCTCATCACAACTGCATATTCTCCGAAAAGGTGAATTTTAAATATATATAGAGACTGTTAATGTGGCATAATAGCGGTCTTTACTCAGTAGAATTCAAACTTCTTTACACTTCTTCTGGTATGTCCACATCTTTCTGATATGATGATCCCCAAAGTTACACATTCAGTGTCACTGGGATCATGCAGATAAGAGGCCATGACCCTTCTTCTCCATTACATGCTTCTGAATACACAGCCTGAGAGGGTGTTTGCTATTACTCTTACCATATCACATTTCAAGTGCGTGGCTATCATCCTGCTCCATGGGAGTTTGGCAACTCAGTAGGAGCAGGTTCACATCTCCTCTCAACTGGCCAAGACTGTCACCCTTTCCTAAGACCTTCTCAGAGCACTTTTGAGGAGGCAGTCGCTGTCTTCAGCTTAAATACTACGCCTGCGAACCAGCTTGTATTATGTCAGTAAGTACTGCTGCAAATGGTAGCACCCACTTTGAGCTCTACGTGGAATGTTACTCACAACTTTATTTTTCAAAGAATCTTAGAATCATTTATATTGGAGCAGGCCTTTAAGATCATCAACTACAACTGTTAACCCAGCACTGCGAAGTCCACCACTAAGCCACGTCCCTGAGCGCCACATCTGAACATCTTTGAAACACCTCTAGGATTAGTGACTCAATCACTTCCCTTGGGCAGCCTGGTGCAATGCTTGATGACTCTTTTGGTGAAAAAGTGTTTCCTAAGATCCAAGCTAAACCTCCCCTGGCACAAATAGAGGCCATTGCCTCTCATCCTATCACTTGTTACAGTTTTACTCTGTTGTAGCTTTGTTTGCAACATACCGCTTCTCCATTACCGGCTGATTTAAGTATGTTTTTCAATCATATTATACAGCTATAGAACGTATCACCCATGATACCCGGCCAGCCTTTAGACAGATTGGAACATTACCAATTGCACTGTAACTTTATCAGGCTTCTCTTGCCATTTTTCACTTCCATTTAGTATTTTTTAATTCATGAACAGCCTCCAGTATTCCTGTTGCAATCAGACAGGAGAACTAGATAAACACATTTGATTCTCCTTTTGAAAACATTAGAGATGAGTAACTGCCATGTCTTGTATTTTAGCTGAACAAGGGAATACATTATATTTGATTAATAGCAGGATTAAACCTGGAAATAATTTGGCAGTGATGTTTTAAAGTAAAAACCAAATTCTTATGGCTCTTGATACTAATTGTTCTCTTAGTATAACCTCTCCTCTTGCGAAGTGGTCTTGGGTTTGCCTTTCTACTCCACATCAAAACTTTTAGCAGTTCCACTGACACTGTCAGATGCCTTTCAGTGCAACATTATGCTTTTTAGTAAATTTAATAGCCAAGTGAAATTTTTGCCAAAGCCCTTCTAACTTTTGTCTCTTTTAAAATCCTTATTTCATAAAGAGACAGTGCCTGCACTGTTTTTCTCTGAACACCCTTCTACTCTTCCACTACAGAAAAAAGCAGAGGCTAGGACATGCTATGTCAGCACTTCTTACGTCTGTGCCAATAAGGCTCAATACTGGGAAGACATGAAAGATAAGTATGTCACCAAACAACCAAAATTACATTTGAATGATTTAGATGGACAAAATAACATGGAAATAACTAGACAGTTTCAGACTTCACTGATTTTACAAACAGATTTGGAGATGCATTACCGTCTTTACCTAAACTCTACACATTTCAAAGGGATTCATGATTATATAATAACATCACACAATTTTTTTAGAAGTCTCCTTTATCCCCCTGTGTTTATAGAAAAAAACACTTGAAATTATGAACTCAAAAGATGCAAAACCAGGAATAAATTAAAGAGACTCAAAATTTACTTATTTTAAAATATATGGCTTTATGAATTTTCTCGAAGGGTTGAGAGTTAATCCAGTATTTTTCAGAAAGAGTATTCATTAAGCTGCACCACACTTCCAGGAAAATTAATTTCTTCTATCTAGCATTGCAATTAATTTTAAAGCCTAGGAGACTGAAGTGGGTTAGCAGAGCTGACTGTTATTCTGGCATTGCAAATGCCAGAACTATAAAAATACAACAATCAATTTTATTCTGGTAGAACTAGGATATGTGAGCTGCTTAGTCTTGCATCCTATTGTGGCTTCTTTCCATTATGTTCTTAATCTTTTGTATTTTAAGAGAAATCCCAATCATCATGCCACTTACTATTCTGACCTCACACATTTCTTCCTGTTCACATCTGCACTGTAAGTTTTCATTTATAAAGTCTAAATTTGCAATATCCATTTACTGCTCCTCTTCTTCAAATCTATCCCCTACTCTTCACAGTTTGGCAACTGCCTCTGACAAAATACTTTCTGCTCTTCATCTCACACTTTTTGAGGAGCATCCGTGATTTTCTTAGTCACATCTCAGTATCAGTGCTCTGTTCTCATATTCCTTTGACACAGATGGCCATTCTCCTCTTCTGGAACAATGTTAACATCTGCGATTTATTCTTTTACTTAAACCTTTTTTTTTTTTAATTTATAAACTATACTTTCAAGGAAAATAATCTCCCATTATTCTGTTCTTTGTCTCTCTACCTTATCTTTTTACAACCTTTATCCTGTTTAATCTCACCATAAAAAAAAATTCAACTACCTATTCCATGCTGACTATGTTTCAATTCCAGGTTTGACTCCTGTTCAGATTATGATCTGAGTGAATAACTGCTACAAAACTAGAAATCTTCATCTCTAAATTCTTAGCGTGATCTTCTATGTCATACTGAACAATACTACACTACACTACATTGCTCAGGTCTATAATATGAATAAGATCTTTTTCAGATCTCTACAGTATCTCTACTTTTAAGTAAGCCTTAAATTTTGCGCACTTTCTTGGAATAAAAGGATATTTACATTAGCCATCTATTTCTGTGGCATTGACAAACACAGAATGCAGCTGCAAAGATTATTTTTCTCTAATGGTCCACATCATGTGTTAAAAATATAACAGGAGAAACCTAGCCTTTTATAACACAATTTAAACCTTCACTAGTCTAATAAAATCCTTTCAAAATAGATCAGCATACTTTAGTGAAAATTAGCACTGTAAGGAAAGTTCTCAGCACAGACTTTGTTAGCTGAATTTCAACATGGAACAAATATTTATTACGCAGTTATAAATAGGATTTATAATGGAAATGTTGACACTGTGATAATACTCCCATGTGATAGAACCTACTTCATCTTGTTCTTGGCTGGACACCATGACAGACCAATATAGAAATTCACTGGAGCAGGCCAACAGTGGGCAGGTTCTGTGTCCTGGAAGGAACGGTTCTTTTTTCAGAGCAAATGAATAACTTTTAACAGGAGAAAGGAGGCAATTAAAACTCTAAGGTAGCACTGACTTCTTTCTCCCAGATTATATCTGTAATTAACACACCCATGGTGTCAGATTAGATAGCTATACCTAGTCTAGAATTCAAGAAGTTACTTCAAGATAGTAACATTGCCGAGACAGCACTGAAGTTGTCCAGGCTTCCAGACAGCTTCACAGACAGATGCTGTAGCCTTTACTAGGCAACAAGTTTCATCTAGAAGCAAATTAACTAGCTCAGTATTTAATGCAAGCCTGTGAAAATTACAGTGATTGTAACAGCTTTATCTCTCTACAGGAAACTGGTTCTCTGTTATTAGTTTTAAAAGTTAATTTGCTCAAAACTAATTATGCACATTTTTTCCTAAGCAAATCATTTAATTATGTGACTCAAAAGTGTCTTGGAGAGATTGAGAAAGCATCCTGAAGAATTAAGGCTAAGCCTTTGCAAACTCTCTTTGCTCTGCCTTCTCCCAAGCACGCTCTCTTATTCCAGATGCATGCAGGAATGCTGTGGAGTGGGTTGAACCAGCATGTGTGGATGGCAATGGGGCAGGATGGATGCAGACTCCCAGCAAGCTGGATGGACATCACACTGGGCAAGAGGAAAGGGTGGGGCATCTGTAGGTAGGGCTTGGTGAGACCGGTGATAAATCTGGAAGGCAAGTTGTGAAGACTGGTATGACAAGGGTTATAAAAAGAAAGGAGAGAACAAGAATAAAGCTTGAATCTGACATATTTTCTTTTAAGGCACCTTCTTTCTTTGATTACTGGATACAACAGAAGTGCATCAGGATATGTCTATAGGCTCTGGTTTCTCCAGAGTTCTGCAGAAAGAGAATGGAAGCATTAAATTGTAGAGAAAAAAATGGCACAGCAAGAATCCCAACAACAGTTGTGTGCGGATGATGAAGTCATATATAGACTAAATTCAGAAAACGAACAGGCTTTTATATGACTAAGAGTAGCGAGCGTATGCTCTAAGGCACAAACTGATGGCATGGCTGGTAACTTTTCAGGCAAAATCCTCATTGTAATTGGCTTTTTAAATACAAATATCTGGTCTGGCCCATATGCATTTAGCCAGGACATTCTAGTTAATTAGCATCAGCCAGAAATCTCTCTTTGCTGTCCATATGGAGTCTGCATTTTGAGAACCGGAGGAGGTGGTGATGGCAAAGAGGAGGAAGATGGGAAGGATGTGTTTTTTTCTGAGGCTACAGGCATCCACCACTGGTCAAAAGAGAATGTAAACCACAGGTGCTCTTTGAGGCATTAGAGGCCATTACAAATTGCCTTATCATAAACTTAAAATGCTTATTTCTGAAACTAGGAATGTTCAGCATGTTAATACTGATGCTTTAAGAGTAACCAAACATTATAATAAAAAATAATGGTAAAACCTGCCAAATTCTTATTCTTATCATTAGAAAATCTTTGCTCATATATTTCACCAGAACAAATTCTGTCCATCTCTTTAGACAGCTTTAGTTTGATAAACTGCTCCTTGATTTCTCTCATGCCTTGTTTAGGAGATCAAAGGCTGGATGAATTGTTTTGGTGATCCACGTATATTCATCTGGCAGCTGGCTAGCCTGACAAATAATCTGCCAGAAAACAATTCAGATCTGAATTTCCAGACCTTAATTCCTCTGTGGTAAAGTGCCCAGACTGCTCTTACCCTGCAGCAAAGTAGTTTTACCCTTCTTTCATTTAATCAAGTGTTATTCATTCAAACTGAATGAAAGAGCAGTATCCATTTGCTGCAGGATATACATGCACACAGACAATTATGGCTTAGCTGTCCAGCCTGTACAGTTCATACTTCAGTTTACCTCCTGATAGTGTGTATACAAGACTATATCGTAGAGATGGTCTGTGGAATTTAGAATGAATGTGTAAGTCAAAGCATCCACTAACCTTGTGCAAGATTAGAACAATACTACCCCTTTTTACTGGGTGTACAAAATCCTTTATTTTCTGTTAGACTTTTGATACAGCACTCCCATTAGTCATTTGCTATTCTCTACATTTTAACAAGAGACACAAAACAGCATTTATTTTTTTCTCTAAGCAAAAACAAATCTCAAACTGTCCCTGGATGACTCCCTTGAATGAGGCTATGACTCAGGTTTCATTTGTTTCTGTCCTGCTATGCTCTCTTTTGACACATCTACAAGTTTTGTGATGCCTGGAGGAAACAAACAGGTCAGAGCTGGGATTTCTCAAAATTAATTTTATTTGTTGATAAAAAGGCCTGTAAAATATGGCCTCTGTAAAAACTGCAACATTTGTTAAACCTCCAAAATGTACAGCCTTGTGGGTAGGGCTCCGAAAAGATATGAATCCTCATAATTATTAATCACTAGACCAAATCTCTAGTACAGCAAAAGTAGAAGCAGGGTCTTGCCTGAAACTATCCTGAACAAACTCAGGGAAAACAGCTCCCTGCAACCTTGTAACTCCTTATACCATGGCTCTGAACTTTTCAGTCGTACTTGGCTTTCCTCATATGCAAATACTAAGGCAATCAAACACTGTGAAACCTGAATCTCAAGATTTCTACGGTACCAAATTACTGACATTATTATTCTTATCTGCTGGATGCTACTTTACTTCCTACTGCTTTGTTCTCCTTTTAGTCTCCTTTTAACTACATTACAAAGTTAGAACATCTTGGCAGCTTCTGATGAATGTCTTAATGAACATAAAAGTGAAATGTGAGAGAACGTAATAGGAAAGTATGAACTGCCATAGTACAATGACTGATGAATATCCACTGTAATTACAATTTGTGTGTAATACTAGGCTATATGGCCCAGAAGGTTGCTTTATAAGAACCTAAATTTAAGAGCTTTATCAATGGCCTTAGGCCACAAGTAATTCAGAGATAACTCATTAAGACAGAAAAAAATAATTCATAGTTGTTTACAGAGAGGTATTTGTATTTGACTTTTTTTGTCTCTTTGTTTGAAGAGACTTGTTGATATACTGCATACATTTACTGCTGACATCATGCTTGCAGTACTAAGCAGTTAAATAAATAAGAGAGAAATTACACTTTCTCATAACTTATTTTCAAGACTATTGAGTACCATGGAAAACTTTCACTTAACTACAGTTTGAGAGACTGATACACAAAACTTATCATTACCTTTTAGTAGCACTTACAGAGACTTATAAAGATTCTGTAAAAATATAAAGCTCAAGCAACAGAAGAAAACCAAGAAGCTGCTATTAGGAAGCAGTAACAATTACCTTGTTTTCATTCAAACACATGAAAAATACTATTCAAAGAGCAGCTATTTACTGTTGAGTGAATGCAAATAATTAAAAATACTTATCTATTTTATTACCATAAATGACAAAAGCTAATGATAACATATCCAGTAAGTCTTGGCATGACACTTGGGAAATCTGCAAACAAACATGTGGACAAGTGAATCTCAGGGTTAACTGGCACCCCACAGAAAAACTGTATCTGAAAAAGGCATCATGTACACTGAGTCAGTAAAACATCTTAGACATGATAGTATTTGAAATTATCACAATGATCTGTGAACCTGGTGGTTTGCTGCAGCTTATTTGGGATAACTGAAATTTAGTTAATATCTTGGCATCTTGCAAGTTACCTAAGCAATGGGAATAGCAATTTTTTTCAAATGTATGCAAAACTGATGTATTTGACCATCTTGAAAATAACTAG
>JAWWLV010000088.1:120722415-120750036 GCA_035041135.1 Platyrinchus mystaceus
GGCTACAGGAAACAAGTAGAATTAAACAGGGCACCCAGTGCACACTTTCACACATCTGAGTGGAATTGAGATCAGTTACCTTATGGCCTTTTACATGGCAAATGTGGGTTTGATTTTGTTTTTGCCTTTTATTGAACTATTTTTGTAACATATAAATGTGTACATGGTTTCAGACACAACAACAAGAAGCATTAAGAAAAACCCTTGCTACTTCTATAAAGGGAAATAATATAGAAAGAAATACCAGATTTCACGCGCACAGTCCTACTGTTCAGAGGATTCTCATCTCTGTTTGGCATTTTGCCTGAATACATTTTTCCAGGTCATCAAATTCCTGATTACACTCATACAACAAAGGAAGAGATCCCTTTAAGGGACTGAGTAGGAAAAAAAAAATTCAGGTAAAGCAAGGCTATGGTTTCATGTATGTTTAAATCTAAGGAAGAGCATAGCTGAAAGGAACCACCTTCTCTTCCCCAAGTCTCAGTCATTCCTACACTCAGATCAGCCTGTGTCTCTTGTTTGCAGCTGATTCTTGGTACTGATTCCTGGTACTACAGGCTAAAAACATACTTGAAACCACAGACTTTGGGAAAGAAGTAAGGAAGTGAGAAGTTTGGCTAAGTTTGGTATAAAGTCTACTCACCTACTTTTTTGGCACTGAGGGCTACTGAGCCTTGGGTTATTCTACTCCTGTTCAGAGATGAATTATTTCTGGCTTTGTAGGAAACATTACTCAAGAAAATGCAACAACAAAACATGGAACAGCTGCTTCTCTTTCACCACAGTGTTTGCTCCAAATGCTGGAATTGTTTGTATCCCTCCCCCAACAAAAAAAGGATCAGTACATGACAACAAAGTCTTTCTCTGGTCTCTGTGTGATTGTGAAATACGCGCAAAGGACTTCAGGCCACAGAGGGTTTGATATATTCTTTTGCAAATGCTCAGTTTGCATTATCATACAGATTTGGTGAGGGGAAATAAAGCAATGAGATAGCTCATGAAACTAAGATGAGCAGATTCACAACTGAAATACCATACTACCTAATAAAGTCGGGCAAAGCAAACAGTTACTACAAGAACCCTGTAATGGCTGTTTTGGCTCAGGCAACTTTACAATAGGCTTTCTCAGTAACTTACTTCTCATCCTCTGCAGCTGGAAGGAAATATGGCATTCCTCACTTCCACACTGTACTTTCTGTCAGGCTGCTTAGTGAACTTGTTTTAGCCAAAAGGATTAATACTTTGGTAGTCATGCAGTAAGTACTTCCAAGAGATCTGAGCAATTCAGCAACTCCAGATATCGTCCCCTAGACTTACATTGTGAAAAGACATTCTTCTTACTTGAAATATCAATCCAATTCCTCGTTTGCCTCCATAGGTAGTGCATTTATGTTTATACTGTAACTCTCACCATATCCTTTAAGAGACAGCTATGTTGAGAGATGATCTTTGACATTCTTTAGCAAAACAACCCTCACTGCAAATATAGGTCATAAACATCTAAAAGGAAGTCTGCCTATGGCAGCACCATATTTGAAACATGAATAATACTCTTTCCTATACAGAATCCAAAAAGACTACTAACAGAGAAACTACTATTTGCATTTGTGTATACAATAATGAAGGATGCTTTTACATGAAATTATAGACTTGAACAGTCTTTGAGAAACCTTATCTATTCTTCAGGTCTTCTTGGTAATTGACAGAGAGATATGGTCTTGCTCCCTTATTGATCATGACACACAACTTACAACAGCACAAAAAAAGCAGACAGAAAAAGTTCCCAGGAAAAAAAAGGAAATTAAATATATTGGAACATGAGTAAAATCAGAAACACAGAGTTGCTCATATGCTGTCTAGCAATGCAGACCGGAACTGAATATGGTTACATTTTTAAATGCTTCACATCTTAGATGAAAAGGAAAGACTGATTGGAATGAACAATACATAAGTGAGCTTAGACAAACATTGTCTTTTAAAAGCATCAATTTAAATTTCAAAGAGGTTATTCAAAAATCCGTGTTTATCATGCTACACACCAGTGTCCCACCTATGGCTCCAAGGCTTGCCATAACACCTGGCATATTTCCTGAAAATCCTGGTGGTGGTGATAAGAGAAGGCTCCTCTTGCTTCAAGGCAATATTTTGATGGCCCACACGCTCATTCTGCCCTTTCTCTTGACACAAATCTATTGTGTATATGCATAGGACCACATCCAGACCACATTCATCTGTTTTGCCCTTTGGTCAAACAGGTCACCTGGCTTAGTCTCACCACCATACAGGCATCTCTCTTCATTTGAACCACATGTACCAATTAACACTGCAAGAAAATAAAACTGCACTGTGAAATTTTATTAGAACTACCCTGTTTTCATCACCCTAGCTAACAAACAACATACTGCTTAACTGAGATATTATTCAGAGATTTACCAAGTTTTCCACCTATTTACTACAAAAGCTTATAATCTTTGAAATAATGAAAGGAAAATGATCAACTGTACACAGCAAAAATAAGCTTTCTTTAATAAATCTACTTGAAAGTTCTTGGCAGCTACATGAAGATTGTTTTAATGAGTGCACAGATTTATGTGCAACAAAATTAGAACTATCTTGCTTATATTCACTGCATCTTGATGCTGACATTAAGTCCCAAGACAATAACTATGTAGCAAAACAATATTAACCGATATATACAAAAAAAAATAAAGATCATGCTTTGCTTGAAGCTATTCAGTTGATGTGGAAAACCAGGTTATAGCTGATGAGATGGAAAGAACGATCACCATAGCAACAATTTACCACTTAACAATAAAGGGGGAAGGGTGCATCATCTCTTCCTACTTGCACATGTAAACAGTATTGGCTCAAAATTCTCAAATTCAGCGACGTATTCTGTTCTTTCAGTAAAATATGCAGTGAAAAACTGTATTACTTAGTATTACAGCACTGCATTCAGCATCATATGTTAGTCCTATTGGCAAAGACAAGAAATTCAGTACCAATAAAAAAAAGGGGATGATTTTAATTAAAAATTGTCCTTAGTAGCATAACCTATTACAGAAAATCTTATCTCACTGAGGAATAAAACATCCCAGTGAAATAGCAATGAATCAAAAATATAAATTGCTTGTTCTCAGCAAGGTAATTCATGTATTAAAAGAAGACCTAAATGATATTATTAATTTATTTTAAACTAATAGCTTTTATTAAAAGAAATAAATATTACATATGTACCAACATAACATTACCTATTACTGCTCTGGATAATTTAAAAAATGTTATTTAAAAATATTATTTAAATGTAATTTCTTAAGTTTCTTTGGAGTTATTTGTTGTGTGACACGGAAAGAATGTGTATAAATACAATGCACTTTAACTGCTTTCCCCCTGTCTGCTCCTCCCTCTCCTCTCTATGCACACAAGTACACCTCAACACTTGTAACTTTCATCACCTTGAAGTTTACTTCAATCATCTTCAGTATTGTCCATACAGTTCAGATATATTAAGATGAAAAGAGCACAGTGAGGAACTAACTGTTCAGCAGTCACTGAAGCAAACTCAGTGACACTGGAATCTTCATTAGCTGTGCTGGGTACTGAGCCTTTCAGGCAGGCACTAAGCTCATCTACCCACTCATTATTTTAACTGGATACTTTTACCACATCTCTGCAGCACGTACACTTTATCCTCAAAGTGCCTTGGAAAAATGGGATATTTAAACTGCTAACATTTTACACTACACAGGGATCAGGAGCAAAGCATTATGAAGCTCAGCAACACTGTGTTCAGATACGATGAGTAAAAATCCCAATGCTTAGAAATAATATTTAGATCCTCTCACAATGAATGAAAGAGAATCTGATGTACAGATTAGGTACTCGGCAGCACTTTAAACACTAGGAAGCTTCAATTTGCCTAAAGGAAATGCTCAGAGACATATTCAAAACACATTCTCTCATGTGTACTTATGTGAGTGTGATAATAAGTTTCAGGTCATAGAAATTGTCGAGAATCTAAGCTCTAAATTCATGCATTTAAATACAGATGAGTGGCTTGTGGTCAGTATTCAGAAAACATTGCCAAAGGCAGTTTGTAGTCCTGCACATTCTTTGTGTCTCTTTTGGTAATTAGAACACCAGCTAGGGGAAGTGTGAAACCTGAATTGTGGGTGTGCCTGCTTCCAGTTTCAATCTGTTCTATGTACATACCAGGACAACAAGTTGCCAAATTGAGGAGTTCTTCTGTGGAGATCAATGCTCACCTCTTTGGTTGAAGGTGAGCCACTCTCCTGCCAGGATTACAAAAACAGTTGGTTCAAAAAGAAAGGGAGAAAGCAATGTGACTTGAGTTTATATTAATGTACATAATTTTGGGGGAAAAAACCCAAACGAAATCAGTAAAGAAACCTCAATCCAGTGCTTCAACAGAAATTGCAGGACCTACACAAAGCAACATCACAGGGCATTAACATCTACATAAGATCACTTAAGCTTTTTTTTCAAGTTTTTACTGCACCACATACCATATCTCATACATGTGACTAAACTAAGAGCAGTGAAAGAAACATTCCCAGCACTGTGCTTAACATATGGTGCTGCAATAGAATCATTGAATTTTTCAGGTTGGAAAAGACCTCTAAGATGACTGAGGTCAACTGTTCACCTTTTGCTGCCAACTCCACCACAGAACCATGCCCCCGTGGCTTTAGGTAAATGGCCAGCATAAGAAAGACTCCAGAGGGTGTGTGCAGAACAGTAAAGCTTTTGACAGAAAAGGCTTTACCTAAAAAATTATCAAAACCCAGAAAAAAAGTCTGAACTTTACCTACAATACACAGGGAGTACAGGTCTAAAGTTAGTTACAAGAACATGCAAACCTGTGCAGAGTGGGTTAGTTACTCTGAAGACAGCTCAAAGGAGTAAGGAATGATGCAGCCAAGTACAGCAAAAATGGTAAAAAGGATCTTAAAGCAATCTCTCTACAAGAAGGAGATGCCAGACTAGTCCTGATGATCAAAGTGCCTTAAGAAAAAGCAGGATAAAAAAAGGTTAGCTAGCACTACTATGTCAGAAACATAATGAGGATATTCATGTACAAAGGGTTTAATCACTTTCAAAAGCTAAAAAAAAAAAACAAAACTACAAAAAACACTAGAGAAAAGAGCAAACACAAAGCACTCATGAGTGTCAGTAACATGGCTGCATGAAAGCACCCCAGGGGAAAAAGGATCAACAGTGCTCATGCTGTCACACAAAAACTGCATGCAAATAAGTCATTATCTGCCACAGCACTCAAACATCCAGAACCTCATAGATATAGATATGGCTTTGAGACGTAACAATTGAGATCTTCCAGAATAAACACAGCCCTGTTAGTTTTGCCTGAAGCCCATTCCTGGTTTTGGGCAGATCAGGACAGGTGCAGCTGAGCCATGGCATGGCACTTGGCCGAAGGACATGGCAGTGCCTCATCTATATGTGTAGACACAATTTCCTCCTGCCTGGCAACAACCTGCTGCCCATCACTTGAAATTCAGGAAGTCAGAGAATGGAAAAGTGGAGAAAAATGTTTCTCCTGCTCTCCTACTGCTCCTAAGTAACAGTGTATGCCATGGAATAATAGTGTCTAAATGCCCCACCGTGGCAGGGCAGGGACCGTGTCACCATGGCATGTGGCAGTAGTGGTTCCTTACTCCACTGCTCTGCTGGATATACAGAAATAGTGTAAAATGTGTATGTCATCCAATCTGATGTTTCCCATCTGTATTATTTCCATCCTACCCACTCTCAGCTGTGTTTGAGAACACTTGGAAGTCAGGAGTGGGCTGCTGTCAGCAAGACAATCCATCCAGCCTACTCTCAAGCCCTCTTGTTCAAGGACACTGAGGAGCCAGCTGCAGACAGGCTGAATGGTCACCCCCACACCCAAGTATATTCTTAACAACTTCTGGCTTTTGCATTGCCAAGATTTCAGGCACATGATCTTACAGTGACAAAGGTAAAAACTTGAAAGTGAAATACAACCCTGAAAGAGAAATTCCTTTGGCAGATCTTCTTTCCCTCACCCCTTCTCACCCTGCATTTTCAAGAAAGGACAAGATGCAAAAGAGGAGAAAGATTTAGAGGAACAGGTGCACATTGCAGTACCAATCTTACCAGGGTCTACAAATAAGGTAACAGGAATAGTGACAGAAACATAGAATGACAATGCAATGAATCCTTAAAAATTAAAAAAAATTCAAGAAAACATAAGCAAGCATCTCCCCAGTTACCCTGATTATTTAAAACCTCTATAATGGAGAGAACTTGCAAAATAGCCAGCCACCACACACCAATACAGGAAGGGACTACAACAGACAGGTGAGGAAGTAAGGCTCCATAAAGAAAAGGTCACTCTCAAAAATGTTATGTTGTAGAAAAAGCACTGGATTAAACCATGGGAAAGACATAATTATAAATAAACTGTTGCATTTGCGTGAAATGCCAGGGCAGAGAAGCAAAAACCCTATAATAATTTTTTTATACACTTAGCAAGACCCACCAGCAACCAACATAGCCACAAGTCTAAGTACTAGATGGTGCTGCAGCTATTTGTTTCCAGTGCTAAAAAAATTTCCCAGAGACAAGGGAAAGAATCACAGACAAGGGACAGATTATGAATATCAGTATCTTTAATTGTGGCTTATCCAATGGGAGTGGAGGCAAACAGTGAGGCAACCAAGGTGGTGTTTGTGAGAGGGGCAGGAAGCAACTAAGCTTCCTACTTACCCAGGATGTGTGAGTGCAGTTGCTGACACTGCACTGCCTCTGAAAGGACTGTTAATAAATATTTGCTTAGTATATTGTAACTCGAGCGCAGGAGAGAAAAAGTATCCCTCCATATTAGCACACTACAGACAACCCTTACAAACCTCACATACTTTTCACAGCAGAGAGGAATATTGCTCCTCCTCTTAGGAGCAATAGGTTCTTCAGAGAGACTACCCCTCCTGCAAGGAGTTTCAAAGAACTACCCAAATTTCTTAATAATTTTCCCTTACAGAAAATACTGGAATATTTAGTCCACAATATAAACTACTCCAAGGAAGACAATTATTTATATAATTTTGTGATTTTTATCACAAAAGCAATGGGATTTCTTCTGGTAATTTCAGCTTCAGCAGAAACAGATAAAATATTCAAACTAAGCTAGTTTGTAGGAGGAAATAAGAACAATACAACATACCTTTGGAGAAATTTCATCTTCAGAAAAGTATAGATTTACACAGAGAAAACAGAGCTCAGCGTCTTCACTACACAGACTATACACCCAGGACCTGTCCCTCTCATTTACTACGAGACATAGACTGCAATATACGAAGCAGGATATTAAACTTCAGGTCCCAGGTCTACTTAGACAAACTAGCATTTGGGCACCTAAGAGAAATGGATTGGTGCCCCAAATCAGAATTTGTGCTGAAAAGTCCATCCATCAAAAGCGTAGAAGTTTAATCAGAGACAATAATGGACCTTGAGGACGATCAGAGGGATGGAGCACCCCTGCTACGAATACAGGCTGAGAGCTGTGGCTGTGCAGCCTGTAGAAGGCTATGGGGAGACCTTAGTGCAGCCTTCCAGAACCTTTAAGGAGGCTTATAAAAAGGAGGAAGAGGAACTTTATATAAGGACAAAGCAGAATGGCTCTGAACGCTAAGAGGGCAGGTTTAGATTAGATGTTAGGAGGACATTCTTTACTTAGAGGATGGTGAAGCACTGAAACAGGTTGCCCAGGGAAGTTGTAGATTTCCCATCCCTGAAAGTGTTTGAGGCCAGCTTGGATGGAGCCTTGAACAACTTGACCTAGTGAATGGCATCCCTGGCCATGCCAGGTGGGTTGGAACTAGACAATTTTTAAGGTCCCTTCCAACCCAAACCATTCTATCATTCTATGATTCTAATATTGTGCCTGAGCATCTGGTAAAATGTATTGCATTTTTTTCCCCATCAAACTTCTTTTTTTCTGTGCAAAAAACATAAAGGAATGTGAACTAATGTTTTGAAAGTATAAATCAATTTTTTTAATAGATTTCATAATGAAAGCTTTCAAAATGTTAATTTTCTGTAGATGAAGTCCCATCTGTACATCACAGACTCTGCTTCTGGAGTTGCAGGATAAGCAGTAAACACAGCAACCTGATGAAGGAAATTCTGAATGGATGATCTATTACACATGTGGAACTCACTTCGTTAACGTATAATATGATCCAAAAGATACAGCATAGTTAATGAACAGTAAAGTTAAAACCTCCTAACAAAAGTTTAAATTTATAACTCACTAGAAGTTACACAGTAGAATGTATGATGCTCATGCATTTAACTTCAGTGTAGACATTAACTGTCTAGAAAAGCTGATCAAGTTGTCTCATTTAGCAATTTAAAAGACTGCTATTGACCATGTTATTCTTCAAAGTTCAAGTTCTATTGACTAAGGTTTAGTTTCCATTATAATATATAATTAATAATATAATAATATAGCTTACCAAACACTTTTATATAGAAACATGTTCAGGTGCTACAAGGCCCATTCTGCAGAGCCCTGGACTGGTTCAATTTCTTCTTTAACTGACACTTACTTCTTTAATTTTTGTGCTATGAAAACATGATATTTAGAGTAGAATATCTTTAAAATAACCAGAAAACGTGAAATTGTAAGTCTGCCTAATTAATATGATCACAACAATTAAAGTATTTTCAAAGTGCATTTTCAGATATTAAAAAGATAAAAGTAATTGATAAAATTCCTCAAAATAAATCAGTCCTGAAGGACTAAAAAATTTTAATGGCTTTATCATGCTTTTCTGCATAGTCACTGCACTTAATTCAGGGCTATACAGCTTCCCTGTCTCTGTGGACACATCATATTGCTTTCCATGCAGATCACAAAAATGTGTGACATAGCATCCAGCTCAGTACTGGGGGTTTGCAGACACATTACAGAAAACTAACAGTGTGTTTTGGGCATAGCAGAGAAGTGTCAAAAAGGCAGCCTGAAAGTGTCCCTGTTTGCGCTGCAAAAGAACTCTTATTTTGGAGGGGAGCTAGATATAATGCCATGTGTGAGAGCTATTACACACACGGTGAACAGCCCATTTCACAGCGCATCTACTGTGAACCCTCCCGACGTGCCCTCATGGCAAACAGCCCAATGAACTGCTTATTCTCTCAGTACCATTATCAGAGACGGATTCAGAGGACAGAATGACATCTCTGTTACATATATTGCATGCAACAACGCTACTGAACTGTGAATTCACATTAGGACATTTAAGCCAGGCTACTGAATTGAACAAGATGCATTTCTCAACTAAAATTGCAGGGTTTGGGTTTTTTAAGCGTTGCATTGGGTAAGGTGAAAAGGCACTTTGAAAACAACTAACTTTGGAAAAAGCAAAGAGCGCAATGCATCCATTGCCAACAGGATTGCAAGCCTGATTCCCAATCAGGAAATAGAGTACTCTATTCACCTGTGACACTAAGTGGTGTACAAGAAACTAAGTTAGCTAGAGTGTACAGAGGTAAGGATTTTCTCCGTGACTGAGTTGAAGTCCCTTTGTCCTGACAGGAAAGTAAATTTTGAAGGAAAGAAACCTGATTCTTCACTCCAAGCTTAGGGAAGAGATAACAGGAAGAACAAGGTAAAATCTAAACCAAAATAAAAAGCTTCACCGTGTTTCTTTTCAGATTTATCCGTTCCGCTTTCCCACAGCTGTTACCAGAAAACTCTTCCCTAAACTGCTATGGTAATTTTGTCTTTCTCTAATCATTTTGCATACCATATGTTGAACACTTAGACAAGATGTGAGGTTCCCACATAACAAACTTGGAACCCTCTGAATGTTCTCAGAATGATGCCAAGCACTCTCCATTCCTCAGCAAGCTTCCTGTACACAGGAGGACAAGCGGGGTGGGGGAGTGGGGGGGTGAACATTCACGATGCTGTTGTGAAAACAGGAAAACAGACATTTACATCCACTTCCAGTATCAAAACACATTTGCAGGTCACCAGTTTGACTGTCTGGGGACATTCTGTAGCAGGACAGGTGCCATCAAATCTTAAAATGTATTTACTGGCCTAATAACTTTACTCATAAAATCCTCAAATCCCAAACTCTTGTACAACACAGGGACAAAGTCTGACAACCAAACGCAGGGAAACTGATACTGAAACAATGTTAAGGGTATTTTACTCTGGATTTTTTTAGAAGCATCTACAGATACGTAAGGTGTAACACTGTTCCCAGAAAGATCACTGGGACCTTTGCCACTCATTTGAGCGGTATCAGATCCTTCGAGTGAGGAAGGCAGTACCAGTCAGGACTCGCTTTCATGAAGTTATGGATACTTTTTACAATCATTGCTTAGCACATAGTGGTACCATAAGGGCACATGAATGCACGAATTTTCATATTTTTTATTTGTATTATCAGACAATAATCACCCACTCTAGACTATCTGGTGGGAGAAGAAAGAGAAGGGGCAGTGTACTCCTTCCCTGAACTTTGAAAGCTGACCACTCCATATAAATTTTCATATAAATAAAAATACAAATACATTTGGCTTTCTAAGGGTTTCAGCTGACTTGTATTACTTCCAGAATAAACTAACTGAAAAGAAAAGGTGGAGGGCTAAGTTTTGAGCACTATCAGCAACTGAGCAGATGATAAAAGTACATTTGTGTGCAGTGTAGAGCGACGATGATAGCACAGAAAAGATGGGCTACTGTATCAGCTGTTAGTGGACTATATTCCTGTCAAACGCTGATAAGCTCTACTCATGCATTGCCTTATTTAGTCAGACTTCTCTGCTGACACACCAATGCACAGTAACAAGCGCATATGATGATTCCAGTATAGAGAGGCTGCAGCTCCTTCTTTTACTCAGGGCATAACAAATATTAAATGGCTCAGTGTAATTTTCTAAGGCATACTGAAAAAGTCTTATTTTCTCGTTTAAGAACACAGTGCCAGTAATGAAACTGCATTCTTAGCAGTACTTAATGCGGAAACACAATGTAGACTGAAATAAAATCATCATAAAAAATGGCAGGCTTTTTCATAATGGAGATATTTACTCTGTATTTTGAAGACTATGGAATTTACTGGAACATATGAGATGTTCCATGAGCCTGTAGCTTTGGAATGACTATTTTAAGAATGACCATAAGCTAGCAGTTTAGCTCTCTATAAGTAACTCAGCCTGATGATAAAATTTCATTAACTTTTTACCTACATATATACCTGTATACTATTACTATGATAGTCAGGATAACTCTTTTCCCAAGTAACTCTAGCTACATTTACTCTGTATGACACAAGACACATGAGAACATTTTTACTAATACTAAAAACCAACATTTGTTACTTTCAGAACTATTTCAGTGGTCCCAGACTCACAGAACTAGTAGATTAGTCCTATTTCATTGAAGATATTTAATAACAGGCTGCTGTTCTCAAGAGCCATCTCAGGAAATAATCTATATTTTCATTAATAATGTTACTGTCCATTAACTCATCTATTACAAATATGTCTACAGTGTAACTGCTACTAGCAAGATAAATTATCAGAAAACATACTGTTGAAGTGTGCATCTCTGAAGTTTTGTCCTCACCTTTCACTCACTCGCTAAGTTGTAAAATCAAGTAATCTGTGATGGGTTTTTAAGTCATTAGTATGCATTAACAAGATTCTGCTGTATATTATTTCACAGCTACTGCCAAAAGGCCAGCTCTTGAATACAGGAGGATCCACTGAATGTCACAAATTTAGCTCCCTCTGGAATTATGATAATATATTCTATTAAAACTCACTCTGTATTGCACAATGCCATTAATCATTTTAGCTAAAGCACTCAGTTCATACCCTACTTTTATTAGTAGAGGCAATATGGCCTTTAATGAGCTGCAGAGGTACACCAATATTCATCAGATTTTATTCTTAGAGCACGCCATCTAGAGAATAGGCAATACCTTCCCTTGTATATGTGGAGAGTTTGTGCACACTTCTTGACTGAAGAGTACATAAAACGACACACTGAACCAAGTCTGCTCCAGAGCTGGAAGCTGTGTAGTTGTAGTGGTACAGTCCTGGGCCTGAGCTAGTTCTCCTGCAAAAAGTCGCAAGAAGTAAGACTGGTTTTCCACAAGACAGTGAAAGTGCAAGGGGGTCACAGCCTCAGACAGAATCTGAGCTTGTACACTCACCACATACCCTGCTATCTTTCATACAAACCTAGGAGAGTACCTGTAGCCAGGTCAGGTATTTCTAACATGGTGTCTCACTGTAACTCATTTGCTGAAAGGTCACATTGAAGTTTATGTCATGCCTGGAAAGCAAACTCACACAACTAAGTTCTGCTGTGCACCAGATCCATTGGACTAACATCCTGCCTGTGCCTGAGCCTGCAGCTCACTAGGCCAATTCACCAAACCTGGGGCTGGCTTTTGGATGGACAAATGCCCGGGGCGATGCAACGCACAGATGATTTGCTGACTGAGTTACTCTGGAAGTAAGAGCAGCCCACTCGCGATCATTGCCTTTCCCAGAGCTGCTGCTTCCACCACAAGGCTGTCTGGCTGCTGCTACCAGAATTTCACAGCACATTCCACACCCGCTTCTAAAGATCCTTTGGGAAAAAGCACAGCCGGGAGCCAGCTGTCTGAATGGCTTCAGCACCTTCTTTTCCTTGGAAGCCTGTGCTGCACTGCACAGGCAATAAAGCCACGTAGCTTTCCCTGCCACTACGTAAATGATACATGCATCTAGCCAGGGAAGTTTGGCACCACTATCCAGATGACCTTCCAGAAACATGGGCTGAACAAGCAAAGCTGAGGAAAACAAATCATGATTGATAAGATGCTTTCATCTGGTTAACTACTACACTGAGGATCTTTGCAACACAAAAGCAGTTGCACCGCAAAACCAAGAAAGAAGCAGCAACCTCTGTAATCAGTTATTTCCACTGCAAACCACATAATGTGTTAGTAATATTTTGTTCATGCATGTAAATGCAGAAACCAGATTCACTATAGAGCAATAAAACATGAAATTATATTCTCAGTTAAGCTTTTCAAAGTAAACCCTCACCATGACTTCCAGAAATATGGATTTTCTCAGCAAGTGAGCTGACATATTCTTCTAGAATAAGTTCTGTCTGTCACCCTCATTCATATTGAGCTGTACCATACTCATATCTCAGGTTTGGGGACAGTGTGCAGAACAGCATAACACTCAGTATGAGTAATAGCAGACAGAATGTGACATATGGATCCATTATAGAAGCTTCATTGTGGGCAAAGGGGAAAGAGGACCTCAGAAGGTACTATTAATTCCTCTGCAATTCATAAAATAATTCAATTTTAATTTTTCTGAAATTAGGAGAAGTAGGCAGCACACTGAGAACTTAAGGCTTTCCTTTAGTGGTAACTGAACAGTCTTTGTACTTGATTATCCCTGCTTTGTCCAGCTGGGAACTTCTAGTATCTCAACTTTGGCCTTTCAGCTGCCTGTGACTCCCACAAAACATGCAGCTCACAAAGAACACTGTTCCATTACTGATACCCTGCTATCACTGGAACCAGTGGGAGTTTTGCTGTTGATGTCAGCATGGCCAACATTTCATATTTCACCAACAGGCTATGTAAAGAATAAATTAAAAGCCAGGTTCAGCTTACACTTTCATCCTCCAAAGCAAAAGGGACTGAAAGCTAGTCATCTTGTTCTTTGATTAGAACTTTAGAAAGGGATGTTTTCTTTGCTCCTAAAAAAGTAACATCATAGAAAATATTTCAATAGTAAGGTGAGTGTTTTAAAAACTCTTGACAATTTTCCCTCTACACCCACTGGAGCAGCAAGCTGCATGCTCCTCTCCAGCTTTTCTTCACCTCATAATCTGCCAAGTAACAGCAGTGATGAGTTGCTGATCAGAGCATGGCAAGTCAGCTCATTCCTTTAGAATGAAAGGCATCATAAAGAGCGGCAAAAGAAACAACTTACATTACTACCATAGTCTCACTATCTTTTTTTTTCATAACTGACCTCTAGGATTAATCAAATAAACCTCAAGGTATCCTTCAGGGTCATGAAAGGGCAGGCTATTTCAAATTATAAGCATCATCAAATGAAAGTATATGCATATTTTCATACTAAAATCACATATTATCTCCATTCTGACTGTATATTTCAGAACAATTTCATAAGAAAATAATTTTCTCATATTAATATTATTAATCTACTCCCATGTATGACAAGGATCATCCCTATTGAAATCCTCCTGCTTTCACTTAAAAATACCAGAATCTGAATCATGCCAATCTTTCCTTTTTCTTGCTATTGGAGAACATAGATTTTTCACTTTAACATGCTGAAGTCCTTGCTTTATTCACTAGATTTAACATAATGCTCTTATCAAAGTTTGGGGCTTTTTGTCATAAAACCCGTGACTATTTTCTTTGGCATAAATATTAAACCATATTTCAGCTGCAGAATGGCTGAAGAGACCGACATAATGCCTCCATACCATTCTCCCTACTAGCAGCAATTACATACAACAGCAATTACTAAAGCAAAACTAGCAACTTGCTAGAAGCAATTACATAGCCCAACATCCATGGACAGACTACTTATTTCTTTTTGAGAAGAAACTGGAGACTTGAAGACTAGAAATGTGTAATTTCTTTCCTGGTAAGTGACAGGGAAAAGAGAGAGAGAAAAAAAACACAACTTGTTTATTCTTTCCAGCTCAGTACTTTTGAAGACAATTTTATTGAATTTAAAGAAAACAGGATTCTAAAAAAACACAAACAAAAAGAAAAACAAAACAAAACAAAAAAAACAACCACCACAGGAATTCATCTTCTCATTGCTCCTCTTATTTTTAGTATATTTTGCTAATACTTGCATGATGACAAGTAGACAAGGTTCCATCATTTCAGCAATTTAAAACACATTTGATGAAAAGGGCACCAAAGATGAGATGGAACACATGGATACAAACATTCTAAACAGAATGCAGTGAGAGCAAATAGAAGACCAACAGTAGTAGAGCTTGAAGATGACGCTGTACACTACGGCAACTGCAATTTTTGGCATTGAACAAAGACCTGGTATTGTGCCTCTGTCTATAAGTGTTGTTTCTGAGCAAGACTGAAGTTAATGGGATAAATCAGACTATTTCAACAAAAGGTGCCCAATTAACTTTCAGGATGTTCTCATGCCCTTTAGGCAGTTGATTATACCAAGAGTCTTTTCCCTTACATGCAAATTGACTGCTCTAATGGCATCATTTCCTTTTTTCAGGCATTCAAGTTTTTTTAATTTTTATTAAAGCTACACAATAGAAAAACAAACAGCAGGAAAGGATGTAACTGCAGACTCAGGTGACACTTGGTTGACCTTAGCATACAAGTGGACTTGTCTTATCACATTCACAAAGACCAAAATCTTTCAGCCCTTTTGCAGGGAACCTGACCACAAGCAACAGTTCCACTACAATACAGGATCTTTTTGATACAGAGAAATAAAATGCAGCCATCAGTCTACAGAGTTTTCTCATCACAAATATTTATGATGAGCATTTCAGTCAATCATCTACATGTTTAAATTGAGCCTCCTTTTTCTTCATTCACCAGTGCAAAGTGAGTTAGAGCACCAACTTACCACTACTCCTATTTGTACAGTCAAGTACCGCAATAGCATACTAAAAGATAAATCACTTTAGATCTTCATGGTAAATTTAGAGAAGAATACTGGAAATATTACAAAGATTTAATTAATCTAAGGGAAGATTAACAATTTCCTTCTTGTTCCCTCCTTACAGAGGTCTCTGGGATAGATTAACTCTAGGAAATCCTTTATTACAAATGATATAGCAAGGAAGAAAAAAAAGTGACATTTAGCTTTACAGTGGGCCATGGTGATCAAATCTTCTCTTGCATATGTAAAGAACTTTCTAGAAAAATGACTCATCCTATTTCAGAGTACCATGGCCCTCAGCAGCGCATCTGATCTAAATTACTATTCATTAAAAAATACCACACTGCCAAAACAACCAACAAACTCAAAGAAAATATCAGACATACCACCCCAAAGTGACCAAAACATAGAAGGAATATATGGTATAAAAGCAACAGCATTTTTGAATTTTCAAGTGACAACAGTTATCAGAAGCTTTCAGTAAACCCTACTCTTAACCTTTTGAATGAAGAATGTTATTTATAAAAAAAAGATACATATGAAACTCTGAAAGAAGATTTGATGTTACCCAAAAACTTTTTTCCCTTGATGTGCTGTAAAATGCAGATTTCTACACTGTACCACAGCATGAGACCAGCAGCCAACAGAAATCGGATGGTTATATAATTTAGTGGTTAAGCAAAGATATTTTTAGTGCTTTGCTAATCCATCTAATGCATTTCTTTCCAAGAGAAGAAAATGCATTACACTGATAGCAATAACAGGGTCAAAACATGGGGATATTGACAAGGAATTTACATTTTCTAGAAAATAAAAAAAAGTATCTCAAATTATCCTTAACGGCATCCATTCCTAAGCAAGGCTTATCAGGGATTGGGAATGGGTGACACTTATACACAAAGGATTGTAGAGAAGAACTAAAACAAAGAAAGAAAACTTTCACAGAAACACTTCGAACAGCAATCTCATAACGCAAACCACGCTGATGACAACTCAAGACAATCAAGAAAATATAAAACTAAGTGTGCAGGCAAATTCTGAGTGGCATATAGTTTATGCTACCTAGGAAGTCTGAAGCAACTTCTACTTTTTCTGAATAAAAAACAACTTTTTGGAGAAATGAGAGTAAAGCAACCATAAAGGGATACTAACAGACTTCTATAACAGCTCTAAAATTCAAGACTTTTATTTGTTCTCTCAATTCCTTTTTACTACACTGCTACTGCATTAATGTTAATTACTTGTTAATTAATAAATTCTTGGTGTCTTATTTAAAATCTTCCACAGAAAAATAACACTATGAAAACCAAGAAAATGTGGGTTTACAATGTATACTACTGGGGATATTAACAGAACTTCGCTATTTTTTTTCCCTTACATTCTATTTCAAATTAATCTCGAGAGGAACAAAACACTTAAACAGCATGGAAAGCACAGGAGGACGAAAGCACAACATAAATATCTTTATAAACAGCAAATATTCTTGAAAAAAAATTAGTTAAACCACTGCTTACTGTAATCTGAAACAAACTACAATGGACTTAACTGTTAAAAGGTCTTAATTTATTTTGAAGTTTCATTTATTAATAGATGGAAATGTCAAAGTTGTGTACAAAATGTTTCCTCAGCTGACTTGCAACTAAGCAGGCTCAATTTCTGCTTCCCTTCAAACTTTTACTTGCAAAATGAGACAACTCAATGTCAACAAACAGAGGAAAAGATCAGAAGATTTCAAAGGTGCAAGTTTGTTTTACTAATGAAAAGACAATAGACAATAAATTGTTTCAGAGTCAGACAGATGATATGAAATGGTTTTAACAGTGAAGGTATAAAAGCAGATAATCCAAGAAGAAACTGTCACCCTAATTCTGCAAAGTGAATTTCTATGCAAAACCAGAATATTTTCTTGAATGCATTAAGCAGGGCTAGGTTATACATCTGCTCAAATATGTGTTTTCATGTACCAGAAAATTCAAGGCAAATTATTTATCTTTTTCAAAGAAAAGTATCTTTTCAAGTATCACATTAGATACACTGAAAGCATAACAGAATATCTTGAATGGTCAGGGACCTTGAACAAGCAAGCAAGGTTTCTGGCAATAGCTTAAGCTAAGTTTTGTCAGACTGACCTATGAAGACTCAATCAGTATGTTCTTTGAACTGCCAACCAAAAATGTCTTCATTATTACAAAGGGCTGATTAAATATGCTGTGAAATAGCAAATAAATGGAAGAATTTTGCTATGACGAAATGAGGTCATAGGTTTCACCAGACCAATGCTTGTGCAACCCCTACTCAAACATCAGGGCACAATTCAACATTTCTGAGGACTTGTTTTTAAATAATGGTCCAAAATTTAATAATATTCTATATCAAAAATATTCCAGTCTGGCTTCATCCTTGCTGGAAACAGCAAAAATCCACATGTTCACTGAAAGACACATCAGCTCTTTCATACTGTTCACTCACCACCAAGGTCCACAGCCAAAATTCGTGTTATGCAGCATATCATCTGTCAGCAGCTAACTCACAACTTAACTGTTACACAGGTTTCATGTCTACTTCTATAATGTTTGAATTGTAAGTGCAAGGAGCAGATGAATTCAAATCCAGTATCGATTACATTACAACATTGGAACTTATGAGTGTACTTTTAAAAGCCTTTTAAAGCATAGCATGATCAACTAAAATTTGAAGAAAACACCAAATCAAATTTAGCACAAACACCTTGGGGAATTTATTCAGAACTGTAATTTTGACTAATTGCTCTTTGCAGTCATTGTTCACAAGCCCAGCAAAGTTAAAAGTTAAATGCTATCTACTTTAATCTTTCTGCTAACAAAGGTTCATTCTCAGAGCTCCATCAACAATTTTTCCATCAGAAATGCATCGTATCTGTTCATATCACAGACACAGATACAGACTTTGAGTTGAAAATGCTCAGGGTCTTTTCCTGATAAGAAGTAGTAGCATAAAGTTCAAATATGAGCAAGTAACATAACTAGATCTTGTGCAGGTGGTCTAAATATTGAGATTATGAAATATACACTAAAATTTTTATCTGTCCCATTTCAGTCTTAAAACCAATTTCTGAAACAGATATAAACTCTGCATTAGGAAATAAAACCACACTTCACAGACATGGCATGTATTATCAAACATCACTTGGGATTGTAAAATATTCAATGTGATTTTTTTCTGATAATTCATTATCAATTGAGAATATAAAACAATATTTCTAGCTGCACATTGCAGTATTAAGAAAGTGTAAATGCCTGGAAACATCAGACCTCCCAACATGACTTAGTTTTGCACAAGGAATCTAGCTCGCAAGGAATCTAGCTCCTCTTCACCAGAAACTACTATTACTTCAACAGATTTGCACAAATCAAACATTTTTGAAATCAGAAAAAGTCACCAGCTTATCTATTCTGTTGACACTTATAGAACTGATGCCATTCCCATCTTTGTTGCCTATCTGCAATTTCCAAAACTGTACCATTCTCTGAAGCACAAAACAATGTTATGAACGGTAATACATTTACAAACATTCCAGAATATGCATAATTACTGGATTTTTAGTAAAATGGAAAATAAGCCCTTGGTCAAGATATGTTAAGGTAAAGGCAGGACTCCAAGCGGGAGACATAAGGAAAAGATTCCCAGTGCTTAAGGTGGTTCACCGCTGCATCTTCACAAAGCATTCTGACGACAGGTATCTGCACTCTTAACTTTTGGTTATAGAATCACAGAATCGTTGATGTTGGAAATGATGACTGACTCCAGTAGTTAACACAGCAGTGCCAAGTCCACTACTGAACCACCTCCCTGAGCGCCACATCTACATGTTTTTTCAGTATCTCCAGGGATGGTTCCCTTATTATTCCTGAAATACCTTTTCTATCTTAGTGCTTGACATTATTTTGTTTTCAGGGTATTCCTAAGATGCTTATACAATGGGCATAATAAACTCATGTAAGGGAAGGAGCTTAAGAAGTGAACTTGGGCTGAACACACACACAGACTCAGTTCCTATGAAGTCACTTCACCTTAGCGATCACCAAGATTTCTTGGTCTTATTTCTTTTTCTTACGGAAGTCAAGTTTCTGTCCATGAAGGAGTACAAAACCTTAGCTCCAAATAAGAGCAAACTAGGACTGTGATGCATGCCCACATCAGCCAACAGACCACCTCAATAGCGAGACTCTTGAGTCTTGCTTGTTTCCACATTTTAAGTTGTTTTGCATAACTGTAAGACATGATTGAACACCTTTATTTATGAAGTAGTCTAAAAATTCAGAGAAAGACAGATCCTTGAAATTATTCACCCCCAAACCAGAAAGTAATGTAAAAGCAGTAGCAAAGTGATCTCTCCCTCCTCTTTTATACTAGTAATTTGAGGCAAGCACTAAGTGGAGGTGCTACATTATAGTAGTAAAGTAACTAAACAAGCCTTACCTACCAGATTCAGAGTGATAAAAGGATATGCCTTCTTAACCTCCTAGAACTAAAGAACTGAGAACTCACATTTAACTGATTTCATATGAATCAGATACTAATAAGGAAATTTCTGGCTTTTAAGTGCAAAACAGTAATAATATCATCTTTTCTCATCAATCCCAAGTTTTAATGTAATAGGACCCAGGTATAGCATTCCTCATCAGAAACTCTTTCAAAATTAAGGTTAAAAAAAGAGAAGAAATGCTTAAGTGAACAAAAAATTAGTTCAGAAACTGAATATGATGAGACATTAAATGATTGGTTTTCCCAATGGAGAATGTTCACCACTGGATACCCACAGGGTTCAGGGCTGAAAACCCATGTCATTCATAAATGCTGGGGAAAAGATGTGAACATCTAAGTGGCAGAATTTGTGAATGGCAGTGTTAGAGAAGTCTGAGGGACAACTGCAATGAAGGACTGCACAAAAGTCAGAGATCACTCTTAAATGGCAAATGAAGTTCAATTTAAGTGTAAGAGTGATGTGCAAGGCAGAAGAACCCAAGCTTTATTTATGAAATAAGTGGCTTTGAGATGACCTCATGAATAAGCTCTTGGGAGACTACTTCTGTTCATCAGATCTGGGAAAACTAGATCTTAAGAGGACAAAAGGAGTAATCAATAGGTTGTTTTGGATGTTAAACACATGGGCTTGAGGAGAGACAAACTTGTATGGAGAAATTTATTCCTGGACGCTAGCCACACAGAGACTGTGCCTCTGCCTCCCCAGACAAAGAGAGCAAAGAACTGTAGAAGAATGAAGAAGCAGAAAACATGAAGAACAAATAGACGAGTACTAAAAGAGGGAGATCATAGTGAGGTAGACAAAGGAACGCAAGTCAGTATATGCAAATATGTACCTACATCTGTTAGATACATAAAGCAGAAAAATGTATTAATCACAGAAAAATTAACAGAAGTCATGTTATCACTGATCAAATAGTATTCAAACAAACAGCACTACCCATTGAACTACACCAATTTTCAGAAAATTAATCCATTATGATTTGGGAAATATACAATTAGATCAATGTATGGGGAATTAACTAAATAATTTAAATGACTATTCTTCTGCTGTAGTTGTTTAGTGAGAAACACTGTAGAATAATGATCAACAATGTTACAGTTAGATGATAGCACGCTTTCTTATTTTTTGAAGAAATAAGCTGGGAAGGTTCTGTATAAATTGATTTAGTCTTTGAGCAAAATGCCAAATTATTCAAGCTCTGACTAGTCATATGTATGCAATTGTACTATATACAACAGAAATAGATCTTTTTTAGTTTTGAGAATATTTTTATAGCAATCAATAACTTAAGTCTAATGACTTTACACTACAATTCATGTGTGACTAACCGGTACAAACAATCCAGATTTTTTAAATGGATATTTATTTCCACCACAGAAACCCTCCAGAAAGTCAGTTGAGACAGATGCTGTTTGCGGCTTAGCTTTTGAACAATTGTTGTAATAGAGATCAAAACTGAGATGCTGTGTAAATACCAAGGCAAGAATCTGCATAACAGCTCATCTTCTGTGGCTACAGAAAAATATTAGTCTTTTCATGTATCTCAGTATCATTAAAAAAGGATTAACGTTGTCATATACATCTGCTGGCTACATTTGCTGACTGCAAAGAATCTCTTAACTCCTAAATTAAGTATTCTGGAGCCTGGAAAAAAATACTTATAATCTGAACAAAGAAATATTTCAAGGAGGTTTGTACACTAAAAAAAGGCTTTCTTAGAAGGTTATTTTAAAAGCAGTGGTGCAGCATTGTTTTATTTATTTTCTGAAAGTAGAAAAAGTTTTCAGTTTTATATTAGCAATCTCTTGATCTTAAAGAACTTAGAAAAGCAACTCTGGAGTAACAATTCCTTTTGTAATACGAACACAAGGTAAGATTGATATACACCAGAACTGCGTTACAAAAAAAAATAAATCCCTATTTGAACTTATGGTTGTAAACAGGTGTACTTTGATCAAAAAGTTAAATACTTGAAGCTTTTTAAAATTTCAAGCTGAGGGATGGTACAGGAGTAATTTTGCGTATTTTCAGCCATGTAATCTTACTGCATTACTAAGAAATCAAATCTGTGCAGCAATGTTTATACAATTTATATATTTCAAACAGATGTATTATTCATTCCCCAGCAAATAACTAAGGAACAGTCCAAGATCATATTATTTTACCAATGAGTTGTTTGTGATATCTGAGCGAAAATGTGCCCCACTGAAGTTAGTGGTGTAAGTCCCACAGGATTCAAGGAACATGTGGTTTCCTCTAAAGAATGAAGAATTAATATTAAAATTATTATCCATAGTAGCTCAAGACTTCCTTTAAGTTTTATCACAGCATTTAATCTATCATCTTTGAACAGCCTATGCAGCAAAGTAATTAAAGTTCGTTTTGAACCTAAGGCAGCTCTTTGTACTGAAGCAACCCGTCTTATATAAATACCTTTGGTATTTGTTGGATCCTATTCCTAAACACAATATTCATATTTCAGCTACAATAAGTAAAGCATTTCTGAGGCATGTGAGGCACTAGCCTTGCAAGTGACCAGTTTAGTTTCTTGAGTAAAGTGAGATTGGTAGAGTCAACTAAATCCATCATGGAAAGCTGTGTGTGATGCACATAATTCAGTGCCATTTGGAATGATTGGCAGCTGTACTATCACATGCATATAATTCCAGCTCTCCCTAGAAATCATGGTTTGTTCAGGTCAAGCTGAGCACGCTGGTCACGCAGGGCAATGAATGCAACAAAGGAACTGGCTACTGAACCATTTAGTGCTCCTTCTTGACAGTTGCACACGCTTCACATAACCCCACCAAGTGCAGCACAGCTTACTGAAACTTACTGTGAATTAAGGTGATGAAAAACAGAAGCAGGGGTTGTTAAATTACTGATGTACTGTGGACACTGGTGCTCTGAGGCGGAGAACTGAGCCGTACCGTTCAGCAGCAGGGGCTGCCCAGTGACTTGATGCCAATGCCCCAGGCTGGGGTAGCACCAGGCTGGGTAAATCGCGGTCCTCTGAATCATCATCACCACCAAACATGACACAAACCCGCTAATGGCTCCAGGAAGCCACTATGACAGTGAGGGAGAGCAGAGAGCAGGGACCAAAGAATGTCCACACTGTGGCGGTGGGTTTGCTCCCAAATGAAATTAGCATACTGGGACTCCACTACCAAGTAAATCTTGCTGCACCTTCCTCCTGCATCTACTTCTAACAACTCGAGACTCCTTCACAGCGATGCAGAACAAAGCAGTTTGCTCATGAGACAGGATCCCAATCAGAGTTTCAGTAGTTTCTATTAAAAAAATAAAGTCTGAAACTTAGCCATAGCATCTGTGGATTTGGATATAAACATTTAAAATTGAGCTGTCTAAAAAGGGTACTCTGAAAAAGAAATTGCTGCAGAAAACACAGCAGTTAATCCCTTTCAGTGCTCCGCTTAAGAGGTCTTCCTGACTAGAGGCTTGCTAGTCACTGCTATCTGAGCACAGACAGCTAATTGACAACGAGGGACTGCTCCATATTATTAGTAGCAAGATATTGATTTTACTGTTATCTTGATCTCATATCCTTTCACAAGCTTTTGCCAGTTTCATTTGTTGGGCACTGCCATTTTCCCAGACTGCAAGGTCTCTAGCCTGTGTAATTTGTTTGTGTAGTGCCTAACACAAAGGCACCATTATCCTTCACCAAACCTCAGGTGCTCATTTAATGAGAACCCATTACAATATTGCTTTTAAGGTGGTCAGAAGTTCTTGTGGCACACTATGAGAGTACATACATCTTATTTAAAACACACTGAAAACTTCAAAGTAATTAAAAGTATTTAGCTTCTGTGGAAAAGAGAATAAAAAAAGAAATTACCATTGTTTAATCTGCTTGTTTTATGACCTGAAAGATCAATGAAGCATAAGGAAAATATCAACACGGAAAGATTTTTTTCTTTTGATTTTTTTCTCCCTTTTCCTCTACACACTATCTTCTGGTTCATATTTCTTACCCTTGCTCTACTTGCATCTTATCCCTGCAAAGTTTGTTTTTTCTCAGAGACTCAACACTTAAAGGGGAAGACCTTTTAAGGGGAACATTACCTAGAAAAAAATCTGGAGGGGGGAAAAGAAAAAAAAAGGCCTGGCTCTAAGAGCTCAATTCTGAATCCATAAAATTGACTTTTCTGAAAGAATTTGGTACATGAAGGGTTGCATGTAAACAAACATAATTCCTTCTGCTTCCAGTGCTACATGTTTACTTACAGGATTGATGTATTTTAAAAACCACCCAGCAAGACTGAGTATTGAAGGTAAGTTTATATTCAAACTCTGAAAATTAATTCCAGAAACATTATAGATTTTACCATTGTAAGTATTGATGAAGACAAAGTTAATATAATACACTATAATGAGAACTTCAGTGATTTTCATACCAAGAAAGAAGTACTCCAATATAATTCCAGTTTATATTGAACTGCAGAGGGATATCTCCTTTGATTGAGACATATGACAGTAATGAAAAGGAAGTTCAAAACCTCTAAAGTGAGAATTACGTGATAGCTTCAAAATGAGTTTCGACTTGACTCTTGGTTAAATGGACATTTGGGGCTTTTAAATATCTTCTAGAGGGATATTCCAAACATACATCTTCCAGCATTTGAAGCACTTCACATGTGTAGAAAAGAATTTATCAAAAGTTTCTGGAAAGCAGCTCTTCTTTTCAGAAAGTAAGATGCAAAAAAGGCACACAAACCTGACTGCTTTTTGCACAGTGTGTTAAAGACAAATCTGAATTAATTAGTGCCTTTAATAATGATATTAAAAAAGCAACTTTTAATATTTTGAAAGGGAAAAGTATTAAACATACTTCTGAACTTTCTCAAATTCTAGGATTTTTATATTTATACCGAGATATATTTCCTTAAATACAGCTAGTAAAACTCTAATACAAAATCAAGAATATTAAGTTGTGCTATAATTTCAAAAGCATTTTTATTCATTGCTTATTTATAATCTGTTTTGAATTCAGATCTGTGTAGCAGAGGCTGGTAATTATTTCCCTGATACGGAAGCTTTTTATACATCCCACAATTCTGTGAGCTAGTGTCCTTTGAGAAATGCTGCTATGCTTTCCAAAACACCTAAGTACAAATGTCTCAAAAACCCAAAGGCTATGCTAGGAAAGCCAGTGTAAATTCAGGTTCAGAGAAGCACTATTTACCCCAACTTTTAGGTTTTTCTGTATACACCAAACTGCCATTTTAGATAAAGGAAGAGTAAACAGATTATTAAGGAGGACTTTTAGACACAAAAAGACATCAGGAATATACAGCAAAACAGTGGTTGGTCTCGTTGATGACTGTGTGGACATCTGTCATAGGTCAAACTACCAGCCAAACCTGTCATGACCAGCAGGGAGCTATGAAGAGGAGTATGGTCTGTTTTCATTTGGCTGAGCAAACACTTTGGGAGTAAACAATAAAGGAAGAACAGCATACAACTCAAAGCTGCACTGAAAAGGAAGGTACCTGGATAAGAGTCGAAGTTTCTAGCCCTTCGGAATGAAACCCTGGATATTAGATGTTTTTGGGGGTGATAAAAGAGAGTTCTTCCACTAATGGAATGGAAGTTCTACAGTAAGCACATATTGCTGGTGACATCTGCTCAATCTGAAACACAGAATGTTTTACAGGGCAGTGTGCAGTGAGGTTAAGCCATATGGGCAGAACCACCTTCGTATTACATATTAGAGAGACAATAAAAGGTACTCACTCCTCCTTCCAGACATTTTGTGTAGTAGTGATCATTAGAAAGTGACAAGACCAACATCCTCACATTCATCTGAGAAAGCATTGCAGGAATACTACTGTCCAAAGGATTAATGTACAATTAATATATCAGTTTGGTAAAAAATGCAGTCACAAACCAATATGGGTCCTCAAGTTTCAGTGAGACAGAAGTTCTTCCATCATGAAACTGTACCAATCCAGTCAACCTAGAATTTAGTAACTGTTGGATGCTTTTTCCTCAAAGCTACTCTACAATGTCTCCCAGGTAACCTGGCTCTTAAGACAGTCAGTGCTACCAACTCTGCCAAAATGACAGTCCCTGAGTTCACACAGTACCATGGCCTTGCTCCTACTCATCGATACTAAAGGCAATTCTGAAAACTTGAGAGATGGGAAGGGTTGTGTCATTCTTACTGCATGAGTCCAACACTCACCTAGTACTCACAAGTCAAGTTAATGCATTCTTCATGCCTGACATTGCCTGACTTGGTGTCAGGTCTTTGGCCTTTGAATTGTGTGAGTACCGTTAGTGCAATAGCTATTAAAAAGAGAGGAAACCTCAATCTGCAACCTTGCTATCCATACTGGTAGTCATGGGGCTGTTTCAAAGAGACTCTCAGTTAAGAAACCAGAGGGAGAGATAGACAGCCCAGGATCACAGCTGCACTCTACAACTGATGCCTTCTGTTGTTGCCCTTTGAAAAACATATTTTCAAGAAATAAACATTGTTTTCATGAATTGTTCCAAAAGAAGTAATTTGAACTTTGTCCTCCACCTAAAATCGAAGGGAAGGAAAAGCAAACAAAACTCTTCAGAGACATATCTCTTCTTAAAGAGGAAGTGCATACACTGTTGCCTGGGAACCTAATGGTCTCAGACTACCATTTTTTAATAGCTTTACATTGACTCCCCCTTTCCACACATCACATCACCCCAGTTTTTTCAGAACTAGGGCTTATTATGTACTGACATAACATGAACTGTCAGTACTTTCTTCAAGTTACCTATTATTGATCTGCTTTGCTAACATGGTATGCTGTCATATAATCACAGAATCACATAATATTCTCAGTTGGGAGGCTCCCACAAGGAGCACCCACAGTCCAACTCTGAAGTGAGGGGCCTGTATGGGTTCACCTTACGTATATTTATAGAAGTAACTGAGTATATGCTACCCTCTAATTAGGTGACCAGTACTCAGAAAGGTTTTTTACCAGTATGCTGAATTCTCCACATTAGTGTCTCAATTACTTTTCACTGTGAGCCATCTATATATTCAAGCTTTTCCACTTATGCAGGTTTTCGTGTTCTCTGTATTCCTTATGACTGTTAGGAAAAGGATAGTCACTGAGGACACACTAGTGACCAGACTAAATCAGGAATCAGTTGTTCAGCTCTAAGTGTGATGTGACATCCTCTTTCTAAAATAGCATGAAGATTTTCTTTCATGCACATTTCTGGACTCTTTTTTTTTATCCAAAGCATATTTCAAAAAAAGACTGCCTGAGGAAACAAACTAAAACCAACAACAGAGGAACTGCCACAGAAAGTTATTGGAAGGCATTAAAAATTAAACAGCT
>JAWWLV010000088.1:120760847-120785059 GCA_035041135.1 Platyrinchus mystaceus
GAAGCCTAGCCATGACACAAGATAAACCCCTGTCATGTTTCAACAGGATTTCAGAAGAGTGAGATACTTTATATGGGTGTCGGTACCTGTTGAAGTCAGCATGCATAATAACTGATACTGGTATGCAATTAACTAGTCATTGAGGTCCCCTGTTTATAACTGCATGTTATTATATAAGCAGTTTTTTATGAAGTACATGAGTTGTCACACTTGAAATGGAGCTGTGGAGCATGGAGTTTATCTATTGGGGGGCTACTATTGCTTTACGTGGTGTTTCTGGGTGCTGTGTGCACAACAGAGGTGTAAAGCCAGTATTGCCTTACATGACACCCTGTGCACAGCAGGGACACAACCAGCACAGAGGGGAGCAGAAGTGGAGAGTGATGACAGGTTAGCAAGTCCAGACAGTGCTTCTGCAACTTGGCAGTGGAAGAGGTAGTCTCTTGAGGGAGTATGAGATTCTCTTAGCCCCTCTGTGGATCTGAGCTGCTTCTCTGAAGAAGCAGCCATGTCCTGCTGCCTAACGGCCTGGACAATAATCACAGTTGTATAAGTCCTTTACCAACTTGAGTATCAGTATCAGTGAATTACTGGATTTGCTGTAATTTCCACCTGAATAGTTGAACTAGTGAATAACTAGATTTGCTGTTGTAATGACCTGGGTAATTGCTCTCCTGATGCATGTGTGTTACTGTACTGTTACTTGATGATAAATTGTTTATCCCTAAAGCTATTGATCTAATGTCTATCATGGTATCCCAAGACTGTAACTAATTGTGGCTGCCTTAACTCCTTACATCTGTACAGTAGAAGATGCTGTATTGTAGCATAAATGAAATAGGCATTTGCCTATTAGTCCTTTGTTTTACCCCCTTGGTTTAAATTTTACAGGTTTTAATATTAGATTAGATTAACCAACAAGATCAGATGGGCCAGAGATGAACAATGAAAATTTTAGGAAGGAGTCATATTATTTGTCTTCTGTTATCACACGTGTCAGTGTCTCCTTTTTAGTGACCTGCAAATGGTGCTAAAATCAATGGTAATTTTGCATGTGGTTTATATTTTCAGGAATATTCATTTAAATGAAGTAATCAATGTAAATGAACTTGACACTTGATGACAAGATGAATTCATCACTGACAACCTTTTCTTATCCCCTGCTGAAAATATAAATTTTGATCGATGTGAGAATAGAAGTGCTTTGCAGAGAACTCTTAGCATCACTCAGCCAGGTCTTGATGATATAAGACATCACAGGTGTCTCATTGCTGATAAGGTTGTAGATTTATTATTTGGGGTTTTTTTGTTTGTATTTTTTTTTCCTGCAGATTCTGCATTGACAAGCCTCAATTTTAGTTCATGCCAATATATGTTTCCTTCTGGCTGCGGTGTAAGTAATGTTCATATGCAGTCTTTACCATGTATGTTAAATACCTTAGATCCACGGATTTTGTTTCCTTTCCTTCTGCCCAGTATTAAGTTAAAAATTATTCTACAACTCCATAGACACAGGAAGTAAGCAGTTATAGGTATATGAATGAGTTTTGTTCAAAATAAATAGAATTGCTTCTGCTATTTTTTAATCTACATTACAAGAGTTTTTTTCTGAAGTCTTTCATACATGTAACACTCAGAAAATACAAGGGGCCAGATGCAGTTTATTTATCATTTACAAAGAAATCATCACAGCACTAGGTCTGATAACACTGTATGTATGCAAAACATGAGTGCCTGATGACACAGTATGTATGCAAAAACTGCTGTGGGGTTTTATGTAAAAATGGTAGATGCAGCAGGTGAAGACATGCTAACTCCAGAGTTTTAACATTAACTGGATATAAAACTGCTGAGTTTAAACTATTAGTCTGTAGATATCTGATGCATGAATAAAAATTAGGCACATTTATTCTTACTCTTAAAAGCCTGATTCAGCAGGGAATTACTTTAAGTACTTTAGTAATCCCATTTACTTCAGTGGGACTACACATGAGCTTTAAATTAAACATCTGCAAGATATCTCTGCTCAAATAAAGCAAAGCTCTGAAGAATGTTCTCAAGTGCTTTGCAGAATGGAGGCAGGATGCTTAACTGATGAGCTCCATGAGCTGCACACATTGTATTGGAGGAGTTCATACACAGGACTGCTGTGTGGGAGGCAGAAATAGAGAAGTAAAGGTGGTACAGAAGCCACAGTGTAGAAATTTCAAAGGCAGATAGGTCTTTCCTGGCTCCATATGAGCAGCCACAAATTTTATGCCTATTTTTATGTCTGGAATCTAAATTTAAGTTTATAAATATAGTTCTGTATAACTTTAATGCAGATAATGTTGTCTGACTTCTATACCACTTTCCCCTAATATACTTTAAATCCACATAAGATAGTGTAAATACAGAAATAATAATTCTACAGGATTTTTTTCTTTCAAAAAATTTGCTATAATATTTGAGAAATATTGTGCTATGAATCTACTCTCCTCAATGCATCAGTAAGTGTCAGTTCTGCCTTGCAATTGAAGCTGGGAACTAGCCAGTAAGAGAATATATTTAATTCCAGAGATATTGTGCTTACTCAGTGAATACAGTTATTATTTTCTTTGCAAAAGTGCTGATAAAGCTTATAAAAATGAAAATACAGATCCTTTTCTAACTTGAAAACAAAATGAGTATGTTCTGTACCCGAACTTCTATTTTCAGCATTGTTCCAAGCAACTGAATTAGATTTTAAATAAAAATGCAGTTGTTTTTCTTTTTAAGGAAATGTAGCATTTATGTTGATCACCTTTGTCTCTGAAGTAATTTTAAGTGTGACAATATTCTCCGTACAAATACGATACAGTATATTAGAATGATTGTGGGTTTTTTAATGTATAAAGGTATTAGGATATTTTTTAACGGTGGAAAAAATAAAAAATATTTTTTCTGGATTTTGTCAGCATTTACAGTTGTGTTGTTGGTTGGTTTGTTTTTTTTCTATATGTCTACAAAACAAAAACAAGCGCATCACAATACCTTAATCCACTTAAAAAAAACCCCCAACTCCAAATGTGTTTGATTTTGTAACACTTGATTTGAAGAAAAGTGTCATATCATAATGATTGCTCTAAATTAGCACTCAAATTATATAGGTTGAAAAGATACACAAAGTCAGATTTATCCCCAGCAAGTTTTTCCTAAATGGTGATAGGAATTCTGCAATTGCTGCAGTTCAAGTCTTGCTTCCTCAGGGGAGATGGGAAAGGTTTATGGCTTTCCTCTTAGCTGCAAATTCCTAAGTCTGAAGATGGCTTGTGTTGTCTTGCTTGAGCTCTTTTCTTTAGCCCAAGCAGGTTCTGTCTTTCACTATTTTCACCTAGACCTCATGATTGTCACACTTGCTGTTGTCTGGGCTTTCTCCAGTTATATTATGTAGTTGCTAATTTTTCTGGTTTTGAAAACAAATCACATTATTTGGTTAATATTGTGTCATGTTAAAGTAGCATAATTTTGTATGACTCCCAAATGACATTATTCTTTTACACTCATGCCAGGAATCAGCAGTATGATGATTCTAATCTGCTCCACACAAAATGATGTGTAACAGCTCATTTTCAGTGCATGATTTGCTGTTGTCCTAATCCTTTCCCACAGAATATTGTTTACGTAGTTGCTTCCATCTTTGTATTAGTGAAGTTGAGTTTCACTCAGCAGGTTTTCACTAGCACATTCTTTTTCCCTCCATAAGATTATGTTCCCAAGTTAATTTTAATTTTAATCCCATATTGCAGGTCCTCCTGTGTTTTTAACAGTTTGCACATTCGCATATACAATAACTGAACTCTTCCAAGATCAAAGTTATTAATGAACATATTGAATATTAAAGGATTTGGTACAGATTTAGCATTTCATACATCCTTCAGGCATGGGACTTAATAATTAATAATATTACTTAGTAACTGTAAACAATGTGTAGTCTCTTACAGCTTTGCCTAGATCACCTTTAATGAACATCAACAGCTGTGCTGAAATCACAATACATAGTATCTCTTTTAGTGAAGGCTGAAACAAAAAAGCTTCTAACATTTTGTTTTATCTCACTGGTGCATCTGAAAGCTTTTCCTCCCCACTGAGCCGTGGTACAGCCCTTCCCTTTGCCCTCCTCAGCCTCCTCCTCCTCCTCTAGGGCTGTTTCAGTTTCCTTTTCTGATCCTAACCAAGATTCATTCTGTGATTCGGCCTTTCTGATTTTGCTCCTACATACTTGCACTCTTCCCTAAAATTCATCCTTTAGTAATTTGACCTACTTTTTACTTGCGTATACTAGTATTCTAGTGTTTCAGGATCATTGAAGAGCTCTCAATTTAGTCGTTTATCTTGCGATACTCATTTTCCCTTCACATCAAGGTAGTTTGTGTTTATGCCCTTCACATTATTTCTTTAAGAAAACAGACTGTCCTGTTTGGAATTTTTAATAAAATATAACCTAGTGGAGAGCAAATCATAAGTTTGTGGTTTTTACAGGGCAGTCTTGGCTGACACTGGATTGAGATATTCTCATGTCCCCAGCCCTCCGTGCTGCCAGCACAACTGTTTCTTCAGTGAGCTGTGATTTGGATCAGGGAACCAATCCAGCTTAAAAATAATCCAGCAAAAAGATTTATTTTTATTTTGCTCTTAAGCTGAATCCTTTGCTCTGTTTGCAGAGCATCTATATAAACAATTGCCCTAATGCAATTGAAAGCAGACAGAAAAGCTGACAGCTTTACTGTTCACCTTTTTTGTTTTTAATTCCATTCTCTTTTTCTAGGAATTACAAATAATATTTTCTCATAATCTTTCACCCAAGTTGCCCTTAGTCTTGCATTTTAGTCAGTTTACCCCGCATTGATTAAAACTAAAAGATATTCCAGATTTGATGTAGTCACTTATCTGCTTGATTACAAAACTTTTCCCTGTACAACGGCTTTCCAGTACCTGAAGGGAACCTACACGAAACACGGAGAGAGACTATTTAAAAGGGCATGTAGTGACAGGACAATGGGGAATGATTTCAAACTGAAAGAGATTAGGTTTAGACTAGAAATTAGGAAAAAATTCTTTATTTTGAGGGTGGTGAAGCACCAGAACAGGTTGCCCAAAGGGTTTATGGATGCCCAGTCCCTGGAAATGTTCAAGGCCAGGTTAGATGGGGCTATGAGCAATCTGGTCTAGTGGAAGGTGTCCCTGCACATGGCAGGGTGCTTGGAATATGACCTTTGAGGTCCCTTACTAGCCAAACCACTCTATGATTCTATGTTTCTATACTGTAATGACCCTGTAGTACCTCCCCAACAGGTCCCTTTGTTGTTGAAGTCCCCCATCTTCACCCTGTTCTGTGCTTTGAAGAACTAGCAGCAGCACCCAAAGCTCTAGAGTCCTGCATTGACATGTCCTACAGATTTTCCAGGTGCACGAGGAGGTCCAAGACCTGATTGAAGCTTTTCTAATTGTTTGGAGGGTTTGTATTAGCTCTCACATAAGGTAAGAATTGGTGTTGTTTAATATTTGTTAGTGGTGTGCAAAGCATCTCTCTTCTGCCTGGATGTGTATTTTGTGGCTTTGCTTTGTTTCAAATTGTAGGAATGTCATACCTTTGAGATCTTAATTCCTCTGGTAATTTTCATGTAAACTAGCTAGTGGGTTAAATAATTTTTATACATGCTGCTTTAATAGCATAGGAAAACAAGTTCAGCAGCCTTACTGCTTACCATGGTGCTATTTTTCTGAATACCTCTATTGAGAGCCACTTATATCTTCCCAGAAATCTAGGCCTTTTGCCATGCTTTAGGCCACCTATTCATTGAAAATCCTCCTTCATTAGTTAGCATTTTCATCACCAGTGATTACAGACCTTCACAGAGAGAATTCCTTCATCAGGCAGACAGTCCCAGCTTCACAGTTTCCCTCTCCTGACTCCAGCGAAGAAGACCAGAGGTCTGTGGGTCACACCAGGAGACCTTTGCAATGGTGAGTGCACCTCAAGAGGCGTCCGTGCTAACTTCTGTAGGGATCACACCTCTCCAGCTGCTCCCTGGACCTTGCTGTTCCTTATGATCTGTCTTGATTTCATCTGGCAGATTTTATCAGACATAGGGATGAGGCCATATGTCTGTCTGCACTCATACCTGATTTTGTCTTAACATGAGGTCTGTCTTGTGACTTCTTTTTTTTTCTTATAAAAATGGAAATGCTTTTTTTTTTTTTAATTTAAAGATGATCAATTAACGTTAAAATAGAAAATAGATATTTATAATTTTAAGAGACATGTTGCTGGCCATGGCTGTCACATTCCTGTTTTGCTGTGCTGAAGCAGAACAAACAGCTGTTGCCTTTCACCGATAAATTAGTGTTGGTGCTTCTTATACCTCAGATAATTGGTTAACTGTTCTTCTGAGTGAATCCATTTGTGAAATTAATTGAAAATCATTATCATTCTAATTATGACAATTTGGGGCTTTCTTTCAGATGATGAAGGAGAAAAGGCAAATGCTACCAGAGATGCAAAAGCTGAGGGTTTTGCTCTTTGATGATGAATATAATATGGATACTTTTATTCACAGTGTAATCACTTCTGAGATATGTTTCTATTAACAAAGTCTGCAATAGAGGAATTGAGCTTTAGAGGACACTACCATGGGGCTAAGCAGGCTGCACTGCAAAGACCATTAATAGAAAGCCACTCCCTCAATCTGCTTAAACTTTGGTGAGGATAATGCGGCTTACTCTAACTGATTTTTGATAAAACAGTAAAAGACAAACAGATGCTTGTTATGCCTGAGTTAATAAGTGCACACTATTGATAAGTTTCTTATGCTTATCCAGGAGTATTTGTCCCAGGGAAGAAAATTGTTCTCACCACACGTAACACACAAGTCAAACACCTAAACGTATTTGCATGTTTAATTTTACATGAAAAAATATAGCAAGGGTTAGTGCATCATAATCAGCCTAACCAATGAATTAAACCTCCCAGCTGGTATGAGGTTTCATTTATTCTTGACTTGCTTATGTTCTGTTAGCTTTTTAAGTGCTCATAACATAATGTCATGATATTTTTATATGATGAAGAAACCGGTTCACCCTGTGGATTACAGTGTCAGCCCCTTTTGCATCTTGAAAACTGACTTTCTTAGCAAATGCACTTGATGTAATATCATGTTGCTGCAAAATAGTTTTCTATTTCAGCTTGAAGATTAGATTCTGCTCTTTGGAAGGCACAACCACCAGTGCAGAATTTTGGGTGATTCTCTCTGTATTCTGCAGGTGCAGTACAGTTTTTATGCTCTTATTTTGGTGAAGTCACGTGAAATCATGTTTTCAGCTATGCATGTGAATAAGTTATGTATATATCTGCTTCTGGCAAGTACAAGAAAGACATTGGACAAATTAGTATTAGCATTATTTTTTTCTAAAGAGAAACTGTGTGACTGGGAGAGTTTTGAGCCTTAGTTTTGTTTAAAAGCAACCTTGTCTTTTTTTTAGTAGAAAACATGTCATTCTAGGTATGAAGACTACCTCAGGTTTCCTGATGCTCTTTTTCAAAGTATCATCCTTTAGTAACAGCAATTGTCATAGTAAATAAATTACTTTTATGTAGAAGCTTATGATCTTGTACAAAAGGTCCTTTATGAAAAAGTATCCATTATTTAAGTTTTTGTAGCCCAGCTATACTGTGTATTCAGCATGTAACAGTGGAATTTAAGATTCATACCAAATATAAAAGTATCTCTTCTCTGACAGTGTCTGCAGTAATCATGGAGTATATGTCTTCCTAATAATATGGTGTATTTGAAAAACAATTACATGATGTTCTATTATGTCTGAATGCATAAAAAATGTAATTGACTTACAGACTAATCATTTGTATTTAGTTAGGCATGTATTTATCACTGAATCTTGCACTTGTAGGTATGCCTAACACCAGCAGTGCTGTGAAGTCCATTTGGAGATCACCTTAGTTTGTGTTTTAGGTTATTAATTTTAAATTTTTTTCAGTGGCATTGATCTGCATGATATTTGGCTATGTTAGATACAAAGGTTTTTTCCGCTGATTTGAGAACAAATTAATTTTGAAGTTTCTTTGTTTCATAATACTGCAAAAATTTTGTTAATTCACCAATAGTTATCTGTCTGCTATTTTTGCTTATTTGAGGTTCTGCCATAAAAACAAGAATTTAATAGAGCTGGAGGACTGCAGTTCTGTGATACAACATGCTGAAGTTAGAAGCTGGGGGTTGCAGTTTTGTTTTCACATATTAAGGGATATGGTTTTGGTCTTGTGTGTTTGAGACTGCAGTTTTTGTCTAATAAAACTTTTAGTCAGATTTCATCTTTAACACCTGATTGCATATTTGATTGAGCCAAATGAAATATTTTGAAAGTGTTAGCCATTTTTGAAAATTTATTACATCAGGATTTTACTACCCAAAAGTTCAGTGTCCAGTTTTAGTGCTGAATATTTATTTGTATAGGCTTAAGAGAAGAAAAAAGTGATCTTTTCTGTGCCATATGGTATCAGTGGCATATTCATAGATTTTTTTTTAAAATATATTAATATTGGCAAAATGATAACACTTAAAGCGTGAAAAATGCGCATGTCATTTTAATCTGAATTTTTTTTGGGGGGGTGTTCATTTGTGGGTTTTTTTTCTTTTTGCTTCCTCCTTTCTCTTACAAAGTCTTGCACAGATCTTGCACTAGGTTGGGTTTAATCAATCACTGGAAGTGCCTGGCTCATTCTGCTGGCTACTGAGTGAGGTTCAGTTTGTAAACTACTTGCCTGATTTTGGAAGAGGTGATCCTATGTGCATGATTGCTTCATGAAGTCCCACCTATTTTCACAATTTTTGTGAGACACAGATGTTGTCCACATTTGGAGGTGTTGTGCAGATCTGTAACTACTGTGTTGCCACAATCCTTAGTTAAGATTTCATTTATGGGGACAAATAAGCTTGTGCTCCTGTGCTAGTTTGAATTATTTTGTGTTGTAGGGGTTTTTTTTGGTTTGGTTTTTTTTTTTTTTAAATGTAACCTAGGAATCTAATCTACCTAGAGTACAAATTGTTTAACATGATTATTGAAATCAGACTGTGTGTTTGCATGATCAAATTGTTAAAATGGAAGTCTTCAATATGCAAGTAAGCTTGCTACCAGTAAATTTTGTTTTATTTCATCCTGTCATGCTCGGAGTGAGTGTTGAAAGACAAACGGGCAAGTGTTGCTCAGCCAGAGGGGAGAAGCACGTCATACAGCCCCCAGAATAGCATCGGCAGTAAATATGGTCATGCTGTTCTTCCCCAAGATAGACCCAGATCACATTCGTAGCACCCACCAGGTCTGCTGGTTACCAGACGTTCAGAGCCTTTGATGAAACATTTACAAATGCAGCTGCAGTTCGGAGGGATCTTCTGCCGGCAGTGAAGAAGCTGACATCAAGAAAACCAGGGGAAACGGGATCACAAGCCAGGGAGTTCAAACAAAATGCAGTTTAGGGGGAATACAAATTTAATCACAGTATTAAAACACTGCACCAAGATACCAACTGTGTACTTGTTAGACTTCCTTTCCATGTTAACTTGTGTTTTCTAGGGACTTAGAACTATAAAAGCATGAAGCTTTTATAGAGGAGGAAAGGTGAACTGAAAAATAGCTTTATTCAACTGTCTTAGGTCATACAGAATGTCAAAACTGGAGTTAAAATGTATTGTGAAGTGAAGTCAGAGAGAAGGTGAGATTAAAAAGTTTTTTCCAGTTCCAGTTATTTCTCACTTTGTGCAGTATATTGAAATGAAGTAAGACAGCCTTGAAGGTCTATGGCAGTGGCCTATCTAGCATGTAAGAGGGAAAATTTAATTATTCAAGGCCAAGAAAAAAACCTGTTAATTTCTTCATCTTGAAAAGATAGATTATCCCCTCTGGGCCTAGAGAATGTTTTCACTTCCTTGTCCCTAAGCTCTCTTCACATTAACTTGTGTTAATATAGCTTCTAAGCTTTTATAATGTTTTTATTTTGCTCTGAGGACTGTAAAACACCGGTTAAATTCTGCTTTTCTGTTCTGACCACTGGACTTGACAAGTCGCTACAGGAAATAAGCCAAAGCATTGTGTCCTCCTCCACCCCCACTCCAGTTTGCACATCTCTGTAAAAATTTGAAAATCTCGCTTCAGCTTCTGCAGCTTCTCTCCTCTGGCTTTGCCTCCACACTGGTGCATTAGCCAGGGTGTTAGTGGAAAGGGTTTGTTATTTCAGACACATACCATTGCCTGCTGCCCTCACTTCTCCCTTGCACTTGCATAGGGCATGGAGACAACTTCATACTTCCATTTGTATCAGTTACACACATGGGATTTAAATTCATCCCTTTCTCTGTATAGTGCTTTTTTTTTTCTCAGATAACTCAGTAAATGTCAAATAGCAAGTATTACTGCCTTCAGCTGGCACTAATATACTGCCTCTTTTTTTCTTTAGAAAATCTCATTGACATTTCTTTCAATGTGAAGAGGGAAGTATGTTTTCAGAGCAGTAGCTCTGGAATTTGTTCTCTATTTGTGAGTGACGTTATGCAGTTGAGAAAAAAATCACGCCAGCATGTTTCAGTCAGTGCCAAAAGAACATAGACAGCAATTCGGTGCCCAGATCTATTGCTGCCCAAAACTGTATCTTGTCCTATTTATACTTTCACAAATGAAGGTCTTGCTTACGGGAGGAGTTAGGTGAATGTTGCATTTGCATGATATTTGATAATGAATTTGCACAGCTGTTTTACATTCTGCTGTTCTTTTATTTCAAGCATTGAAAATTTAAGGTTTTAAGCGGCATAGATAGTTTGTAACAATCAAGTCAAAGAATCGCAGTTTCTTAAATTATCATTACTTGTGTTGGAGTTAACTTCATTCGAAATACCTGGGTGCCACAAAAAACCTTTGTCTATAAAACAAGGAAGTTTGACCATTCTTGGTATTCAGGGCACCTAAACCATAAATAGTGATTTACTCTTAAACACCTAAACCATGGTTAAGAAAGAAGAGTATAGACTAAAATAATAATTTAAAGTGGAATCTTTTTGGATCAGAACTCAAATTAGGGAGTTACGAATTGTTGTCAACTAACAGTCCAGTTATTTTGGGCTTTTTCATTAACATATGCCAAGAGGCTGGAAAACTCCAAGAGCAATTATCAATCAAATACAGAGTAGCAATTTTGTTAATTTAAGAAAAGCAGGAGAAGTTGCTTAAATCTATCTGAGACCTAATAAAATAGTATCCTGATGTCTGTCTAGAGAGGATGCAAGTTGTGTAACAGGAACGCTGAGTCTCCCTTTGTCAAGCATTGAAATGAGAGCTGGTACAGGAAGTCATGCATATGGAGGGCCCTGCACTGGGAAATAGCAGGAATGAAAATTCCAGTTGGCTTATACAGATGTTGTGAGAAGTGGAACTTAATGAAAATTTCTCCAGTTTTTCAAACTTCAGTAAATACAGTAAATTGATATATCCTAATGGACCACTATAAATTCCCTTTTGTTTCTGCTGTAATATAATTTGAAAAGACAGTGCAATACTCATGCATAAATTATGTAATTTAAATTGGGGGAAAAAATGTTAGCAAGAGAAAAATATTCTACCCACACTTAAGGCCCCCACCCCTCCCCGAGAATACTTGAGCTGAGTTACCCAGACAGTCCCCATGATTTTTCTGTCGTGGTGTGGAGCTCGTGGATGGCCCAGGACAGAACAACCTTAATCCCTGCTGCTGTGCTGGCACAGGGTGCCCTGGGACAGCAGGTGACCTAAGCTTTTCAAAGCACTTTTATTTTTCTGACTATCTCATGAAGTGAGATTTCAGGGAAGTTAATTGAAATATTTTGCCTGGTGCTGTTTGGTTATTTAGTCCAGCTTACAGAAAGGTAATGGGCAAACAGCAAGAATTAAGGCTGAAGAAATAACAATTTCCGTATTTAAATGAGCACTATATTTCTGTGTTATCTTTATGATTAATGCTGTTAAAAGAAATGGCTCTTCCTTAGTGGCAGCTATTTTTTTACCTGTCAGTGAAAATGTTTGGGAGTGCGTGATTATACTTTAAAGTATCTTAAAGCTATTTTTGTGAAGAGTTGGCTGGAAAAAAATTAAATGTTTAGTTTAAACTTATTTGCAAATTAACTTAAAACTTTTCACAATGTTTTCAAAGATTTTTAGAAATTTTTGAAAATTATTAGACTTTGGCTTTGTTTCAGGGATGGAAAGAATCTGATTTCTATAATTTTATCAGGAAAGATCTTTTAAAATTGTTTTCCAGTCAGAGAAAATACTGCATGAGACTTCGGAGAACATTTACAAAATTGTACTTAACCCTTTAGATTTCCTTAAGTCTTTCTGTGTTTGCTTGTCATCCCAGTTACTGGATATTTATATTTTGCTGTGTGATATAGAATTTGAACCTGCTTAAGACCCGAGAGAGGACCAATTGAAGTCACTACAAATCACCCTTCTAACTTTGGTGGACTTTGTTTCAGCGTCTGCCTAATTTATTTTATTAGCTCAAAGTTGTACACTCCGGTTTTGGCCACAGGCAATGGAAGGTATTCTTTTTAACATTCATTTTTTGTGCTGTGGTAATATGTGAATTCTAATGGGCAGCCAAAACCCAGCGTGCCAGACAGTGCTGTGCAAACAAAATGTCATCGCTGTTAGATTAAAACCAGTATAAAAAAATCAACACCTGGGTGCTATGAGCACAGGAGAACCTTCTAATAGAATTGTCACTCATGTGGGTTACTCATCTAGAGTTAATGCATGGGAAGATGAAGCATGTGAAGTGATGATACAGAATTGTTCCTAAAAGCTCAGCAATGGTCCGAGTTTATGAGCCAGCATATTACACCTGTGCACAGAGACAGGAGACATGGATAAGTTTATAAAAACCTGATTTAGATATTTTGAATTAGGCTGATATGTTAGATTTTATAATGAAGATGTTGTTCCTATAAAAGCTTGAGAAGTGATAGACTGGATAAAGCTTTAATGTTAATATATAGATTTTAAGGTTGACAGCTAAGAAATCGCACTTTTATCACCTTATGTAAATACATTAAGTATCTTTCTGTGATTTAAAAGCCTGATATTTCAGGAAAATTCATTTCAATCATCAAAACTATGGAAATTTATGTAGCATTAGAACAATGAATATTTTTTTATATTGCAATCACTAAACTATTTTGAAATAGACTTACTATAAAACTTCTAAGAATTTCATATAGAAAAAATAATTATTAAGCAGTGTTTACATATAAAACTCCTGCATGGAACAGGTTGAAATATAGTATTTAGAGAAAACATGGCAGAATTTTGTGGTGAAATCTCAGAATAAAACCTAGTATTATACATTAATTAACTTTGAAAATTACTAAATAAATTCTATTATAAGTTCTTTTTGTTGGATGTAAAATGGTAGCTCAATAATTATATTTCTCAAGAATATGTGTCAGTTACCTAGAATTGCCATCCCTCCATGGTTTTATATGCAGTTAAATTAGGGCACAGACAATCTCAGCTGGGACTATCAAGATGTATCTTTGCTCTCAGTTTCTAAATAGTTGCATATCTAATTCATCAGTCACATTAAAGACAGTTCTTGTGTCAATGTTAAGTCTCAGCTGTGTACCTGAATTCAATGCTAGGTTCTTTTGACTCATGTCATCAACAGTAATGCAGCATCTGCCACTGGAATTTGGTCAATAACAATTGATGACAGAAGGTCCAGAACAGAACCTGTCTTACTTTCCCAACCAGTATTAACTCCTGCATCACTATCAATTAGGCCAGTTCTGCACTTGGAACTGAACCAAGGCATCTGTTAATGATGCATAAACAGAATCCAGTTAATTTTTAGCTATAATGGCTCTGGCTGCATGGAAAAAAGCAAAAAGATTTTTTTGCCCCTGTAATCTAATCAAACTTGGTTTTCAATATGCGCAACGAAATCTGTTTAGAAATAAATAGTAATTTTTTACTTGCATCAATCACTTTAATGACAAATCTGGCCTAGATGGTTTCTTGTCAATATCACGGAGTGCAGGGTGAAGTAAAGAAGAAAACTGGTTACCAGAATACTGATTTCCAGATGTTTGACCAATTTATACAACTGTTTACAAGTTGATTTTTGTACTGTTTAGTTATTAGTATTAGCTGTAAATGTTATTTTCTTTCCATGATGTAAAAATATATGCATTTAAAAAACACTTTTAGGGGGTTGTGTATATATATATTTTTGTAATCGTGTACTTTTTGTAATCGTGTAATTTCTCTACATGGCCAAGAGAGGATATGTAGAGAAATAGGGCAAGAACATCAGTGTGGCTGGAAAAATGGTTTATCAGGCAGGGCTAGAGGGCTGCTTGCAAACGCAAGATGCCAGTCAGATTTGCAGCTGTGTGCTGCTTTTTTATTCCTGACACATACACATTAAAGGTGCCTTTATGGAGACTTTATTTTCAGTTGTGTAAAGCTTCGTGTAAATGCATGTGGAACAAGGTTGTCCAGCGTGCAGTGAGCTTTTTCATAATTTTGGGCCTTTTGCTTGCTTTTCTTCAGGTATGAGAAGGTAGAGGGGCTTGGGAATAAACATAGGTGGATGGCTGGGTGCTCGTCCTGAACGAAAAGGAGTCAGCCCCTTTTTCATAATCTCTGGAATGAGAAGGTTCTTTGCATCGTATTTTTGGAAAAGGGAGGCCTCGTGTGGTCAGGCTTGAGAACAGCTGCCTGCCGGGCTGGGGCGAGCCCGGCCGCAGGCGCTCCCTCCTTCAGCTGAGCTGTTGTCAGCAAGGCAGGACTATTAACATGGACATACGGGTGGTATTTATCACGGAATCATAGAATGGCCTGGGTTGGAAGTGACCTTAAAGATCACCTTGTTCCAGCCCCACTGCCGTGGGACTGGACACCACTACTAGACCAGGTTGCTCAGAGCTCCATCCAGCCTGTCCTTGAACACCTGCAGGGATGGGGCATCCACAACCTCCCTGGGCAGCCTGTTCCAGTGCCTCACTACCCTCAAAGGAAAGAATTTTTTCCTAATATATAATCTGAACCTACTGTCTTTCGGTTTGAATCCATTCCCCTTTGTCCTGGTCTTGTAAAAAGTCTTACATGCTCTTGTGAAAAGTCCCTCTCCTTCTTTCTTGTAGGTTCCCTTCAGGTACTGAAGGCCGCAATTAGGTCATCCCTAAGCTTTCTCTTTCCCAGGCTGAACAATCCCAATTCTCTTAGCCCTTCCTCATGGGAGAGGTACTCCATGAGGAAAGGCACCTAATCGTCTTGGTGGCCCTCTTCTGGTCCTGCTCCAATTGGTCAGTGTCCTTTCTGCAGGAAGAAGAAACACCTGAATATGATTGCAGCTGCTCTGTTACTGAACAGGTCTGAAGTAGGAAATATTGCTTGCATTGGTCCTTTTTTCTTTATTGTACTATAATATAAATACCTTTCATTGCCTTTCTAGGCATCTAAACCAGGTAACAAAACATAACTCAAACTCAGAAGTCCATGTGTGATATTAAATTACTTAGCTGAACAAGAGAATTGGAGTAGTGGCCTATGTGGTAACTGACAAAATGACAAGATTTTGATTTAAAGGCAAAATGAAGGAAAAAATAGCAAAACAGAAACTTGAAAGAGTATCTAGTACATGTAAATAATAATAATAATAATAATAATAATAATAATAATAATAATAATAATAATAATAATAATAAAAAAATCCCAGTTCCTTGCCTTGAGTTATTGTAAGATTTAGCTGTGAGGAACTGCTGTAAAGCAACCTAGGCAGGAACCTGTGAGAATATCCATATATCAATCACAGATTCAAGCCCTAATGTATGAGCGCATATTCCAGCATTCTTACCTTAGACATGTAACTTAAAGGGAAGTAAATCCAGCTGTAATGTATTTATCTCATTCCATTAACTGCTTTTTTATTACCTCTTCTAAGCACATTCTCCAACTTTTTGAAGAATTCCAATTAAATTAAATGCCCAAAAATGTAGGATTTGCCATCAGTAACACATTGACTGCTGTCAGCTGCGATTTGTGAGAAGCTCCTTGTCATGCCTGACCTTCTGAAGAGATTATTTTGGTTTGTGACTCTAGCACAGAGTAGTATCTGGGGAAGGCATCGGGCTGCCCCATGAACAGTGTAGGGCTGGAAGCTGGCTTTTTGTTTCTGCCCTTTTTTATTTATAAGATTTGTCCATTACCTTGTCTCTTTCAGTGACTTAAATCCATTCCCTTGCCTAGCTTTAGTAAAGATTTCCCTTAAACTTAAATGTACTTGTTATTGGGATGTCTCTCTCAACATACTAGTTTCAGGTCTTTGGGATACTACTGGTGGGGTTCATCTGTTACACAGAAATTGCACGTGGGAGTGAGTTATCAGGCTTGCCTAAGTACTTGCCTTTATTGGGAACTGAGCAGTCAGAATGAAGAGAACAGTGTTCTGTAGTCTGTAATTCCACCGTGTTTTTTTAGTTTGCTAAAATCTCCCTGATGATGCTGATAGCATATAATGGATATACTATCAGCAATTGCATCTTCTAAACTATCTCCAGTGTAAGATACAAAGGAAGCATTTTCTGATGATGGAAGCTATTATCAAATGCTTTTCAGAAAGGACCTTCACACAGGGAAAATGAAAAAAGCCCTCCCAAACTGTTAAATTTTATAATTTTGTCTAGAAAAAAAAATAATTAAGAAGCCTTCTCCCTTGAGATTGAAGGAACACATCAGCAAGCAAAAGAAGTTATTCTCCATCTTTGTTCCTTCTTGCTATGACATATTTCTCAGTAGGGGATCTGTGCCCACAGTGTCCAATTCAGGATGTCTTCTGGTAGTAAATTTTTTTTTTTTCTTTCCCCAAGCACATGATGCCAGTGTCCCTGAAATTCATAGTGGAAGCATTTGTTCAAGAAAATAAATAAATATAAAAGGGAAAATACTGCCATGTGACCTTTTCCACTTGCGCATCCATCTTCCTGCGCTTCCCTAGGGGATGCTGTAGACGGCTTTGCGGGCGGTTTCCCCTTAGGAAGGGTCGTCCTCCGAGCGGTGCGGCGGGGGAAGCGGGGGTGTCCTCCGCATCCCGCGGCTATTCCCTTCTGTCGATTTCCAGGAGCGGATCGGCGTGACGCGGGTCCGGCCGCCGCTCCTGCCCGCGCAGCCTCCGCCCCGCCCGGCGCTGCGGGCCGGGCCGAGCCGAGCCGGGCCCAGCCGAGCCGGGCCCAGCCGAGCCGGGCCCAGCCGAGCCGGGCCCAGCCGAGCCCGCTATGGCGCCGCTGGTGCTGTACCACTGGACGCAGTCCTTCTCCTCGCAGAAGGTGAGGGGGGCGGCGGGGCACGGGGCGGTGGCCTGCGGGCCCCGGATCGCCCCTCCCGCCGTGCCCAGAGCCCCTGCCCGCCCGCGGGGGAGCGGCGTGGGGGGATGGAGGGAGGGAGGAAGCGCCCGTGGCTGTGGCCGCGGCCGAGGCGGGCCGGGTCCGGCCGTGCGGGGTGTGCTGCCCCCGGGGTGAGCCGTGGTGCCCTTGCAGGTGCGGCTGGCAATAGCTGAGAAGGCGCTGAAGTGCGAGGAGCACGATGTAAACCTGCCGCTGAGCGAGCACAACGAGCCGTGGTTCATGCGCTTGAGTTCTTCCGGAGAAGTACCTGTCCTGATCCATGGGGAAAACATCATTTGTGAGGCAACGCAGATTATTGATTACCTGGAAGCGACGTTTGTAGATGGTAATCCCGCAGGCGTTTCGGTGTGAGATCCTTCCCCTCGCCCCATAGCGTGCCAGCTGTGCTGGGGGCAGCTCTGTGTCGCTGCGGGGAGGTTCACTCAGGATGGAAAATGCTTAGAGTCTCAAAATAAATGGGCTCTCCAAATAGTTGGCAGTGGGGGCTGAAAACACATTCCTTTAAAATGAACTGAAGGCCTCCTCCTTTCTCAGCCCTTTCAAGTAAAACCTACCACTGTCCTCCTAAATCCTTCAGGAAGGATGGAAAGGCAGGAATGGCATCAGCATTGTGCTGTGCTAACCTTCAGGTGACACTGCCATGAAAAATAAAGTGTTGAACAAAGGTGCATGACTGTGGTTGTTGGGCAGGTCTAGATTCTCTGTGGGATAAGAAACATGCTTAATTCCAGAATAATCTTGGATGGAAAAATGAAAGTAGAATAAGCAAATTATTTTTGGAGCCAAGATGGAGTGAAAAGGTAAAAGAGTAGGAAGAGAAACCTCAGAAGTGATCACATGCAGGCTTTTGAAGTTCTTCGTGTCTGTATTGCCAAAAAAAAAACTAGTTCAATTTTTGAAGGAAATGCAGATCTGTATTTTTTATAGGTGTGAAGATGGCGACATTTTGTATTTCAGGGACTTAGTGCTATGATTTCTAAGGCCTGAAGAAAACTTGATTGTTGAGAGAATATAATTTGTATTTAATGCTGGCTTTAATCAAAAAAGGAGGAGTCAGGGCCCAGGTAGATTGAGGGCAGGGTAAAACTCAGTGGTGTGCGGAATATTTCTAACCATGCTTTGAGTAGGATTCCTATACTGTAATTTTTGCAAGCATTACAACAATAGTAATGTTTCAGCCTTAACAATTTCCTGGAACCTCAGCTGTGCCCTACTGTGAGAGCACTATAGGGTTGTGTGTCATGGTTGCCTGTTCCTAGAAGAACATAACAGATGCTGAATCTGGTTTTCTGTTTTGAACACCTCTTAAATATGTGTTTATGTGGGTTGCTGCATAGGAATTGGAATTATTAAAACATTTTAGAATGAAGTATGTGTATATACATTTCTCTGAGCTGCAATAACAGTATTGAGTTACAGTGGAGAGCAAGTGAAGCTTTCCTAACTGTGGCTGTGTCATCTGTGCCAGTTGGACATCACTGAAGGAACTTTGGTTAGTTACATGGTTCTTCTTCTCTTAACTTTATTTTTAACTTTGTATTGCAGAGGAAGTACCAAAATTAATGCCAGAAGAGGGGAGCATGTATTATCCAAGGGTGCAACACTATAGAGAGCTTTTAGACTCCTTGCCTATGGATGCCTACACACATGGCTGCATCCTGCACCCCGAGTTAACGGTGGACTCCATGATTCCAGCCTATGCTACCAGCAGAATTCGTAGTATGTACTGGTATAGCTCTGACTGTCTATCTGTAGGCTTTTGCATTACATTCATCTCCTTAAATGCACCTTAAGCAGAAGATATTGAGCACAGTTGCAGTCCTTGATGATTTGTCCATGTACTTTTTAGTGATTGTGTACTCTCTTATGATTTGAAAATGGGAAAGAGGAAGTGTCATTTTTGAGGTGTCTGTGGAGTTAATTTTTGTACCATAGTAAACTTTTAATTAATGCTTTTATGTTTTGTTTTAAGTATTACAAAAGAACTAAGTAGTTCTAGGACAAGGATCAAATCCTGACAACATGGCTGGATGATGATTCCCTGTTTACGTTATATTCTGAGATCTTTGATTTTTTTGTCATTGCTAGTGGTTTATATTGTGTTGACTTTTTTGTATGATATTTTAGAATGCTCTGTAGAACACAGTCAAATACTGCAGAGACTTTGAAATATAATACTGCTATACTATTACTAAATTCATGGTATCATAAAGGGTGATACTGTGTTATTTTGAGAAATTCTATTTCCAACAAATTTTGTTATCCTCCCCCTTAAAATTTTTGGTAAGTCAGTTCTCTTATTAGATAACTTAGCCACACTTTTATGTTGTCAGAAGTAAAGGCAGGCACTTAATTTTCCATATAGTTGCATGAATTATGTAACTGAAGTAACATAGAATCATAGAATGGCCTGGCTTGGAAGGGACCTTAAAGATCATCTAGTTACAACCCTGCTGCCATGAGCAGGGACACCATCCACTAGAGCAGGCTGCTCCAAGGCCTATCCAGCCCGGCCTTGGAGACTTCCAGGGATAGAACATGCACAACTTCTCTGGGCAACCTGTTCCAGTGCTTTACCACCCTCACAGTAAAGAATTTCTTCTTAATATCTAATCTAAATATATCCTCCTTCAGCTTAAAGCCATTCCCATTTGTCCAAGAAATTAATTATTCTCCTACATCAGTGTACTGTCTGGTTTAGTGGGGTTTTTTCCCCCAAATGTGAATGCTAACTGTTTATTGAGCAATTATGCTTTACTCATAGGCATTGTTGATATTTCTTTTGTTTTCACATGTTAATAGTCAGTGCTTTTATTATGGTTCACTTTACGACATTGTCTTCTGCATTTCTCACTGTATGTATTCTTACCCTCTAGCTTCTAGTTGCTATAAATTATTGTCAGTTTGCACATGTTCATAGTGGTAGAGCTAAAATTATCACTCATCTAAATTGAGATGCTTTCTTACCTTTTTATACTTAAAGCATAGCCTACTTTTTTTGATTTTAAGCATTTTTTTAAATAGCTTGTGGATGTTCCTAAACAATTCCTTTGCATGTTCAAACTTCTCCTGGATGCTTTGGTTTTCAGTTTTGAAAAGCTAATCTTTTTCAGACTGCTAGATGTAATAAGGCATGAGCCAGTTCTGTATTATGTTTATGTGTGCCAAATCCAAGCAAGTAATTAATTGCATATGCAAGATTTTGGTTGTGTGATTACATCCTTCAATTTCTTCATATACTATGATGAAAGATGGATCTCACAGCCATGTCAGGTTGAAGTGAGTATATAAAACAGTGAGTTCATTATTCACTAGAAAGAATTTTTATCAGTTTGATTTATAAGACTTAATTGGAACTAAATTTAATTACCAAGTACCAGTGAGAGGTGATTCATGCTCTGTAATTATTCTTTTGTTCTCAGTTTATTACTAGAAAAACTTATTTTTAGAAGAAGACTTATTATTCACTATCTTTTGGTATTCTAGGTCTGTAAGTATGGCATTTTCTAGCAAATTCCCATTTTAAGGAGAGAAAAGGCTATACACATGTAGTAGAAATCAGTAAAATTATCTTAAACTTTTCACATCATTCCTTCTTTAAGTCATGTAATGAATGTTTTTCTGGAACATCCGCATAGATCTTAATGAACATATCCAAAAGGGATCACATACTTTGGTGTCACATTCTAGCTAACTGAAAACACCATATGTAGTGGTATTTAGGCTTTTGCTTAGAAATTATGTATGCAACCTGCAGTGACCTTCAGTAAATCTCAGTGTGGGCCTGTCTGCAATTTCACAGCATGACAGGTGTGTTAGGAACTGAGGTACAAAAGCATCAGAGACCTAACGTATTTGTAGTAGAATTTTATGGATTTAGCACATATTATGGCAGCAAAATGTTTTGTGGGTTTTTTTTTTTAATAAGAGAAAAGAATTAACAAGATTTCCTCATTTTTGCACCACTGTAGAGGACATTGCAAACTGATGAGCTGAAGGTGTGGTGGGATCAATTTAAGCTGCAGTTAAGTTTTCCTAAACATGATGTTTTTAAGTCCTGACTTGGAGCTGATGCCATTTGGTGTGATATTTGTACACAGGCTATTGATCAGTCCCTGTGGATTGCATTGTGAGTACGTTTGGGTATCTAATATTTGTCATTCCTTTTTTTGTTTGCTTTGGTTTTTTGTGGTGTTTTGGTTTTGTTGGTTTGTTTTTGTTTTTGTTTTGTTTTCCAATCAGGCCAAATAAGTAACACAGAATCAGAACTGAGGAAACTTGCGGAAGAAAATCCAGACCTTCAAGATGCCTATATTGCGAAACAGAAGCGCCTTAAAGTAAGGAAGCTCTTTGTATTCCACCACTTTATTATGAGCTTGCTAGTGTTAGATTTCCTTGTCACAATGTAAATATTTGTTTCACCTGTCATTACCAGTAGTGTCATGCAGTGGTTTAACCCTTCAAGGCATGAAGCAGTCTGCCCCCCAGATCAGCTACACACTTCAAGTGTGTGCTGAAGTACTGGACTGGTCCTACTGACTTCAGAGGTAAGTACACATCAGTGCTGGTGTTGGGCTGTTGAGCACCCTGAAGGGTGAGGCAAACCTTGATATGTAGCATCTCTAATTTTTTTCCTCTGTTGTCTGAATTGTCACCAGTATCCAAATGGTATCCAGCTGACTATGTGGAGAAAATAATCACATTTTATGAATAAACACTGTAGTATCTTAAGTAAAAGATTCTCTGATAAAAATATAAACTCTGTATGATGATTAAAACACTAACCTGTGTATATATTTAGTCTAAGCTGCTGGATCATGATAATATAAAATATCTAAAGAAAATACTGGATGAACTGGAAAAAGTTTTGGATCAAGTTGAGACTGAATTGCAGCGTCGAAATGAGGAAACACCAGGTAAACTGTTATTATTGCGAAATCCTGTTGATGCTTTTGTTTTGGGAGAGTGAGTAAACCTGTTGTCAGCACTGTTATAGAACAGGTTTTAATGTGTCAATTTGTTACTTTTAGTATATAGTGATCTAACATCACAAAAGGGATCAATAGTGTTTTAAATACTAGCTTACTTTACAGTTGCTGTCAGTGAATTCTCACTGTCTTGTGAAAGTGCTTGATCACATTCTTAGCATAGAGTAATTAGCTGCACAATTTTTCAGTATTTTATCAACAAAATCAGAAAAACTTAAACTACAGAATGTTGATGTTGTAATTGTAGGCCTGAGTTCACTATAATGATCACAACCTTAAAGTTTAACATAGGTTTATTACAATCTTGTGTAAGTACTCTGCTGATATTTGTGGTACATGCAGAATTAGCAATCTGGATAACTGCTTTGTTAGGCAACCCCCTTCCCTCACCCTCTTGGTAAGCAGTCCTGTTTACCCGCCATCCACCCAAATGAAAGAATCATCAAGGTTGACAGAGACCTTCCTGATCATTTAGTCCAACTGTCGATGTAGCACTGCCATAATCACTCCTAAACCATATCCCCAGGTGCCACATCCTGATGCTGTGTGAACACTTCCAGAGACAATAATTCCACCACTGCCTTGGGCAACTTATTCCAATGCCTGATCACTCTTTCAGTGAAAAAACATTCTAATATCTAATCTGAACCTCCTGTGGTGCAACTTAAGGCCATTTCCTCTAATCCTTTTACTTGAGACATGGCAGAAGAGACCAACTTCCAACTCACTACATACTCCTTTCAATCTCCTTCAGACTAAACAACCACAGCTCCCTCAGTTGCTCCTCATAAAAAATGTGCTCCAGACCCTTCACCAGCTTCGTTGCCGTTCTCTGGACTTGTTCTAGTGCCTCAATGTCCTTCTTGGACTGAGAGGCCCAGAACTGAACTAAGTACTCAAAGTGCAGCCTCACAAGTGCCAGGTGCAACAGGACAATGGCTTCACTAGTCCTGTTCTGGATACAAGCCAAGATTCAGGTGGCCTTCTTGGCTGCCTAGGCACATTGCTGGCTCAGGGTCAACCAGGACCCCCAAGGCCATTTTTGCTGAGGAGCTCTAAAGGCCCTCTGCCCCAAGCCTGAAGCACTGTATGTGGTTGTTGTGACTCAAGTGCAGGACCCAGCACTTGGACTTGTTGAATATCATGCAGTTGTCCTCAGCCCATCAGTTCAGCTTGTCCAGATCCCTCTGTAGAACCTTCCTACCCTCCAGCACATCGACACTGCTGCCTAACTTGGTGTCATCTGCAAACTGACTCAGAGTCATCCAGGTCGTTGATGAAGATGTTAAACAGTAGCAGCCCCAATACTGAGCCATGGAGAACACCACTTGTGACTGGATGCCATCTGGATGTAACTCCATTCACCTCCATTCTCTGGGCCTGGACATCCAGCCAGTTTTCACTCAATGAAGAGTGCACCCATCCAAGCCATGAGCAGGCAGTTTCTCCAGAAGAATGCTGTGGGAGTGTCAAAGGCTTTACTGACTTCTAGGTAGACAGCAACCACAGCCTTTCCCTCATCCACTGTGTGGGTCACATTGTCATAGAAGGAGATCAGGCTGGTCAAACCTTACAAAAGGACCTGCCTTTTGTAAATCCATGCTGGCTGGGCCTGTTTGCTTGGTTGTCCTGCACATGCCATATAATGGCACTCAGGATGATCTGCTCCATGACCTTTCCTAGTACCAAGGTCAGGCTGACAGGTCTGTAGTTTCCTGGATCCTCCTTCTGACCCTCCTTGTAGATGAAGGGTCACTAATTT
>JAWWLV010000088.1:120785159-120796590 GCA_035041135.1 Platyrinchus mystaceus
CCAAGGTCAGGCTGACAGGTCTGTAGTTTCCTGGATCCTCCTTCTGACCCTCCTTGTAGATGAAGGGTCACTAATTTCCAGTCAGAACTGCTGGTAAATGATTGAAAGTGGCTTGACAAGCTTTTTCCAGCTTTTGCCAGTCTTGGGCACATCCCATCTGGGCCCACAGACTCATGGGTGTCTAACTGGCATAACAGGTCACTAACCATTTCCTCCTGGATTACAGGGGCTTCACTCAGCTCCCTGTCACTAACTTCCAGTTCTGGGAACAACTTGTTTTGGTACTGAAGACTGAGGCAAAGAAGGCATTAAGTACCTCAGCCTTTTCCTCATCCCCTGACACTGTTTCCCCCAGCATTGAGCAAAGGATGGAGACTCTCCTTAGCCCTCCTTTTGCTGCCAATGTATTTATAGAAACTGCTTTTGTTGTCTTTAACTGCAGCATTCACATTAAGTTCTAGTTTGGCTTTCCTTATAATTTTCTCATGCATAACCTCGCAACATCCCTGTAGTTACCTCCCTCCTTCCAGAGGTGATACACAATCTTTTTTACCCTGAGTTCCAGCCTAAGTTCCTTGTTTAACTAGGCTGGTGTTTTTCCCTGCCAGCATAAGGGGGATGAATATGGCCTGTTCCTGTACCTTTAAGATTTTCTCCTTAATGCATGTTCATCCTTCCTGGACTACTTTGCCCTTCAAGACTGACTCCCAAAGGACTCTGTCAATTAATCTCCTAAACAGGCTAAAGTCTGCCTGCCAGAAGTCCAAGATGGCAGTTCTGCTGGCACCTTTCCTTACTTCACCCAGAACTGAAAACTCCTGTCATTTTGTGGTTGCTGTGCCCAAGACAGCCACTGGCCGTATCGCCCATGAGTCCTCTGTTCACAAACAACAGGTCTAGCAGGGCACCACCCCTGGAAGACTCACCTACCCAGCTGAGAGGAAGTTCTCTTCCACACACTCCAAGCACCTCCTAGACGGCCTTCTCTCTGTTGTGTTGTATTTCCAGCAGACATCTGGCAAGTTGAAGTCCCCCGTGGCTGGAAACGGAGAGACTTCTGCCGGCCTCCAGCAGAATGCCTCTTCTGCCATTTCATTGTGGCTAGCAGGTCTAACATAGGGGTCAGGACATCTGCCCTGATGACCTTCCCCCAGATCTTCGCCAAAAGGCACACGACCTTGTCATCATCCTAAATTCTGTTTAAATGGGATTAGTCTTCTGCTTATTCAGAACCTGATTCAACTTCTAGTGGTGCTAAAAAGAGTCCTTCCTCTGACTTCACTGGGAACTGCATGAAACATCAGTCAGTATCAACTACATCTGCTCAAATCAGTAACTTTTTGCATTTAGTTCTGTAAAGAGCTGTTGTAATTATTACCAGTTACTATCACAACCGTAGGTTTGAGCCACTGATTGAAAATCTAGGTTAAATTTTCTACTGACTCAACAGTGAAAGAGTCACAAAAAATATTTATGCTCATAAAGGATTTTGTTCAGCAAACTACGTCTGTGTCACCATTGCCAGCAGCCTCTTGCTTTTTTCTGCTAAGTAGCCTTTCCAGGGACTCAACTGCTACAATTTTGATGAGCTTATGAAAACTGCCAGGATCACAGGATTTTGTAAAACATGGGCATGTTATCTGGCTTTTGGAATTTTGTCTGAGGTATTCCCACGTTTGAGATTTGTCATCAGTGGTTCTCCAGGTCCTGGTCAAACTTGTAGCTTCTGCTTCTTTTGCTACTACTTGAATCCCTCATTGAATTACTGCTGCTGCCATTGCAGATATCTTTCTTTCATGAAGGGTAACTTCTTTGGTCTTCCTTTCTATCTTCTTACTTACTTAATGCACTAGATGAATCCCCTGGTACCCTGGTATGCTCTCACCAACCTAGGATACTCTTGTTCTCTAGAGAGGCCTTTCTTCCAGACCTGTTTAACTGGTCAAAATGTACTGGTACCAGCCATATGCCAAACTGTTGCTTTCCTCTGGTGGTAAATGTGTTGGAAAGGAGATTGCTAAATTCTTCTGTTTCCGGAGAGGTGCTGCTGAGTGTTTGTGCCAGCATTTTTGCATGCCTGTTGTGTGGGAAGAACTGTGAAAGGATACAGATGAGAAGGGAACAGCATAGTCCTATTTGAGAACTAGGCTAGAGCAGAGCACTCGTGCTGGCAGCTATGATAACTATTAAGTTTCATATACTGGGTTTCAAAAGTTCCCAGTGTAGTCAATACAGGTCAGCCCTTTCAGATGGTGGTGGTGGTGGTGGTTCAGATCACTGACAGCACTCTGAGCCATCCCAGGAAGATTAATCTCTTTCCTTTGACTGTAGAGGGAACCTGGGGTCTCTGTCTGTGCTCCTTACTGGTGGTGGGCAGTGTGAATATCTGTTGCTTCTCAAACATCTCAGTGAAAAAACCCCATGGTCACAAAAGAGGGGCAGGTAGACAAACTCTGTCTTCTCACTGAGCTGGTGTGTTTGGTGCAGGTCAGTTGTCTCATCTGTTTGATTTTGACGTGAAAGCCTACAGCAATTTAGCTGGAGTTAGTTCTTGAGTGAATGCCATAGAGTGACATAGGCAAGACGATAAATTCTTCAGGCAAGTGGCAGCTTTTCACTAAAATTTAAACTGTCTTCCTTCTTTCCAGTCCTGTCTAATTTAATCCAGGTTTGAGAACTGAAGTTGAGGAAATAACTGTTTACTGTGAGCTTTAATTTATGAACCTGGAATGTCGCTCTTTTTTTCCTTAACAAATGTAGTCCCAGCTGCTGAGCCTAAGACTTTACAATATTGTGCGAAGAACAGACAGGGAGTACTAAAACGTTCATTGATTAAAGGCATATCTTAGCTGAAGTGTTGGTAGTGTTTATTAGATGGAATTTGAAATAGCACTAAACTTAATGTTTGTGCATGGAAGCTTCTATGTGTGCTTGTATTCCATTCGCTCCTAATTCTTTATGTTTTATCTCTGCTTAGAAGATGGAAATCAGCCTTGGCTCTGTGGTGATTTCTTTAGTCTGGCAGATGTATCACTTGCCGTCACATTGCATCGCCTGAAGTTTCTGGGATTAGCAAGAAGAAACTGGGGAAATGGAAAGCGGCCCAACTTGGAAGCCTATTATGAGCGTGTCGTGAAGAGAAAAGCATTTTACAAAGTTTTGGGACACGTCAACAATATATTAATCTCGGCTGTTCTGCCAACGGCATTCCGTGTGGCCAAGAAAAGGGCTCCGAGGGTTCTTGGCACCACCCTGCTGGTCAGCCTCCTGGCGGGAATGGGTTATCTTGCTTTCCTGTGTCTTCGGAAGAGATTTGCCAATGTGATGTTACCGATTAGAACCAGGCAAAATTATTTTTAGACCTGTCTGTCCCTGGTGGTGAGTGGAAGACATCTCTCCCCCCCAGGAAAATATCCCCAATAAAATATAAACATAGAAGAAAGATTATGTCTGTGAATTAGAACATTGCCACACACTAATCATCTCCTGCTGTTGTATAATTGGGTAGGCAATGCTGAGATATTTTTCAAAAATGTATGTTGGGGGGGCAACAAAGGAAAGAAGAGACTTTCTTTTCAGCCAAGGACCTATAACTGTGACAGTGCTTTGTTTAAGTGGTTATCGTCTCCTTTACCCAGTAGCTGACCTAATTATGATGCTTTTATTTAATAGATATGCAGCAATGTGACAGCTTTTCACTGTAGGTGAAATGCGTTATTGTGCAGAAACCGGCATTGTTAAAATATCAAAAATAGCTCTTTAAATGCTCAGAGTAGAATTTAAGTGGGACATCGGCTCTGTGCCTGTTGTGTACAGGAGCAAGTTTCTCTATACTGATTAGTGTCTATTGATTTACAGTTGGACCTTTAGGAATGTGTTTAAAAGTAGTCTTGTGAAGCCACTTTTGTCACTGTATGTTCATCCAGCAGTACAGGAAAAGACTTAAGACAGGTAAGAACATCAGTGATTTGTGGGCCCCATGAGTGAAATTTTCCAGAGGCATCACTAGACAAAAGGTGCTAGACTTTTGCTGAAATGGAGATGAAAAACCTGACACTTGTCTTTCAAAAGCCTTTTGGGCTTAGCCACAAACTCTGGCAGAATCAAATCAAACTATCTTGGCGCACATTTGCTGCTTTCATTCGAGCGGCTTAATTGCCTCTGTGAGAGTGTTCTTTTTTCACTCTGAGCACTGGCTATTTTTTGCACACTTCTTGGCTGCATGTGCCTCTGAAATGTTTACCCCCAACGTGCCACAGCCATCTAGAAAATGTATGCACAACAATGCATTTTGTAAAAGTAATTTAAAATAGTTCACTATCAGTCTGGTTAGGTAGCCTAGATTGAAGGTGAAGCTGTAATTTAGCAATCTGTTTATTTACAGAGCGGTGTCATGTTGGTGGTAAGTGAAAAATATAGGTCAGTTTGGAAAAAGATGATTTGTACTGCAGATTTTTTGCAAAAACTGCACTCTTGTAGCATGTAGGAAAGGTGTAGAAAAACATTTTGATTACTTCCCACTACTCAGCAGCTGCTGTGAGTTTTATTAGTTTTGAACTGAGCTCCTGTTTCAATGAGAAATTTACATTTACCTGAAAATAGACTGAACCATTTTACAGCAAGAAGGTGGTTGGGAAGGGCTGAAAATTCTCATGACAATTTAGTAAGATTTTTGTATTCTGGATGAACGTCTGAAAGCCTCAGAGTTTTGTTTACAAGTTGTACATAGCTGCAACAAACAAAGCGTAGCTTTAAGTGTTTGCCGATCATCAACCAGTGCTAACAGGCCTAAGTACATTTTAGATCCACTACAGGTGGCTCTTGTCTCTCTGCACAATTGCTTTTAGTTCTCAGGAAGATCCTCTGAAGTTTGCTGGAGAGAAGTGAGGGAGTTTCTGTCTGGGCAGTCTCACCATCAAACGTGTATCAATATGGATAAAATTGTAGAATACTCCCGCTTATTATTTAATATTGTGCTAGTTTGTCTAGAAAAAGTAGACCCGAATCTCATTACTCCTTTTCAGTAATAAGTAACATCTTACTTAGGAAAAAATGTGCATTTTTATTTGTCAAAAAGACAGTTTTATATAATTTTATTTCACAACCCAGTTGTTTTCAAGAACTTGTTGAATTAAATGTGGTCTATTTAGAAAAGCTTTATTATTTCTAGAGGGAGTTTAATCCAACAATACTGTTAATGTGCTGGCAGTTTTAACTGAGTTTGCTGTTTGTGTATTGCAGTTCATCTGCTTTACTTGTAACCATCAAATCCCACTATGTTAATAAACACAGAGTAAGACCTGTAGCTTAATGCTTCCCTGTCATGTATTTGTGTCAGGCCATCTATAAAGTGTAATCTGATACAGTCACGGTAAAATTAAATATATATGACTTAGCTTTCTTTAGAATTAATTTATATTTTATTTATATTTTTTCCTTTTTTTTTTTTAATGTGTTAATTGCAGATAAGAACACTTATATTGCTGGCTGCTAGTTCACAGTAGCAGACCTGTGGGCTGTGATAAAGGCTAATTATTGAGGAAGATGTTTTACTTCTCCCCAGACCTCAGTGATTTCTGCACTTCAGCTCGTGCTTGTTGCCTGCCGGGAGCTGCAGGTGCTGTTGGAGGGAATGAAGTGACCACCAGATGTCAGTGGTCCTCCAGGGCTCTGCTCCGGCGCCTCTGAGGCAGGAAAGCACTAGTTTTCACAAATGAAAAGTTTGTGATCTCAGCATAAGAGGGGTGTGAGCACCCCCATCAGACTAGCAGTCTTTCAAGAGCTCTTGGAATAACTGCTTCGGTCTACCACAGGTTGGTTCTCTGATACCTGTCACTTATGCTTGTGTAGCTTCTACTCTGGGTAAATAAGAGGCCGAAGTTGAAATAATATTTCACGTGAAAATGAATGTTTCTGAACAACAATTAAACTTGTCATCTGCAGAAATGAACGTGGGTATAACTTTTGGAGCAGAAAAGTTGGGATTCCTGGTTTGCATCATGTCTGTTAGTTCAGCTGTTTCATATGCTACTTGTTTTCCCTGCCCTGAAGTACTCCATAAAACATTGATTTCTGTACAGGTGGCAGCAAAAGGCTTATCCACGATTAAATTCCTCAAAATAGGATAAGATTTAGAAGCACATATGCTGTATTTGGCTCTTTATGCAGGATAGCTTTTGTGCTTGTAAAGTTTCTTTTCAGCCTGGCTTATTTTGTTTGCTCTGGTAGCTCTGTATACTCTTCCAATTGGATGCACAAGCAGTTTTCTGGTTTTCATTTCCTATTTGCTCTCATATCATGCATCAGGTATATTTCATATATTTATGTGGGACCTGCACAATAAACATCAATTCTAAGACCACTTTCTAGACTGGCTTATGTCTTCTGTGTCAGTAAAACAAAGCACATTCAAGGATCACAGTGTACTGCTGTGAGGAGTCTGATGCTATTCAAGGAGAGAAGCCTCTGAACACCTTTTAAACCAGCTTAAAAGGTGTTCAGCAGCTTGCCTTGCATGTATATGGAAACAGCAGTTACAAAGATGTGTTCTTTGGTTGCCTGTCTGAGCTGTATATGCATTTATAAAACAAAAGCCATTAATAAAGTAAAAAAATAAATTAAGGAGGGCAAGCAGTTTTTGTGCTTTCAATTAATCCACAAAAAAAAAATAAAATTCAATGCCAGTTCCCTTCTGAGTGTGTCCCTGATTCACTGCAGCAGCAGCAGCTGGAGGTCCTTTCTATAAGGTGCATAAGAAGCACATAATCTATGTCCACACTGACATTATCTGTGATGAGACCAAATGGTGTACCCCAACCAGTGTTTGTCTGGCCATAAACTAAAAAAAAAAAAGATTTTTTTCCCCTTGCAATGTAACAGTCTGCATTGGACTAATTTCTTGTTAAGCAGAGGAATAAACAACAGTACTTGAGGCTTGCATGCATTTTCTCTCAGTATTTTGAAAGTCCAGAAAGCTGCTAGAATCTGGTAGACAGCTGGTAGGGCTTGAGTTTGAGAAGATTATGACACCTGGACCAACTTGGAAGTAGCCTTGATCAGAAGTGTGCACAGAGCTCTTACTGTGAAAAGCTTATGTCTAAACACACAAGAGGAGCAAGAGTGAACGGGAAGGTAAATACAGCAAGTATAAATTCCTTGTCTAGATTTGCAAAGCCATACATCCACTTTTACATGTCATTTTAAAAGGCTTTTTTTACTTAAGTCTTAATTTTATGGGAACAAGGACCTACTAGGGTTTAGAGAGCAGATTGTCATGCCCTAATTTGTGAGGATTAGAGATAGCAGTAGATGCAAAGTAGGTGTAAAGTTGTGGGTCTTGCTAGCTGGAGCACACTGCTCTGCAATAATGTCTATGACAGATTTGCTGAGGCCTGCTTATTAAGTTTATCTTTTCCTTTAGCTGATGTTAGACAAGAGTATAAAGTTTTGCTGAGGCAATTTATAAGATGTGCTAAGGAAGTCAAAAGCATGTAGAAAAATCCTAAACAAAATATATTGGGTTTTGTTCCCTCTTTGCTTTATAAAGAAATTTTTAGTTTTGGTGCAGTACCAAGTTATAAAGTCAGGCACTCAAAACTCAGGAAATTCCAGAAGCCAGAGTTCTTACAATACTGTTAACTCACTCTGCTGCTAACTCACTTATGAGGCACTTCAATAGCCTTTTTATTTCTGTTTTAATTTCTAAATTACAATCATGGTGCTTTATTTATTGTGAAGTTAAAAATGTTACACCATAAAATAGTTAAGCTGTGGATAAGATTAGTGTTACGGGAAGAATCTGTTGGAATTTGCAAAACTGAAGGCCTAACTATCTTTGTGCATTACATCAGCATTAGTATGTACTACAGTTTAAAAAACTCATAAATAGTTGTATAAAAGTGTATTGTGTAAACTAATATGTAATAGCATAAATCAGTATTAATCTACTTTATATACACCAATATATATTAATCTCTATATATTCTATATAATATCCCTATTTATCCCTTTCATATTTCTTTTGCTAAAAATGGATAATTGACAATTATGTATGTTACTGTATTATTTGCATTTATAAAATTCAGCTATAAGGCTAAAACTATAAAAATTTCATGTAATCATAGAATTATAGAATGGTTTGAGTTGGAAGGGACCTTAGTGATCATCTAGTTCCAACTCCCCTGCCACAGGGGGATGTATTCCCCTTTCCTTATTTATTTTGATAGCATTATAGTAGTATTCCATAACACTGGTTACATCATAACTGTAGGGAACTTGAGAATATACGTTAATGTCTTTGGTGTTTCTTGTTAGCTGATCATCCAGATTGGAAGCTGAATGCTACTGATTTCAGACTGAATAAAAAGCTTTGGCTGTTGAGAAACAATTGCCATCCTGAAGATTGCTCATTTAAGACTTGTTTTGGAAAGGTTACCTGACTTAAGGTGTTTGAGCAGATGATCCCTACACAGCAGAAAGTAGAACATTCATAAGGCCAGACCAGGTGAGGAGGCCACTGGTTCTTTCCCCTGCTGGCTGAGGCATTCGCCTTACAGAAAGTGGAGTCCTTCTCCCCCACTTTGTATTGAAATAGGTAAAACTCAGAAGCAGAGACAAAAACTCCTCCCTTGTAGATATGTACCCTATGCAGTAGGTTGCAGAGTCATGTTTCCTTTTTCTCAGCACAAAACATGTCTGTCTTTGCAGAAATCAGAGGCCATTTTTTTGACAAAATGTAGTTTGAACATGTGGAGGGCTGAGACTGCCAGTCATTCAGAAACTTGATGGAGACCAGGGCCTGCCACACAGTCTCCTCTACTAGCTATGTTTAAAGCCAGCAGTTAGTAAATGCTGAGCTCTTGGTAAGAATGTCTTTAGGTACATAACACAGATTTGGTGAAAGGGAAGGAATTCTGTATAAATAAACCAGAGAAGAAACTGTCCAGTGAAGCTTCATCACTATTTCTTCTGATCCAGCTCTGTGTGGCTTTTCTGCGGATGGAGAGAGGCTTTTGGATTGCTATTTCACAGGACATATTTGTTATATCTCACTTCACCTATTTAACTGAAATCAATGGAGGGAAGAATATCTCTCTTTGTTGAATACATGGTGAAGCCAGATTCCTAATACAGATATTTTCGTTGGACCACTGTTCAGACAGGTATTGTGAAAGCATGTGTTTTGAACTGTGTAACTCTACTCAAACACCTTGTCACAAGTGTAGACACCAAACTAGAAAAATTCAAACTAGAGGTCTGGATTGCACCCCAGAGACAGAGGCAGTAAAAATAGAAAGACCTATTGTTTGAATCTTTAGGTCTTTGAATAGAAATAGTTCCAGACACAAAGATCTCACAGGAAGTCTGTACCAGACGCTTTTTGTCCAAATCTTGTGCCTTAAGAATTTTGCACCCTTCCATTGTGCTGAATTTCAGACAGGTCTAAAATGCAGAGGCAGAACGCACTAAAAGTTACAGAGGAAACAAAATTGGCTGATGTTGCAGTAATGGAGGTATCCAGATTTCAGTTTCTAACAGAGAGCCAGATTCAGATCTGGTATGAGTCATTGTTACAAAAAATGTAGTTGTGCATCTACTTACATTGGATCTGAATTTGATTTTAAAGTCATTATGCCATGAATCACATTTTACGACTTTGCCTTGACAAGTCTTGTTTTAATCAACCTATTTGTTACAGAGACAATGAAAGCTGCACAATACTCTTCTGAAACAAAGGATATATGCAGAACTTGAACTTTTAAAAACTGTTTAAGCTTTTAATATGGGCAGCACATACTGAATCAAAAATTTTGGTATATGGAGTTATTTTTGGAATAAAGAATTCTTTTAAAATAAGTCCAAGAATGTATGTTTAGGACTTATTCCAGAACAGCATCATAAATTTTTTATTTCTTGGATTTTAAAGAGAACCAAAAAGCTATAGCTGACTTCATTTTTCTGTTGTTAACAGCAAACTGTAGCTGTGATACAAGGAAGCTCCAGCAAATAAAAAGATAACAGATTTCTCTTTTATGTGTATATCTTATTAACAAAAAATTACTGCGCTTAGCTAATTTTCTTAGGTAAATCATACTGGATAAGGGTTCTGCCCCTTCTTGTGTGTTATAAGAAATTATCAGGGTCTTTTTTCCGCAAAGGAAAAGATGGAAATATTTCCAAAGTGGCTGGCAGAACAGCAACACTGGCACTATCAGCTGAGACAGCAGTTCCACATCCATAGCAAACCACAGAAGTGGAAGTCCAGCCTCAACTGAAAGAAGTTCATTGCAATCCAACAACCTTCTATGACGAAGAAGGAGAAGCAAACCAAGCTTTGAACCCAACACAAGTGGCTGTGCTTAAAGCCAGAAGTCCCTCAAGCTGGTTGCACAGATAAATGCCTAACATGTCTCTAGCATCTCTATCTAATTTGGAATGAGAGAATACCTTGGTGTTTACACAGGCTTCTGATGCTAACCTGTATCCGTTGGCAATGAAGGGGTAATGTACTGGAGAAAGCTTACATATGGAATTCTGGAATCAGGAAAAGGTTTGTATCTTGTACTTATATTTGTGTAGAAAATGGATTGGAAATGTATTTATGAAGAAAAGCATGCTCATATCTTGCTCACAGTTCTGAAATGCAGTCTTTAGCCTCACACATTGTACTGACATGCTTCAGCACCATTATGTTATTGGAGAGAAAAGTGATAGGGAAGATAGTGGTGGAGACTCAGAAGGAGGACCTGAAATGGTAAGTTACATTTACAGGCTGATAACCCTAAAGTTTAGGCTTTGTTTGGTTTTGTTAGTTTGTTGGCTTTTTAATAATGAATAAATCCAAACCTGATAGAGTGCTACACTGCAATGTGTGCATTACTGTCATGAGGGAGATGCAATCACAAGGTGTTGTCTGTTGATGAATGAAAGTTTACTTACTGTGAGTGAAGGTTTATCTGAACGCCTCTGTTAGGGTTGCAATATGCAAGGAAACAAGCATTATTATTACATGGTTCATAGAATCATTCAATAATGATTCTGTTTAATGAGCTATTCTATACTTCAATCACAGCTTAAAATGCTAATTCAAGATAGCAGTAATTTCCCTGTTTACTTCCATTAAAAATTTATTAGGTATTAACAAATTTTATGTTTTTGCATGTATTATAATTAGTCTCACTACACAACCTTGCCTCAAAAGTAGTTTTGTTCTGCCACACTGCAGTCCTTCATCTTGTGTTTGTTTGTACAGGACTGGTTCTAATCTGGGCTGTTTGCTGTATAACCTGCAGCTCCCCAGGCTCCTGCTGGCTGTGGGCACTTTGTGTAATGTTGCATCTTAGAATCATAGAATCGTTTAGTTGGAAAAGACCTTTAAGATCATTGAGTCCAACTGTTAACCCAGCACTGCCAATTCCACCACTAAACCAGG
>JAWWLV010000088.1:120808879-120820593 GCA_035041135.1 Platyrinchus mystaceus
AGACCTCTAAGATCATCGAGTCCAACCCTTGATCCAACTCCAGTCTGTTTACTACATCATGGCACTAAGGGCCACATATAAATGTTGGGATGACCTGGTGTTTATCGAGCTGCAAATAGGCTGAATCATGGCAGTTTCAGACATGCAATTTGTATTATTTCTCAATTTTCCCCAAGCGTGACCAAAATTGCACAGCAGGTCACTGATAGAATGGGGAATGGCTTAATTCTTGTCTTTCTCTAAATCTGTTTTCTGTTAGGAGGAAACATCTTTCGCTATTCAAAGCTCAGGGGTATTGCCACTAGTTTAGCACCCTTAATCTGAGATGTGGATGTGAGCATCTCCTTGGGATGCTGCTGTACAAGAGCTAAATGGTCTGAATACACTTTTTTTTTTTTTAGCTTATTGTGTTCTTGCTTTACATATCCATTGAGATATCCTCTGGTTTTGCTTGTATTTGTAATTTTCTTTTCCTATATCCTTTAAGTCAGTAATCACTATTTGCTGGGGTTTTTGCACCCAGCTGAGTGATAGTCATGTCCTAGAGCTCCCAGCACTCGAGACGGATGGAGTTACAGCTGTTTGCATGAGCTGAACAGCAGTAACCATTTTGGGGACCGCTCCTAGCCCATTGCAAATGCAAACTGAAAAATGCTCTCAAATGGTAATGAAAGATGTTAAATTGAATACATTTTAGCTGCTGCAAGACAGAGTTTGAAAGTTGTTCCTGGCCTGTTCCTGCAGCTCAGCTGAGGCCCTGTATTTTACTGAAACCTGGTAACTGAATCTGGTGCTGGAGTCTTATGATAAAGAAAGTGAGAGTCAGATGGAATAAGAACAGCCCAGCTGTTTCCCCAGCAGACTTTCTTACTTGTCAAAGCAGAGTACCTAATATGATGAGGGGTGAGCTGAGGACATTTCTGACTAGTGCATTTGTTAATCCACACAGTGTTTGCCTCAGCATTTCCATTTAATCATCCTTCTCAAAAAAACTTTGAAACTTCTGTTATTTTCTTATCATTTAATGAAAGGCTCTGCAGTACTGCATGTCCCTTTGTGTCCTGCCCTCTGATGAAACTATCATGCTGGCAATGGCAGATTTTCTCAACAGATCATCAGTAACAGATAACAGTCTCCCAGGAGGAAATGCAATTTGGATATACCATGAGGGCAATTACATCAGTCTTTTTGTGGTTTGTGCATTTGAATGGTACTAAAGCATGTGCTTTTAGAGGACAGATGTAAACAATCATTTAAACTCCTCCATAACACGGCTGTTATCCGATTTCTGATGAGCATGCTTGTGGACAGTTGAAGATGATTTCTTATTTCTTTGTGCGTAACATTAACTTGGTGTGTGATATTTTATACTAATTGGCTTATTTGTGACAGATTTGAATTTCATTCTTTTGTGTGTTGCTATTTGTTAAATCATCCTTTGGTTAGAAGTCTTGTGGGGCAACACAGAGTATTAGCTCAGGAAAGAACTAACTAGGCAAAAGACTGTGTTTTGTCTTTATTGACTTTATTAGGCCTAGATTCGTGCTGCACGACTGAATGAAATCAATGCTTGAAGTAGTCATTTACTACTCTGATGTACTCTACACAGCTCAGGTAAGAAAATACAGTATCGGTTTGATGTGCATGTAGCTGCACGTAGGTATTTAGATTCAAGATGCTGCCTGTTCTCTGGTACACCTGTGAGATTTTGGATCCTGAATTACTACATCAAAGGGAGCATGAATGTGGATGCTAAAAATGTAATGCACAATTCTGTTACCTGAAAAATTAATAAAGTGACTGCATGGAGCTAAAGAGGCTAGAATCTTTTATTTGATGAAGAAGGAGAATACAAATACAACCCCTCTTTTTCCAGTGTTACATGAAAGCATGAGAATCCCAGGTAGGGTCCACATTCCTATTGTTGTAAATAATACATCAATAAACAATAATAGCTTTTTGTTGCCCCTGTACACATCCTTTAAGCATCCCTGCATTCTTGGCTGTGGCCCTGAGCATGCCGTTCAAGGTTAGCATGGTACTGGTGTCACACAAAAGAATGAAAGTTGGCATTTAGTTATTTTGTTGTGTGAAAGCTTGGCTTGCCTAGACAGTGTGTTTAAGAAAGTTAAAAAGCAGTATAAATTTTAATGCTTCCCTCCAAATCAGTCAGCTGTAAATTGATTTGTCTAATGTCCCTGTATTAAGGCCAAATTTTCAAAATAGGCAATCATTTGCCATCAGTCCTGGTTAACTGGAGAGGTCCCAGGTGACTGGAAGTTAAGAAATGTAACACCCATCTACAAGAAGAGCTGTTATGAAGATCCAGGGTGCTGTCAGTGCCCAGGAAGATCACAGAACAAATTGTCTTGAGTGTCATCACATGGCGTGTACAGGAAAACAAGGGAATTGGGATCAGCCAGCATCGGTTCACCAAAGGCAGGTCCTGCTTGAACAACTGGATGTCCTTCTATGACAAGGTGACTCATTTAGTGCATGAAGGAAAGGCTGTGCATGTCATCTACCTGTACTACAGTAAAGCATTTGTCACCGTCTCCTGGAGAAACTGGCTGCTCATGGCATGGATGGGTGGATTTTGGTGGGAATGTGGATCTGCTGGAGGGTAGGCTCGATGGGCTTATATTAATTCTATGAGATTCAACAAGGCCACGTTCCAGATCTTGCACTTGGATCACAACCACATTATGCAGGGTTTGGGGCAGAGTGGCTGGAGAGCTGCCTGAAGGAAAAGGACCTGGGGGTGCTGGTTGACAGCCAGCTGAACATGAGCCAGCAGTGTGCCCAGGTGGCCAAGAATGTCAGTGCCATCCTGGCTTGTATCAGGAATAGTGTGGACAGCAGGGTCAGGGAAGTGATTGTCCTGCTGTATTTGGCACTGATGAGGTCACACCTTGAATCACCTGTCCAGTTTGGGACCCCTTACTACAAAAAAGACATTAAGACACTGGAGTGAGTCCAGAGATGGGCAATGAAGCTGATGAAGGATCTGGAACATAAGTCCTATGAGGAACAACTGAAGAACCTGGGAGTGTTTATCCTGGAGAAAAAAGGCTTATCACTCTCTACAGTTACCTGAAAGGAGGTTGCAGCAAGGTGGGTATCAGTCTCTAGGAGGAAACAGTGTCAAGTTGTGCCTGGGGAGGTTTAGATTGGATATTATGAAAAATTTCTTCACTGAAAGGGGTTGTCAAACATTGGAACGAGTTCTTCAGGGAAGTGAAGGCTGAGCAAGGTTATGACTTAGTTGACAAGTTGAGTTGCATATCTAATAAATATTGAGATGACTAAGATTTATTTTTATACTAACATCTAATAGATTTATTTTGGTTTATTCTATTTGAAGCTCATTGTGTGGAACATAATTGCGGATTGAAGTGAAAGAAACTTGTGCCAAAGAGAATAGAAGACCAAATAATGCTGAAAATCCTCACCAGGCCAGGGTAGATTTGGCACTTGATGGTTGAGTTTAGTTCAGCAAACCCATTATTCAACTTTCATTAACCCACAATGAATACATAGATTTGCAGGGACCAGAAACATTTTTCTATTTTTTTATTAAATTGATAGGTTCTGATGAATGGGAAGGTCCTGGTATTTTTTGCTCTTGTATTTGTTGCACTGCTTCTGGTACAATGTAGTTGTACCCAATACTATCAAAAGCTATTTTGATTCTCTGCCAAATGAATTCTTTTCTTTTGTATTTGCTCCCATACTTGCACATGAAGTCTCTTCTGTTCTTCCCTACAACTACTGGGAACTAAGATCAGGGGAGGGTAGTTGGAAGCGCTCAGAGCAATCAGGAAGAAGCAGGAAATGACCCTGGGGGTCAAAAGGGGTTTCTAAGCTTTGTTGTGTTTCTCCTTCTTTCTGTCCTATCAGCATTCCTTTCTTTAATCTAAAAGTCAAAGCAGAGAACTGAGAGTAAAGGCTCTGAAGGCAAGTGTAGACTAACACCATAAACATGAATGTTTATTGCCATTTGAGATCTAGTTGGCTAACAGAGCTTTAAATTTTATTCTTGAAAGAATGGAGACCATTTTTTCTACTCAAGATTAAGCAGGAGTTCAGGTGCACTCCCAAGAGAGCTCTCCTGAAACCTTTTTCTGAAGTGAGCCAGACTTGGATTTGCTCAGTTGGAGATTGCTATTAGCTCACAGTTGGAGTACCTTGGAGTGACCTCTCACATTAGAAATTCCATCCTGGACATTCAAGGTCTTCCTGATCTTGAAAACATCTTGTTTTACACAAATGTGTGTTTTATGACTCTCCTTCACACACACACACACACAAAAAGTAATGTTTCCTAAGCTTTCTAGATCTAAGTGCATACACAGGTCTGCTTTAATTTCTCTACAGCAGCATGCTGACTTTCCAGGCAATGCTGATGGAGTAGTTCTTCTTGGGTGGTCCAAGTTCAAAACTCACTTTAAGTTTTATAATATTACCTGAGGCGTGCAGTAATCATACCAATATGCACTGTCTGATGTGTATTATTCCTTGATTGCTGTATTTTTGTTGTATGCCTGGAAAATCAGCAGATCAGAATTTGTTCCAAATAACTCTAACTCATCTTGAAATGTTTCTTCTTATTATTTTTAATTTTGAAGGTAATGAAATCCTGGGTCTTACTATTGACAATATTTTTGTTATGAAAAATATTTATTTTATATTCTTAGTCCTTGCAAGGTCTAATAATCAAACATCCTATGATAGCAGCAACAGTCATTTGGTAGTTAAAACCTCAGAATGGCACTTGGAAAAAAACCCTCAAATTAAATACAGATTAATAGATTTATTTTTTGAGCATTTGTAGTATCTGAAGGAACCACAATGATGCTTTCAAACTTGATTGAAGCTCTGATATAGACATCTGAGAATAGAGAAATCAGAATTTTCATTATTATTATTATTATTATTATTATTATTATGCTAAGATTCTAGTGTCTATTGGAATCAATGACTTTATGAATTTAATGTGGATTTTATGAAGAAGAGGATGTTGGAATTCATATTATGTATTCATAGTGCAAGGTATGCCTATACAGCACTGCAGATCAGCAGTCATCTCCAGAGAGACCTGGATGGAGGCTGGGCTGAGAGGCTTATACTACACTTCCTACAGTGAATGACAAATAAAATGAAGCAGAGTAGGAGAATGCTATGGTATGCCTGTAGAGGAACAGAGAAGGAAAAACAGTAACACCACCTGGGAGACATTATAGGGAAGGGAAAACAGCTCATTTAGCTTGGAGGTCTGTCTAGTTGTGAATATAATTTTATTTTAAAGATATTATTTCAAATGGAAACTTTGAACTTGGAGAAAGCAGTTGATTTTGTGGTAATGGCTTGGTTGAAAGTGTTATTCATAAAACTGGCAGAGTGTCATTATACAACGAGTGGCTGTTACAGAGCAACACACTTTTACACAGAAGCTCAGTCGAGGAGACACTGATCAGGCAGAACACATAGAGAAAAGATCAGAGGGAAATTTGAAAGGCAGGTTTCTTTTCTGAGGAAGGGTCTAAAATCCCGGGCAAAGATAAGAGAGGAAGGCATTATTAAAATCTTTTTCAGATACTTGTCTCTGAATGCTGCAGTAGTAAATTTGGAACTGTTAAATTTAGGGGGGAGAACCACTAAAAAGCAGAATGGTGAACTTTGAGTTCCTTCTGTATCCTTCTTGTTGACTTTCAGTTGCTTTTCTCTGAAAAATTCTAACAGAATTGAGAGATGATTGGGCGAAAACTGGAAACAATGAGAAATGCCCCTCCCCACCCTTCCAGATGTTATTAGTAAAATTCTGTTTTATATAAAAGATTTTTAAAGAATTCAGGATCTGTTAATGCCAGCTTCTGTGTTTAGTGCTGAGCTAAAACTCTACAGGCTAAACACTATAAATTCTCATGGTTTAGAGGAGCAAATGTTAACTTGTGGAAAAAATTCTCTAGAGGAAGTTCACATCATGAATACCTTTCAGGAGCCTTTACATTGCAGTCTGTAGTACTGACCACTGCCAGAGATAAGCTGTAGTAAAATAGTTCCTTCTGTGAGTTATTTCAGAGTCTCACCTGAAGGCTGTCAAGGCTACTTGTGGTAATTCTCTTTGCTTAAAAAATTTGCTAGTTTCTACTTTCCTGCAAAATCATGTCACCTGATCCAGTAGTCTCTAAGGATGAACTTCATCTGCAGATAAATTCTTTTGCTTTGCTGTAGAGCATCTCCCCATAGGCTCTAACTGTTCTTACATTTTTATTTGCAGTACAAATAAGATAAAGTCTTTGTACAAAGAATCTCATAAAATACAGCCAAAGAAAAAAAAAAGGAAATAATCCTGATTCTGTAGCCTGAAAGGTCCTGGGAGCACCTCCAAAGTGACGGAATTCCAAAAATGGTGCTTTCCACTCATAAATTGCTCCACATAATTTTCAGAGCAACCAAACCAACTCTTTACATTGATCTGCTTGTTTTCTTCAGGTGATATGTTACTGTAATAGTCCAATAAAGCCCTCGCAGCCATACCAGTTTGCGCTCAATTATGGCCAACCCGAGCCTTCGCTTTTTAGGTATCTCTGGCTTTGAGCCTGTCTCGGAGCTCCCTCTGGTGCTTCACTGCTCTAGTGCAACTAATAATTAAACGAGAGATACCCAGAAGAAAGGGCTCTTTCGGAATGAGTCGCAGTAAATAGAGGTAATGACCACAAAAAGTCTTTGCGTTCTCAGATTTCAGTGATTACACTTGAAGGAGGGTCAATTTAGATTAGATATATGGAAGGATTTTTTACAATGAGGTGGTGAAACGCTGGAACATGTTGCCCAGAGAGATGGTGGATGCCCCATCCCTGGAAACCTTCAAGATCTGGTTGAATGGGGCTCTGAGCAACATGATCTAGTTGAAGATGTCCCTGCTCATTGCAAAGGGATTGGACTAAATGGCATTTTAAGGTTCCCTCCAATCCAAACTATTCTATGAATCTGTGATTCTATGACTTCTTATGTCAAGAAGAATTAAAATTTTAAAAAAAAGCACCTTTTTCATTTGCTTAACAACCATCTTTTATTTTCAGGTAAAAAAAAAAAAAAGAAATATTTTTGTCTCAAAGTGTAGTATTGGTAACTGAAGCTGTAATAAACCATTATCTGACAATGTAGTACTGAATACATGTATTCATCTTTTCGGCTGTGTTCAGTTTCAGGCCCTTAAGCCAAGAAAGATATTGAGGTGCTGGACTGAGTCCTGTGAAGGGCAATGAAGCCACTGAAGGGCCTGAAGGACAAGTCTGATGAGGAGTGGCTGAGGGAGCTGGGGGTGTTTAGCCTGGAGAAACAAAGGTTTTGAGAGGACCTTATTGCTCTCTATAACTACCTGAAAGGAGGCAATAGTGAGACAGGGGTTGATCTCTTTTCCCATGTAACAAGTGATAGGATGAGAGGAAATGGCCTCAAGTTGCATCAGGGGAACTTTAGATTATGTATTAGGAAATAATTCCTTATGAAAAGGGTGGCCAAGCACTAGAACAGTCTGCCCAGGGAGGTGGTTGAGTCTTCATCTCTGGAGGTATTTAAAAGAAGTGCAGATGTGGCACTTAGAGACATGGTTTAGTGGTGGAATCAGCAGTGCTGGGTTAACAGTTGGACTCAATGATCTCAGAGGTCTATTCCAATCTAAATGATTGCATGATTAAAAGGAGAAATATTTAAAATAAATTGCTGGAGTTGCTTTGCTCTACTTCTATGGTTTCTTCTCCTTGTACTCTTTTTGGACTTCTTTGTTGATTCCACAAAGCTGCTGAACACTAGAAGGCTGTTTTTGGATATTGATGGCTATGGAGTGAGCGTAAAACTGTCCTCTGTAAGGAGACATATTGTAAAAAGTCCAAGTAGACTAACCAAGATATTTCAAACTGCACTAATCTGAGATCAATTGATCTTCAGTTAGCCATTATGATGTCTTTTGATTTCTCCTCATGTAGCATAATTTTCATTCAATCAGTGTTTCAAATCATTTGGCGTCATTGACAGACAAGGAGAGGCTTCTACAAGGACTGCAGCAGCTTGCTTTCTATTTGCTTTTTGTCTCTTCAAAACTGTCCAATTTCTCCAGCATGACATTAAATAAAGAGAAATAATTTGCAGTAATTGCAGCTAACTGTGCTTCCATTCAATGGATGAAAAGAGAATTTTGCTGCCTCTTATGGGACTAAACACTTTATGTGGGTATCTGTTGACGCAAATCAATGGGACCATGTATTGTGAACTGATTTTTGGAGTAAAACTCATTTGTACATATTTGTTTATTTTCTTTGGCAACATTAAAACATAAAGTATCTGTTGGTTCAGAATTTGGCTGCACGTGTTAGTGATAGCTGGAAAATTGAAAACCTCTTTCCAAGGTAAACATTTTTCACCAAAGTAAATTGTTATCCAGGAACCTGAACCAGCAAATTCTTTCTGCTAACATTCTAGAATTCTTGGGGAACAACAGTGAAACCTGCATGCAGAAGGAAAAAAAAAATGAGGGCATGATGCTCTTGGCAATTGAGTTTGCAATTTATTATTCTCTTGTCAGCTTGAATCTGTAGATATTCCTGTCAGTGTGCCCGTATGGGCACCCCATTTAGCCTGTCAAGTCTTCTACACTTCAACAACAGTTTTTGGAGTGCCAACCATGTGTTTGGATCCCACCTGCAAAATGTCAGTTAAATAAGCAATAGTCTCTTGAGAGATAATTGTCTGCAACATGAGTTATTATAAATACTAAGCCAAATGCAGTGAAACTCTCTTGTACTTGCATGTAATCTTATCCTATAATGTCAAGTATTCAGAGAAAGATGTGCTTTAGCTCACATTATTATTGAGGAAATAATAGAATTTTTATAATACTGACTTTTAACAATGAAGTATCCATATAAAATCTTTCCTGCTACTTATTAATATGTGCAAAACCAGTATAATGAATTTAGAGCAAGAGACACTTCTGTGTCCTGACTCCCATGCTCATTCTACTCCATCAGAAGGATTGGGAGAAGGACAAAAACCTTTGTCTTCACAGTCATTTTGCCTAGTCTTTATTGCTGACACATAAGTCTACTAATCCCTTCTTCATCAGAGAGGCTTGTAGCTCACTGGGCAGACAACCTACAATCTTTTTCAGAGTAACAACAGGACCTTTACTTGTAGGCTTCAGTTGCTGATTGGAAGTAGACTTCTGTTTTTCTGTCTTGCCAGCTGAACAGGGAAGTCATACTATAACAAAGGTGTTAAAAAACCTCAAACAAAATAAAATCCCCCAAATCTCTAAAACCTCATCTGAAGTGGTTTGTGCTAGAGAGGAAAAAAATGTGGCACACCTTGAAGAGAAGGCTGGCAGAAATCTTGAACTCTGCTGCTACTGCTGGAAGGGGTACAAGCCTGCTCCAGGAGGGAAGTATGGAAATTGGGGTTGAAGCTGAAGCTGGATGTTTCTGAGGAGCCTTGCTTGGAACTTGGAAGTAAATGTGTTGCTACTGGCGGAATAGCAGTCTTATTCTGTAAGATGCAGAACACAGTTGCAGTATTTGGTAATGATCAGATTGCAAGTCCATCCATGGACTGGCCAGTCATTTTCTTTATATGCAGAAGTTTTTCTTGTGACTTCCTTCAGTGATTTCTTTACAGTTAGGTGAGTGGAAGCATACAAGTTGCTAATTAAGGCAAGTCTGAGTTGTGATAACTTTTCAAGCTGACATTTGAATTATATTCAGTAAATTTATATTTTTGAAGTTCTTTTCTCATAAGTTAGTTTCTGTGTTGACCACAGGGAAGCAAAAATTGTCATGCTGTTTTTCCCGAACTGCTGTTTCAGATTTTGTGTATCTGTAAAGCAAAAACTGAAACATGATAAATTTTTATTGTGGGGAATTTTAAGAAAATAATTGAATAGTGCTTCCATTTGATGCCTACTACATTCCTTCTTGGCTGTTCAATGTTTCTTGTTCAAGCCCTTCTGAAAAGAAAGATATCTGTCTTTAGCAGATGTGACTGAAAAGTTAGAATTATAATTGAAATTGGACTGGCTTTATTGGACATGGTGGCAAGAAAATGGTTGTATTTCAAGAACTTAATAGCATCATCTGCCACAGAATATGTTATCCTGTCTTGCAACTTTTCAAGCTGGTTCTGCTAACGCTTGTTCTCCTTCTTATTACCTGTAAGATTTCCCATTTTCTTTTCACATCATAGAGAGAAGTGGTAATTTTTTTGGTGTATGACTCCTCTGACCTATTTTAGATTTTTCTTTTAGGGTAAGGTGAGCAGCTGTTGCTTCCGGATGCTTAGAGCCCATGCACTTTGCTGAAAGTTACATTAAATATTATAAATCTTTGTATAATATATAAATTTTTGTATAATGTACAAATTAGCAATACAAGTATGTACCCAAACACTTTTTAGGGCCTACTAAATTCCAGTTTTGCTGAGACTTTGCTGAGACTCCAGTTTTGCTGAGAAAAATATTTTAGTAACATTTCAGTTGTGTGTCTTCATCTCATCCCTATCTCTCTTAGGTTGTTTGCATTTTTAAATAGTGGCATGGAGTTTGTGTACTGACACCTATTGAAGGAAAACTTTTCATGGTTGTGTACCATACGTTTTCTGTCCAATTACATGGAATTTAAAGAAGATACTTGAACTTTGCTTCTTTGGAATAGTTTTGCTTCCCTTTGGTATTCCTAACATTGCTTATAAATTTGTTTATATTGAGCAGGGCCTAGAACATGAGAATCCACCTCTCTTCTAAATTTCTCAAACTTAAATGTATAAAACTGGATTTTCTGTTGCTTCTTCTCTTTCTTACTTGTGAATCTTGATGCTTGTCTAAAATACAGTGGAAGAATTGAGAACAACTTCCTCTAAAACATTTTATATGTAGTCTGATTTTCATCAAGACAACATCATTACATATGATAATGACAACTAATTAATAACTCATGTTGGTTTGGTTGTTTTTTTTTTTTCCCAAAGTAGCGATGACAATAATGGTAATTCCCATGATAATAATGCATACAGGACACCTTGAGATGATATTCCAGGTACTAAAGCTGATGCCTGTAGTGCTCAGTTAGTAAGGAGAACTGGAGAAAGGATGCTGAAAGTTATGCTTTCTTTAATGGTAAAGGGAAGTAGTGGCACAAGTGGCACATTTGAATTTTCTATTGCCAGTAATGTGCCTCTGCAGCAAAGAAAGCCAACACCTTCCAAACTCAATGATTTTGTGATTCATTCAGATCATCTGTAACATATAACTTTTTATATATGTCCTAGAACTTTTTATATGCCTCCATATACCTTTAAGCACAGACACAAACAATTTCAAATGTATACAGCTATATGAATATGAATGAAGAAATAATCACACAGATGCATATAAGCTGGTCAGATTTACTTCAGGAAATTATTTGTGAACAGGAGAAAAGTTTTTGTATTGTAAAACATCATCCCCCAAACCAACAAGTCAAAAAAGAAAGTGTAGTGCTAACTCCACAGTGACCTAGATGTCAGATTTAAAAATAAATTACCCAAAATGAAAACTTATAAATGGAATAAAGGCTAAGGAAGAAGTTTAATAAATAAGTAAAATAAATAAGTGGCCAGTCTTCGCGAACGAAGATCTGGGAAAGGTCTTTTTTACCTTTCAAGCCTGCGCAATGGATTTTTTA
>JAWWLV010000088.1:120820693-120831609 GCA_035041135.1 Platyrinchus mystaceus
ATGGCAGTGAGGTCCTCAGGACGTAGGTTTGTTTAGAGTGACCTTCTCTTAGATGGATGGCCTTAGGGGCTAACGAGGTCCATCTGCCCGGGGGACCCGAGATTCGAACCTGCGGTCTTGGCGCTGAGAGACCAGTGTCTTAACCGCTAGGCCACCAGGGGTCCAAGGAAGAAGTTTAACTTGGGGTAAAAGAGACAGTCAACTGTGGGTGGTTCAGTCTCTCAGAATAGAAAACCATCAGCCACTTATCTGTGTGTGTGAGATGCAAGGAAAAATAGTTTTAATGCCTCACTCTACTTATTGACCAAACTGTTTATTATTACTTATCCTAAAGTTTTGCTTCTGGGATTTCCTTAACCTCTGTTTGCAAATATAATCAAGAATTAAACATTTGTACCTCATTTTCTCAGAGAATGCCTGAGGAAATTGATCAGGTATCTGTAATCACAGCAAGAATGGATGGGGCTTCATGTACACACACCAAGTATTCTCTGCAGCTGCATATTTCTTTTCCCATGGTTAGCATTGTAATAGATTTTCAATCCCATAATAAATTTATGCTGTGATAGATTTTTAATCCTATAATAGATTTATGTGTGGTTAAATGCCAACTACTCATTAAGCACAGTATGTGCTTCCTCCTTGATTGCTAAGTAGTGCATTTCCTTTGAAACACACCCTCATGATGCACATATTATTCATGCACAATGGTGCAGGAGGGAAAAAGTCAAAAGCTGGAAGTAAGAAGCAATCTGTGCCTAGCTGAGCAAAAACCCTAAGGCTTTCCATAGCCATTGTAACTGTCCCAATCTTTCTGGGCCAAGAAGTATCGAAGTAGGGACTTGTGGTAATGAAGATTATAGTAAGGGTTCCCATGAGCCAGTAATTGTCACTTGTGACCACAGAAAACACTATCACATAAGTCCTTTCATGAGCATAAGTAAGGCAGAGGAATTTCCGTGGAACTGGGAAATGAAAGAGCTTTGTCAAGTACTCAGGCTTTAAATCTGCAAAAATATTTTTGCTGCTTTCCACTCACCCTGATTTTAATGTGAGATTTTTGTGGACAAAGGTGTATACAATCTATAGAAACCTTTTCTCTAAAGTTATCCCATGGCTTAAATGCCAAGGAACTAGAATTTCTGGAATGCAATGGTTCAACAAATAAATTCAGAAAACTGGAAATAATTTGGAGTGAGATATTTAAAATGTAACCATAGCTTCTGAGCAAAAGGTCAGCAAGGTGGTGAGAATTCTTCCCAAGTCCATGAAACTGCCAGATCTTATCCATAAAGCTGATCCTTCTTGCTTAGCATATTAAATAACTTCAAACAAACCAGCCCTGTCAACTTAGATTGACCATGACCAACAAGGATTGAACTAAGTTTTCAATTTAAGAAAAATTGTTAATGCGCGTGATAGGATATCCCCTCAGAGCACTTCACTGCAGCCCACCGTATCTGTTACAGCACTCAAGGCAAGGCAGTTCAGCCAAGGTATCTGCATGATAGCCCTGCTTGGGGCAATGCTTGTAGCAGATGGTTGAATGGCATTTGATAAATGGAGGGCTAAGAACTTTCTTCTCTTTAACAAATGTCGAAAGAGTGCTATCAATCAATGTTTAAGTAGCAGTAACAGTAGCTTCAAGCTTTCCTTCTCATCTATGCATTTCTGATCTATGGGCCAGATATCTGTAGACCTGCTTTGTGTGAAAAATGAAGCCTCCTGGGACTTCTAAATGCTGCCCTTGGTCTTGGCCAAAACTGCTGGCTTTCTAATAATTCCTAATGAACAGTCAGTTAATTACTCAATTCTGTTAAATTGCAGCCATGTCTGGTCAAAACATGGCTTAAGGAATATGGCAGAATGTAGATTTGAAGAGGGACAAAATACATGGCTTGAAACAATACTTTTGAAATATATATAAAGTCCAGTTGAACCTCAGATTCATTTTTAGGAAGCCAGTTGCTTGGCAGTTTTTTCCTCCCTTGTCTTTTGCTGTTTAAAAATCTTACGAAAGAAAAATACCTGTCTCTGTATTTAAATACTTCCTGGGTTAGAAGGGAGATAAAGAGACTTTACCTAAACTCAGAAATACCTGAAAATAAGATAATAGTGCTTGAAATGTATTAGAGTTAGTCCATCTGCAGTTGGATGCAATATGTGCTTTAAGGAAGCCAAAAAAAAACAAAAATTCCCAATATAAACCAGAGGTGAGTGCCAGTATTCCAGAATGGAGCAAGCTGCATGAAACACTTAAAGATCATTTTGTTGAGACACAGTGTGCAAGGGAGATCTCATTTCAAACAAATGAGTATAGGCAAACAAAAGAGGCTCAGTTTCATTCTGTGAAACCAAAATATTTAAAAGCAAATTCTCTGCCATTGTGAAATGTGGAGCCTACAATGATTTCAATATCTTTCTGCTTTGTAGCAATAGTTCGCCTTAAGAAATTCTATGTTGAAAAACTGAATATATATGGGAAAATATCTGATACACCAAAGGCTTATATCACATAAAATCCATCTTGTGTGGTAGGTCATTTGCTGGAACAGATAATGGGTGTAGTCAGGAAGAGTGGAGAAGGCATCAAGCCTGGGAAAATCACTGGGAAAAAAAAAAAAAGGATTGATGACCTGTTTGTCTAGCATTTACAATGTGGACTCTTTTGACCTTAACACTGTAGGAGATCTGGCCCAATATCAGTGGATACTGCTATCAATGTGCCTTCATGGTGATCCATTGTACTCTCTGTTAGTTTTATCAGTATAGACAGAATCTCTCAATGCTACTGAGCTTTAATTTACAGAACTCCTAGTGTCAGACAGCATGGAAAAAGGAAGAAAGTATCTCCATGGTGACACTTGTTCTGTTGCTGATTATTTGTTTGGATTTTGAAGTAGCAGAGACATAGTTTGGATCAGTCCTAAACCTTGGCTCACATACTTGGGATCAGAACCAGCTCCTGACATGTAACAGTGCTGAAGTGATGCAAAGGTGGTATGTACCTGCATGTCTTGGACTTTGAACTGAATAGATTGTCTGGACACGAAAAATAAGATGAAGGTTGGAGACCCAATCAGATGCTGAGTGACAAAGGGCTGTTTGAGGGAGGATTAGCATCTTGAACTTTCTTCACGATCTTAAAGCCAAATAGCAATCAGGCAATCCTTAACATAGAGAAAGAAAACCTGACAACAAACAGTGTCTAAGGTATGGTTGAGCTGTACAAACCCCATCTTTGCAACGCATTGCAGAATGTGTGAAAAAAAATGAAATAGACAGTAAGGGCCAAGTAAATTTGCCAGAGAATAAATAAATAAAAAAAATCAATAGTTTAGTTAACAAGATGAGTTACAATATGTAGAATCAATTATTTTATTCTGAAAGGAAAGGAAGGGACAAAGTACTGAAACGTAAAGTGAGGTAAGACTAGATTGGATCATTACTTGCAAGTGAGGAACTGAGGCTCAGAGAATGGGAGAATGGCATGGAAAATATGAGGACTAATGGTGTTGAATGACTACATCACAGAGCAGTTCCACCAATGAGCATTTGTGGATAGGTGTCGGGAAGAGAAACTGTTCATTCCCAGATTGGGGAACATAAGCATTTTAGAGGAGAATGTTTTATATATCCTTACTTGTTTTATGAACTTTAACTTTGTTCAGTAAGAAGGCTTAGTGAGGCAAATCTAAATTTTCAAGATGCCTGCAGCTCTTCAAAACCATATTCTACTCCCAGTCCATAAAAAGATTTGGGCTGAGTTTGGTTGTCTAATCAGAATCATCTAGTACTATTAGAGTATATTGTCTTCCACCCAAATGTTGGGTTAGGTCTCCTGTTTCTTCTATATGTTATAATTTTCCCATTTTGTGAAGGTGTCCCAGACACTTTAGGGATTCTCAAATGATTGTAGATAACTACTTTATAAAATCATCTTATGGAGATAAAAGAAAAAAATAAACCTGTGCTTTTAATTTCTTACCCAAAGGTCAGCATTTGTATTGATGCAGTGTAGCAGGTATTTTATCTACATGGGAAATTACCTCTTCTAGAATCATCTAAATAACCTCTTAGAACTTAAAAATTTTCCCCAGAATTTTCTTTCCATTATTTGCCAAGCTAATAAAATGACAGCTTGAGGAGACTGTCAACTTGCCATAAATATTCCTAGCTATCTCCTGCACATTTAATTTATTTCTACATTTCAGAGTGAAAAAATGGGCCAATAAATCATTTTATCGTACACAGATGTGGCTCAGATTACATCCTCCTCTTTACTATTTCTTTGCATGCTCTGATCTGGATTTATCTTGACTGGATTTTTTACTAATTGCCTGTGATTTAGGGGAAAGTCCATAGCTTCACATGTGTTGCATGGTTCCTGGAACAGCAGAACTTCAAATGTGAATAGAGCCTTAGGACACTTTTTCTGACTAAATATAGACTTTAAGGTCAAACTAAGGTACTTTGGAAAAATGGGTAAGCAACTACATTATAACTTATTGAAAAAGGGCTTAACATTTGGGATGCCAATTTCAAAAAACTAAAATAAACAATCACATCCCTCCCCTCAAAAATCAACGTGAAGAAGATACCAAAATAAGGATTTTTCTCTGTGTAAGCAAATCCCTTGGAAGCAATTCTGCCTGGATAGTTCTGTGGAGAAATTAGGTCACATTTGGCTAACATCAGTTTATTGTCAGGGTAACCTGCTCCTTTGGCCACTCTTACTTGACGTGTGTGTGTGTGTGTCTGTGTTTGTGTGTATTTGTGTGTTTGTCTGCACTTTTTCACAAAGGCTCATTAATAGCCTTTATTGAGAATCCTGTGAAGGAGTTGATTTTTATTTTTTTCTTCCTGTATCACTGTAGGTGCTCTAGAAAAATATGGGCCAGAAGGTTACTGAAGGCTTCTTTGATCTTGGCATTAATTTTGGTTTCTTTTTCAGGAAAACCTCTTTCCAGTATAAAAGGTTGAGAACTGCTAGGCTGTTTTGCAGACTCTGAAGACTGTGCTGTAGAAAACAGCCTTCCAATAATAATAACTGTACAAAGCCATTTCAAAGTAACCTCCTATTATCTAGTCAATAAGGAACAAAGAACAAGGACATTTGTTTTTGTTTTTGTTTCTTAATCTGAAAGAAATCCAGAATTTAAAAGCTCTTTGGCCTTTTCAAGAACAACAAGTTCACATGTGATTTAGTCATATGGCTGCCATAAAGTTGTGGTGCTGTGCTTTCTTAAGAGCTCTGTTATCAGTCTGATATTTAAAACATCAAAAGTAATGCTGTAGTGTTGCAGATTATTCCAAGATATACACACAGCTTCAGGAGATGTCAACTTTTCCTACATACTCACACTTTTATGAGTGCAGACAACACTAAATTATTTGTGATTTTAAAATAGTGAGAAATATAATGTTCTCAACCAACCCAATATGTGTCACACACCAGAAGTGTACAATGTTCTGAATAAACAATCCCAATAACACAAGTATAAACAGCAAGTAAACTCCCACACCTCACAGAAAAAAATCACTCTGAACTGAAGACATTATAAAATGGCTTTGTGGTTGCACAGACCTGGGGCTAGCATGGACCAGAGCCCATCACAATTTGTGAAACAAGGAGCCTTGGCTTTTAGTAAAGGCAGTGATGCAGCACATGGGTCTGAACACAGCACAGCTATTATCTCAAAAGGCACTAATGGAAACTAAGGCACTAGAGGAAGTGCTCAAGTTTTAGCCTAAACTGTGAAGTTACTGGCATTTCAAAACCAACTAACAATGATATTTAATAAGTTGAGCTAATTGGTAGTATTGTGGAAATGGAGAACAGAAAAGAGGGGGAGGGAAGTTCTGGGTAATGTCAAACATATTAGCATGACCTGAAATGTATTAAAAAACCAAGAACTAATTTTAAAGAAAAAATAATTAAGCACATGGAGGTAAAAGGAAAATAGGATAAAATGCAATATTAGGTTACCAGACACTGATCTTGAAGTTTAGCCCAATATTATTCTTTAATAAAAATGGATTTTTAGACTAGAGAAATACAGTATATCTATCTGGATTTCAGTAAAGTGTTTGATATGCTGCCACATAGGAAATTACTAGTTAAACTGAAATAAATGGGAATTAGAAGAAAAATTGCAAGGTGAGTAAAGAGTTGGCTAAAAAGAAAACTTCATGGATGTTGCTTAAAAGGGAACTCAGGCTGACGGGAAGTTACTAAAGGATCTATGTTGGGCCACTCTTACTTAATATTTTTGGTAGAAATCACTGACTGAGAAAGATAACAATGTTTAAGAGTACCTGTTGATGACCCAGAACTGTGATTCTCCATGCTTGAGGGCCACACATTGTCTTTCAGAAGAACTAATCTGGCTTGCATCCAGGTGAGACTACCTTTCCCAAAAAAAGTCTGCCATGTGCAAGACAGCTGGCCATAGGCTTGCATGTTTTTTTCAGTGAAGCAGAAGCCATCTCCCATCTCACCAGGGTATTGGCTCCTCCCCTGCCCATCACTGGGTACGTGTTTAGCAGGTCTGAAACTCCTGTCAGAGCATCATCTCATGGGGTAGTCTCATTACAAATCTCCCCAGGAACACTCTGAAGAGCCATAGAGCAGCATTAGCACAGAATTGTGTCCAAGACAACATGCCCGGCCTCTCAGCAGGGCATATTGGCTCCGGCACAGTGCGTGTGAAGGCTTTGACCTGACTCCTGGGTCAGACCTGGCTGCCCAGGTTGGCACTGTGACTCAGATGTAGACAAACTCCAAGATAGTTTTGTTTGTTTAGCCTACCAAAAGGAAGGCTGAGAAGAAATTGAATTATACAGTAATTGCAGGACTGGAATTATAGTAAATTGTTTCCTTAAGTAAAAGGAAACTGCATTTGATGCTCCTCCCAGTCTTTTGTCCCAAGCTTCTAAGTTGTGTCTAACTGACTGTGTGGGACTTCTGGCAACAAAGTCTTGCCATGATGGTCCATGATCGAAGGTTGTACACCTAATTAATTCTTAAATATAGTTGGAGATGGAGCTTTCTACCATCTTTCTGCAACTTTGTGATGTTGCAGGATCTCCAGAAGAAATAAAGTCCTTGTGGTCTGGATAGAATAGACAGCAAGAAACAACATTGCCAAAAGTTAAGAACAACTTACTGAGAGCAGTACAAGAAACAGTAAGGGAGTGTAATCTCTGCCTGAAAGAGGGTGGAGACTTTTTGAAGGAGCCAGGAAAGCAGCATTTTGGTAGACAGGCCACGTGCCTCTATTGGAAAAATAGAGTCATGTATTGGGTTTGCAAGGTTTTGGCAGCAGGGGGCTGCAAGGGTGGCTTCTGTGAGAAGCTGCCAGAAACTTCCCATATGTGTGATGGAGCCAATGCCAGCTGGCTCCAAGATGGGCCCACTGCTGGCCAAGGTCAAGCCCATCAGCAATGGTGGTAGTGCCTCTGAGATAACATATCGAAGAAGAGGGGTAGGGGGTGGGGAGGGATTGGTGCAATTGCAGCCAGAGAAGAGAGGAATGAGAACATGTGAAAGAAACAACTCTGCAGACTCCCAGGTCAGTGAGGGCAGAGGAGGAAGATATGCTCCAGGAACCAGAGAAGATATTACCTGCAGCCCATGGTGAAGATCATGGGGAGACAGACTGTCCCTCTGCAGCCCATGTAAATCCATGGTAGAGCAGACTGGGAGTGATGGCGTTGTCTTCTCAAGTAACCATCACATGTGATGGAGCCCTGCTTTCCTGGAGAACTGAACATCTGCCTGCCAATGGGCAGTAGTGAATGAATTCTTTGTTTGTTTTTTTTTTTTTTTGCTTGTATGCATGGCTTTTGATTTCCCCATTAAACTGTTGTTATCTCAACCCTCACGTTTTCTCACTTTTACCCTTTCAATTCTCTCTCCCATTCCCCAGGGGTGAGTGAGAGAGTGGCTATGGTGTTTAGTTGCCAGCTGGAGTTTAACCATGACAGAAGTAAAGCCCAGAAAGAAGTAGGGGAGGTAAGGTGTTTTTAAGATTTGTTTTGTTTTGTTTTTTCTCCTCATTATCCTACTCCAATTTGATTGCTAATTAATTAAATAATTTCCCCAAGTGCTGTCTGCTTTGCCCAAGACTGTAATTGGTGAGCGATCTCACCCTGTCCTTATCTTGACCCATGAGGTTTTAGTTCTATTTTCTCTCCCCTGTCCATCTGAGGAGGGGAGTGATAGAGCAGCTTTGGTGAACACCTGACATCCAGACAGGGTCAACCCCTTGCAAGGCAACAGATAAAGGCAGTCAGACTTGTGTTTTAGGGAAACTCAAGGCTTCTAATATGGAAAGCTGTTATAATCATTCTATGTGAGTCTGCCAAGGAAATGTCCATTTATCCTCACAGATGATGATGGAGCTGACACAGGTTATCTCCACTGTCTTTCACAGAAGCTGTGCTTGTTTGAAATGACCAGTTGCTCAGATTTTAGACTCAGCAGTGAGTCTGTCCTTTTCACAAAGCAAGAAAAACTGAGCAGGCTGGAACTGATTGACCCTAGTCATTCAGTCAAGTAGTGATAAAGGATCCATAAGCAATTAGGGTTTTTTTCTTTTTTTGCTTTGTGGGATTTTACAGTCAGAAGTGACACTATCATTTTGGCAGATGATGAAGAGTCTAATGGTGTAGACATCAGCTGACCCATTAGTAGAGTAAGTTTAAAATACAGGAAACAGAATAGGTTCTTTGGTAAGAATAGAATTTGCTGCTGCTTATTTTGTAAAGTAAGATGTATGACGTTTCTGGTTTCATGTTGTAGACTTCAATGTGTTTGGGTCACGTAAGGTTTTATTTCTGTGGAACAGAACAGTGCTCTGAGGAAGTATCCTTTCCAACACAGCCAGAACGGGCTGCCAGAGCAATTGGACTGCACACAGCCTTAGTGTGGTGCTTCCTACAAAGGGAGCGTGGCAAAGAGTGTGGGGAAGCAGCTGGACAGACCTTTCCTACATGTTGGTGGATGACAGGTAGAAATTGAACTTTAAATGCTGGGCAGGCTTTGGTTAGAAACTTGCCAGCTTTCCCAGTCAGTCCCTTTCCTGCCTCCTTGGGAGGCACCTAAAGGATGAACTGAGGACTGGAGAGCCCCAGGGTTTCCAGTTAGCTGGAGAAATTGTCCATCCTGAGTTCAGGGATCTCCGTGGCCTGGAGATGGGAACTCTGTGATCAGTTTACAAGTTGGCTAAAAAGAAAACTTCATGGATGTTGATGTCTCTGAACCAGTTCTACTGCATGAATGACCTCAGGTTAAAGGTCCCAAGCCCTCTGAGTTCCACAGCTCTGTTTGAGCTGCTCTGGGGCTGGTGTTGGAGGAACAATGCAAACTGCAGTTAGCACAGTAATAGCATACTGGTTATGCAGAAGCCCTACACTGACTTGCTTTAGACTAGTATTCAGTAATGCACAGCTGTTACTGTTACTATTAACAATAAATGTGTTCAATCCAGCTGGTGACTGCCAGGGATCTTAGGAAACACATTTCATTTTGGAAACACCTTGTGTTTAAGAATTTCTGAAACTAAATATGGCTGGACTTCAGTTCTGTGAAAATTTTCCAGTGTTTGGCTTTTCGTCCCAAAGCAGGATGAAAAGTATTCTGGTAATTTGGAAATTATCACAGAATGGAAATTCATCTCCCTGGCCAGCTCTATTTATGAACTCATTAATTCAAGTACTCATCTACCAACAAAAGGTTTCCTAGCCTTTAATTAAATTGGAAGTCTGTGCTTTAGTGTTGTCCTTCTGTTTTTGTTTCCAGACCTTTTTTGAGACTTTCTACCTTTCCTTTCTGTTGGCTATGATGGCACTTGGAATGCATTAAGAAATTGTAAGAATGCCAAGGAGTTTATTTTCTTGTGAGATTATATATGACATTTGGAGAACAACTCTTTAGCTAGAAATCGTTTCTCTCCTTTAAGGAGACTATTTACTTTTGACTGAATTATTTAAAAAAACCTAAAAAACCCCAGAGTAAACAGTAAAGCTGAATGCCTCTTTTCTAGATGTTCCTCATGAATGTGGTCTTACTCTCAGAATGTTTTATATGGTGAGGCAGAAAAGGGCCACTCTTCATTTGGTGCTTCATTTTAGGCCTCCAGATTTGAAAATCTTGGCCTGTGGTCATAAGTATTCGTTCTTTGTGCACCTTTCAGAAGACAAGTCTGATTGTCTTACTTTGTTTTTGAGTCATTATTCTCTGTGCTTTGTTTTTGCCAAATGTCAAAATATAGCTGTTTCTCTGCTTCAGGGATATATTATACTAAGTGCACTGGAAAAAAAACATTGGCAAATGATATAATACTCTGGAAAAGAGAAAGAGATTTGGATGGTGCTGGGGGGAAAAGAAGAAAAAGAAAAAAGAAAGAAAGAGTGCCCTTGCATCATACAGCTGGCAAATTTTGTCAAGCCAACAGCCAATCAGAGTTAATACGGCTTTACTCTCAATAAACCTGCAGCAACGTTATTATGGTTTCACTATACTGTTTACGAAAAGCTGAGCTAGTCTGGAAGGCATTACATGGAAGACAATTCTAGGAAAAAGGGAAAAAGCTCTGTAATCATTGACAGTGCTCGTGTCTGAAACTTGGTTTTTGAATGTACATTAGAATCCATAAAACTAAATACTGAATAATGGAGAGAATGTGTTACTTCCTTATTTTAAAACAATAATATGCTTTCTACTATAGTAACTACTAAATTTAGTGTTTATCTCATCTATGTATCTCTACAGAAAAAGAGAGCAAGGATGCTTGGGTTACATGTGCCTTTGCACATGTTCCACTTCACAAGCTGCTCAGGGCTGGCATTTCTAATCTGAAGTAATCATATTCCTTGTTCCAGCATAAGATTTTCAAGGCAGCCTGCTGCAG
>JAWWLV010000088.1:120831626-120850351 GCA_035041135.1 Platyrinchus mystaceus
GTTGTGTGCGTGTCTATATTTGTACATATGTACACACACACACACACACACACACACACACACACACACACACACACACACACACACACACAGAATCACCAGGGATATACTTACTCTCTCATGCCTGGGGTTTGCATGTGTGGATGAGAGTCTTTCAACTACACTTTCTCCCATCTTGCTGCATATTCTGTTCTCTCTTGGTGTGTAAAAACACAGATAGCCCTGCAAGGCAATGTGTCTTTTGGCACACCTACACTTTGTCGTGGAGTACCTCTCAAGACAGCATTGTTGCTGAGCCTGCCATGAACTGGAAACACGTTCGATACCTCTGGCTATGCTGAGTACTGGTACTACTGTACTGCTTCTGATACAGCTGTACTGCTTCTGATATAGAGGTCTGGTAAGCTCAGGTGCCTTTGCACTATATGAAACTGCTCTTTGTACCTCAGAATAAATAGAGACTTTTGTATCTCAGAGCTGTTCTTCAGCTTGAGATCTTAAAATTTAGGGGGAAGTAAAACCATATTCTCTTTTGTTGACCAGGAACCCACCTACCTATGACATTTAAATGCAAAGTATTTAAAATGAGTTAAGCAGTAACAGAGGCTCATGGAGTTTTTGCCATTTCTCCTTCAGTTGACTACTTGTGACTAAAATCTGGAAAAGACTAGCATTTTTCTAATCTTTAATGTGTCTAGACAGCATTTTTGAAAGTTCAAAATCACACAAAAGCTTAAAGTTCAGTGTTTGTCAGTTAAATGCAGATGCCTAAAGGAGTGTGTGGGTGTTAGGCTTTGAAATTTCACAATTACTTTCTAGAGTAGTACTCTAGCCCTGGGTTTGCTGCATGTCTGTAGGAAACACACACCAGGGCTGGTTGACCTAACTTGAGCCCTGGAAGCAGGAATGCACAGGGGACTTTAATCATTACATATCTCTTGAAAGGCTGAGTGTGAGTTTGTTTGTTAACTTATGAGGTGATGGAAGAAGTCCTCTAGATTTTCCCTGTGCTGGATGAGCTGAGCTACCACATCTTAGTATTGGTGTGGAATTAGCACTTAAGTGTAAAGTGAACCAAAGCAGGGTTTGCTTAAATATCCATGTGCACATCTGTGGCTTTGTTCAATTCCTACCCCTAGCTGTAAAAATTACTTGTTAAATGCTGTCATCTATCCAGTGTAAAACATCATAGTTGCTTCTGAAATCTTGCTGTTTTAAGGGGCTTCTAGTTTTTTACTGGGCCAGTAGGACAGACCACAGAAAATCAGGACTGTCCCAGTGGTATTTTTCTGGAAACCATCAAGGACTCCAGAGGCAAAGCAGTTCAAACACATGAGCAAGTGCCTTCAGGACAGTAAAAGAAATGCTAGTGTGAATTTAGATCATTAGCATCTTTGAAAATCTACTCCTTTTAGCCGCAGCCTTTTCTGCAAGATTTGTGAGCAGTTTTGTCCAGCTGTTGGTTATGAGCATTCACCGTGTAAACAAAAGAACTGCCCATGCCATCTTGTAAAATGTGCTCCAGCCAGCACTATGCTTTGAGACAGCCCCAAGGTGTAAGGTAAGATATCATTGAGGAAAGTTGCCCTGTACTCAACCCATTTATGAAAATATTTGCATCACACAACTTGTAGTAGTGGAAAGAGAAACACTTGTATGGATTACACATCTGTCCTAAAGCAGAGGCTGTATTTTACAACATCTGGTTTGACCACTGGAGGTCAGTGTTTTGGAGCAGAATGGACATTACCCTGTTTGGTAATCTTCTGCTATGGCCATAAAGACAGGAAACACTGTACCAGACATTTTAATGCATCACTGTGGTGTTTATTATGTGTCATCTTGGCTTGACGTAGGAATATGAGAGCATTCAGAAGCAGTCAAGGGGTTATATTTTTCATAGTGGGAGAACAGCTGCAGAGAACATAGTTATGACTCACAGATTACACAATAAAGTTGCATGTTGCAGAGTGCAATCGTGGTTTAGTGTGCTAGATACGCCTTACTGACGTCACTCATAATGTGACACCAGGGCAAAACATTAGCAAAGCCAATAGGAGTAATTGCCTAATAGTACATCAGGCTTCATTTAGAGCTATGAGAGCAGCTCTAACAGCTTTAGCTCTTCTGCTTGCATAGCTCCCATTGGCTTCCCCCTGTCCCTCAGCTCCTTTCCCTCCTGTTGGTGATGAGAAAATGCAGCAGGTGTGAAAAGCAATGCATGTACATACTCTGTGTTTTCTTCCATGTTGCTGGGATTTGGAGGCTTTAAAAAAAAAAGTAACCAGTAGTGTACCCCACCAATGGTCAGTAACTAGAAGTATATGCAAGAGGCCAATACTGGGTCTAAGGCTATTTAACAACTTCATTAATTATATAGATAATGGAGCAGAGTGCACTTCAGCAAGTTTCCAGATGACTTATGAGGAGAAGCCGATATGCCAGAGGATCATGCCATCATTCTTAGGGACCTCAACAGACTGCAGAAATTGGGTGAAAGGAACCTCAAGAAGTTCATCAAGGGGAAGTGCCTCATCTTCCATCTAGGGAGAAACAACCCTGTGCACCAGTAGAGGCTGGGAAATACCCAGCTGGAAAGAAGCTTTGCAGGATAGACCCTGGAGATCCTGGTAGACACCAAGTTGACCATGAACCGGCAGTGTGCTCTTGAGGCAAAGAAGGCTAATGATGTCCTGGGCTGCATTAAGAGGAGCGTGACCAGCAGGTTGAGAGACATGATCCTTCCCATCTCCTCAGCAGTGTTGAGGTCACAGCTGGCGTACTGGGCCCAGTTCTGGGCTTGTCAATTCAGTAGAGATATGAACATACTGGAGAGGGTCCAATTAAGGACATGGAGATGATGAAGGAACTGGAACAGCTCTCCTATGAAGAAAGGTTGAGAGAGTTGGGGCTGTTCAGCATAGTGAAGAGAAGACTTGAAAGGGTCTTATCAATGTATGTAAATATCTAAAGAGAGAGTCAAAGAGGACAGAGCCAGGCTCATTTCATCAGTGTGTAGTACCAGGGCCAGTGGCAATGTGCACACACTGAAACACGGGAGGTATCCTCCAAACACCAGGAAACACTTTATCACTGTGGGGTTGGCCATGCACTGATATGAGTTTCCCAATGAGTTTTCCATTCCGAGTTGTGGAATCTCCATCCTTAGAGATATTAAAAAACTGCCTGGCCATGGCTCTGGGCAACTGGCTCTAGGTGGCCCTGTCTGAGGAATGAATTGGACAGGATGCCCTCCAGCAGTTCCTTCCCACCTCAGCCATTCTGTGATTGTGTGATTCTATGAAAAGGCCTCACTTTTCTCCTCCTATCCTTCTCTCTTCATTTCTTCTCCTGTCTCCTGAGCAGACCTATGCTCTCCACATTGGTGGGGACAGAGGTAAAGTCTGGGAGTGATGTGAGGGGCTGAGTAGAGAGAAATGCTGCATCTCTCACATACTTAGAACAAAACTAACTAAAGTCAGATGTTTGGTACAGAGCCCTACCTGACCTGATCCTCATAGAGGTATATTCTTATGGCACCAGATTCTTTTTGCCCACTCAGGGAAGGTCAGACTGGCTGGAAGAAGTGGGAGGTAGAGAAGCAAAAAGTGCAGACACAGAACCTTAACCTCTAATTCCTTGCAGATACCTCCCAGCCCCTCTATGTCACCTATATCCTCTGCCTTGCTCCAACTGGCACTTCACTAATCTTTCCCAGCCTATCCTACTCCACTCATCTTTCCCAGCCTATCCTGCTCCACTCAAGAACATATTTTGTCATTCCCATAAATTTATACCACTGATAACTAAGAGAAAAAATAGGTCATTTTGTCCCTCTCTGTCAGGGAAGCACAATTCACATCTAGGAAGTCTTCATTGGACTTTTTTCATTATTGCCATGTTACCAATAATAAATAAAACCACACCTGAGACGTGCAGCCAAATTCTGCTCAGATTTTCATTGGTTCAAATCTTGAATATGTAATAAATTAAGTCAACTAATGCCTGATTTACTGTGTCTTAGGAGAGAAAAGAACTTGGCTTGTTTGTAGAGTTTATCATTCATATACATTTTCTATTCAATACAGAGAAAGGTATAGGGAATGGAAAATCATGCTAGTGGGAAACAGCTGGCCTATTCCTGTCAGTATTTTAAATTACGTGAATAGGTGTGCCAACCTACTATTTTTTTGTTTTGCCATTCAAATGGAATGGTTATGGTTATAAGTATATGCAGTTTCTCTCACCATTTTCAATTTCTTAAGAAAAAGAGTTTTGCCTTACAAAACTTAATTTCTGGTAGCTGAAAAACACGGATTATATTTTTCTGCTTTAAAAGAGTGACAAAATCCAAAATATCTTGGGAAAAGTAAGATTTGTGGTAGATCATCTTTCCTGCCAGAAAGATTTTCACTGAAAGAAAACAGGTCACTCAGAAAACTGCCCAATTTACCCCTCTTTGAAAGGGGGGATATTTTGAAGGTCTTCTGACAAAATGGATATTTAATTCCTGCTTGGAAAAGCAAAGGTGACTTCTGTGATACATTTTTCCACAGAAGAGTCAATAGAATCAGGGCTGAGGAGAGTTAGGTTTCATCATGTTTCATTGTTATGCTATGTCTTCAGGAGCATAAGCACATGACTGCCTTGATCCTGGAATATAGTTTAAGTCAAACAATAGAAGGTAAATTCTTGCAGTACAATTTCAAACACCCTTTCCTGAGAGTATCCTGCCCAAGAAGTGTTCACACTCTTTCTCTTTTTTCTCAGGGCCAATTTTTTTAGCAATTCTCTCACTGTTTGCTTGACCTTTTTTGGGCTCTCTCACAATGGCTTCCATCTGTTTCTGTATTTCATGTAATTCATTAAATAACACCCACTGAAACATCCTATGAGTCATTAGCTTATTGTGTCATGGGTCTTGCAAGTGGGCTGTGTTTAGGTGGTGGCTCCCACAGTTTAGTGCTCTGAACTTCAGTAAGAACTTCACATCTTTCCTCATTGAATTATGACTGCCAGCATCCACAGAGTTTCACCCCAAACACATCACAACAGCATGTTTTTGCTGGTGGCAGATAATGGAGGCTGCTAAGGGCTCACTTATGCATCTTAGCAGAGCTCTGGACCTTCTTTGGCCCCTGCCCTGACAAAGTGTCAAACGTATAGTGAAAGGCAATTACAGGAGTGGGTTAATTGGACTGCAAAACTAGTCGTACCAACAATGGCAGGAAAAGAGGAAAGACCTAATTCTCTCATTTGGGTATTCATGGTAAAAAGTTGGCTTCAATATCATATGATCTCTCTACAGGAACTTCTACAATGTCATGCTGGGGTGTCATGTATGCAGTGTAGCCTTTAAAGAAAGGTTTAAGCGGAACACAGAATAGTGTAAGAAGCAAGCTACCAGTGTGACAGCAGTTAAGACTGTGTTGAGTAGGGGCCCATAAAGATAATAAAAATTATTGCAGGTTCCAAGAAGGTTATTCATATACACTCAGTTGGAAGACCATTTGAGTTGCAATTACAGGAAACTCTAAGTATTAGAGGAAGGATTGAATATTTTGTAAACTTTCTCTGACTAAGTAGAATGAGCCACAGCACTAGATTGGAGCTGGATTGAGCATATCTTCTGGCAGCACCTCAGATCTGTAGTATAGTCCAAATGCATAATGAGAGCCATGGCTTTTCCTTTCTCTCTTGGTCCCGACACAGGCAGCAGATCACAGGGTGAGCCTGCAAGCTACCTCTGCCACAGGTGTTCCCACAGAGACTGTGCAGATTTGCTTGAGATGTGAGAAGTTCCTCAGAGAATAAAGGGGAAGCAGAGAAGAAGGAGGCAAAGGAGCAAATCTCCTACTTGAAGGCATGAGAAGTCATGGAACTGCACTCATGGCCACCAGCAGAAGGCAACAGCTCATCTGTTGTGCAAAGCTGTGCAAAGTATCATTCAGCTGAACGCTCCATTTAGTGCTGGAAATGACAATTGCCACATTGTACTCATTATAAGCTTCTAACTTGTGACTAGGAACCAGATTCCTCAGCTAAAACTTTTATTGAAGTTTTAATGACTTGTTCTCTTTACTATTTCAGATTCTTTTTTTTTTTTTTTCATCTCCTCATTTAAATGCCTGTTCTCTAAAGTACAGGGCACCCAGAATGGTGTGCCTAGACTTCTCTTTTCTTCAGAAATTTTTTCGCCTCTGTCCTGTGTCACCTTCACTAGCTTCCTTTCCATCATCAAATTAAAATATAAGTTACATTCCTGAGGGCTGATTCTTTTTTATTGCATCAGATTTAGACCTGAGTAGCTCACCGGCTTTATTAGAATTGACTGTGATTAAATAAAGAAGAATTAGACCCCTTTGTTTTTAAAGCTACCCATCGATTTCATCCACCCTGTCTATCATCTTGTACGCAAGGCAACACTAACACATTGAGTCTGCACGTGCTTCCATTGTCTGGATTCTTTTCTATCCCTTTTCCAAGACTTTGTGTTCTTTACATCATTTTCTATCCTGTCAAACAATCTTTTCCATTTGAGCCACTGCCTTGCCTTCAATATGCCATTATAAAAATGTCTTCTAAAGTTTCTGATTGAACCTAAGCATGACCAGAAGTAAAAATGGCAAAGCAAAGAATGTCTCCAAGAAAGGGGAAGTTTGGCTTTATTCTTCACAGCCTACATTGGTAGGAGCTGAAGGTCTTCAGTCCTAGAGGACTGGATTGTTTCTAATGCTGGGCTATACAGGAAAAAATTATTTCCATTATAGCAAACTATCTGGCTAACTTAGTAATTATCGGATTAAATAGGATTAGACATATTAGGGATATTCCAGATGATTCTGGTCAATAAAACGAATGAAATTCTCTTCCATGGATACTTGCATAGAAATGTTACTGTAGGGTAATAGTCTGCATGCAAAAGCTGTTTCCAGCTTTGGAAAACATACAATTTCCATGCACAGCTTCTGGTGCAGTCAGTGCCAGCAAGCATGAGCTCTGTGTGGAATCTGACAGCATTTCTACCTCAGGGAATGACTGTGTGTAGTTTCAGCTCCTGAGAAAGACCACAGAGAAAGCAGAGAGCTAACAAAAAATATGAGAAAAAATGGAAATGTTGATATGAAAGAATATTTATACTCTTCTACTTGACTGAAAGCCTATGGATAGAGCTCTCCAATCCAAATCTTCCAACGATACTAGAGTTTAACTAACCTAACCCCATCAGTAGATGGCCAAGTGAAAAGTTCTGATCCTCAAATTCCTCTTGAGCAATTTCCAGCTTGTAGGCAGCTGAAATCTGTAGGCACCACTGCCTTCAATTTTCACATTCCGTACAAGTTTATGTTTTTTTTATGAACTGCACCCTGCAAGGGCTTAACTTTGAGTGTCATCTGTAGCAGGGTGCCTGTCAAATAGCCAAGCATTTTGAGGATCCACAGATTAGATGTTCCTCTGCCTGTGTAGCCTAAGAAAACCAAAATGCTGCGTGCAGAGTGAAGACACTAAACACCACTGGTTCTTCATCAAATAGGCAGTGGCAGTGGTAGTGACTCAGTGACTATCATTTCCTTTTTCTGTCTCATTTTGTTTTGTTTTTTAGTATGCTGCTCATGGCTAGCACACTCTTCTAGGCTCTGGAAGACATAGGTTTATTTCCTTTCTCTTCCTGATTTACAATACCAAGCCATTTCTTGCTAGCTGCATGAGATATTTTCCCTCATGTGCTGACTGTTCAATACTATCTGGAAGTGCCCAAGCCATTATGTAAGAAGCTTAGACTTTTAGCTTGTGGTTGATAATCCTCCCCACAAATGGAGATTTGTATTATAGGGCTTTAGTAGTGCTTACGTTACTTTGTCAGTCTACCTCTTAAGCATCCATCCAAGGGCTTTGGTCCCTTGGCTATAAAAATGGGAATGATTGGGTGGAAAAAGATTTAAGAGATTTTTCTCCAAAACAGTGTAATTTACCTGAAAGAAAAATCAGATTTTTACTCACTTGAACATATTTTAATGACAAAGTATAAGGGGACCATTAGAACAGTTGCAGATGATTTGTGTGAAATGGCTCAGTTACAGCAAGAACTACATGAACTTTTACCCTGAACTCAAACCAAGATCTTTCTCTCTTTTTCTTTTTTTTTCCTGATGTACTAAGTTGTTTAGTTAAACTTTTGGTTTGTTTCTTTTCCTGTTCATATGCCTTTTTAGCCCTTATTTCTGCTGGGAGTATACTCAGCTGCCACCAGGAAGGCTGGTTTGTGAGACTCACAGCTAGCTCTGTTCTGTGTTGGGCAAATTTGTCCCTGTTGCAGCAGTAATAGAGTTACACCAGTCTTCCTAATCTTTTCAATTTAGAGACCATAACTGGATTTCAATACCAGAAAAAGAGGTGAGCTTCTTTCTTTTGACGTCAGCAGAGATACCAAAAGATACCCAAATGACAGGGTAGAGATGAGCAAAAAACACAGATCAACGGTCCATGTTCAATATACAACAGCCTTGCCCATGCACATCCTACTTGTAGTGCTCTGTCAAGGCATTACTCCCTAAAAAGTGCTTCTCATTCACACTGGTCATCAGCACAAGTCACAGAGCAGTAATGAACAGGGACGACTGGGCAAGAAAGGACAGAGAAAACAACCACTGTACAGTCAGCTGTCCAAATTTTTTTTTCTTGCTATGAACGAAGCTACTTCAGCTCTGTGGCTGGAACTTGGCAGCTCTTCTTTGAGTTCCTTAAAAAGAAACAAAATTGTTCTACCATCTGTGAGACCCACTTGTCCTTTCCCTTTCCTCACACATATGCTCACTACATTACGTTACCAGTTGAATATAGCAACATATGCATGCAAAGCTTTCCAGCTCAGATGCAGAGAGATTCTTTTACAATTATGGAGTCAGCTGTGCAGCAGAACTGCTCTGCCCCAATCACTTCACCTGTCATTGTTTCAGCGGAAGGGAAATATGGAATGGCAGTAGAATTTTACATAGGCAGAATGTGGTAGCCATGAATCAGTCTGGAATATGGCCAGTGCACCATGATGTGAGACCATGGGCCAGTAAAGCACTTAATTATGCACTTCACTGAAAGCAGGTGAATTGTCTTACTGACTTCTCATATTCTGAAAATTAGTCTTGGGATTGAATGTTTTGTTGGGCTAGGTCCTTAAATCCCTCTTCCATGAAAACACAGCCAGATCGTGGATAACTGGGTATGTGCCTTTGTACGTTGTAGGCAAATGTAATTTTACTCTCCTGAACAACAAAGTGGTGTGACAAGAACTTGCTCTGATCCAGAAAAGGTGATTTCCATTAATGTAATGCAGAATACACTGTACCTCACTGTGGGGCTTAGGTATATGGACATGCTACTGCTATCACACGGTTGACCTGCTCCAAGCAAGGACAAAGCTTGCAGCTGCCTGCCTGAAACATAACCTTCTGACTGACATAGCCCACTGTGTCTTTACATTCAATTGTAAAGTTTAAATTCAGGGACCTTCCTCCAGTCTCCATTATTTAGTAGTTTGGGGCTAGGGAACAAATTCAGAAAGGTCAGTGGCCCACCATTGTTTTTGTAACTTCTCATCAAAACTTATATGAATTTTGGCTTTTCTTTTAAATATCAGCTTTCAACACCTGTGAAGGAATTCATTAAGATATAGAATAAAGCAATCTTTGCCTGCAAGCATATAAATTCCTCAAGTCATACTCCATTGGTGCACAGGTTGACACAAGCTGCTTTTGAGGCGGGATGAATTTCACACAGAGTGAATATCATCCTTTTTTCACATATTAAAGAGCCAAAGAAAGACCAAGAAAAATTGGTTTCCTTCTCTTCTAGCATAAAGGGGGCCAGATTCTCAGCTGGTCTATATTAGTACAGTTTCTTGAACTCTTTGGAGTGATGCTGATTAGAACCATCTGAAGACCCTGTCTGGGATGTCTTGCTATTTTTACAAAACTGTATAAAATCGATCTACTCAAGTCTCAGTAGCTATGAAAAGAAGCCATACTACGTGGTGCATTTTAGCAACCAGAAGCAGAAGAGAAAAAACGTGTATGGGGTAATATTTTTTTTTTTACATGAAATGTAACAAACACGTGGAAAAAATTACCAAGCAAATTACATATTTAAAGACTTTAAGACTATGCTTTGGAAGCACTAATGAATTTATGTCTAGCATCAAGAACATTGTTTTTTAAAGTGGGTGTTTTTATTCGGCATTATTAATGAACCATTTGCTCAGCCTTTTTTAACCAGATAAATGTAGATCATAAAAATCTACTATATGTCTCTTTTTAATTAACTATGTGAAAAAAGTATTAACAAGGCAAAATACATACTAAGAAGCTTTCATAGGAATATTGCAAGTATTTATAATAAAATGCTCCCGAAAAAACCAGTGAAAAGTTTTGAGTTCATTGCCTATTAAAATGAGAATTTGTGATTTATTTGTTAAAATTTTGAGGCTCACTGTACCTAAGAGGGATAGGAAGAGTTTTTCACTGTTTGAGCTTGAAACAGAATTCCCATTGCTGGCAAAACTAGTGGAAAAATGTCATGTTTCCAAGGATCATGAAAAAGCAAAACAGCAGGGTCCAATTTTTAGGTCCTGGTTGAATTTCTATTCAGTTTGTACACAGACAAAACTGTCACAAAGGATGATGTCTCAGCAAGTTCAGAGTGAAAATGCCAACCACCTGAAGGTGCTTGAAGGATATGTTTGCCTATTAAATCCTTCAGATTTGTTAAAGGTGGCTTGTTTTTTTTTGTTTGTTTTTTTTTGTTTGTTTGGTTTTTTGTTTGTGTTTTCTTGTTTTTGTTTTTTTTAAATTATTTTGACTTGTTAGCAAATACATCTATTTCTGATGGCAGAATTGTTTTCCAAAATTAACACCATAAAAGCAACATTTACCAGATTTAGCATACAAAACCAAGGTTCTTAATTTTTATGATGTTCGTGTATTCTACTAGTGTGACAGCTTTTGGACTGATCTCAGTGTAGATTCTCATCACTTTTGGGGTGAAAGCCTCAAAGTTTATAAAACCTACTTTTCAGACTTTATACTTTCACTATACCAGTGGTTTTCAGACTGAAATTTTCCTGAATCTTACATAGACCCTTCTCCCTTCCAAAAGATACCCTTAAAATTGCACTTCTATGAATTTCAATTTTAGTTTAAGTCAATTTCTTATATCTCCCTTCATTTTAAATTCTGATTTCTTGCAGAATAATGAAGTTCACCTATCATCTTTGAAAAGTCATGGAATTGTGGAAGCTTCCTGACAACTATAAAAAGGCAATGCCATGCCCACCTTTTAGAAGGGCAAGAAGGGTCTTGTCTTCTCAGTCTCAGTCCCTGGGAAGGTTGAGGGCTGTATCCTCCTCAATGCCAATTCCAATTCCAGGACAAGAGGTGTTTGGGAACTACCAAGATGGATTTTCCAGGAGCAAATCATGTCTGACCAACAATATTGCCTTTCATAGGAAATGGCTGGCTTGCAGAAAGAAAGAAGAGTAGAGGATATTTTTCTCCTTGACTTTACATGACATCTGTGTAGTCAGAATTAACAGATGGAAGTGGTAGTTGGACTGTGGGGCTAGCGGATCACTGGGCTCAAGGTACAGTGGAAATTCAGCTGAGGACTAGCTATGGGTGCCAATTCTTCAGGTTCAGTACTGGTGTCACTACTGTTCAATGTCTTTATTAAGGTCTGGGTGGTGGAGTGAAAAATGTCCTCATCAGCTATATGTGTATGTAACCAATATACTTTAGGGAGTGGCTGTCACTGAGGCAGATCTTGAGAAGCTCAATCAGTGTGCTAATGGAAAGCTTATGATGTTCGACAAAGGAAAGCACAGGGGCCTGAACCTGAAATATGATAAACTCATGCAAAAAGGACTGGCTGCTCCCTGGGTAGAAAACAGCTTACCAGGAAAGGTTTGGGGGAGGTCCAGACAGAGAAGTTGAACATGGGTTAAAATGTGTGCTTGCAACAAAAAAGGACAGTTCCATACTGTACTGTATTAACAAAAGGATAACTAACAGGTGTAAGAATTCTTCTTGTTTGTACTTGGAAAACCACATCTGGGGTACACTGTCCAGTTTTTGAAGACAAGAAAGATACTGACATACAGAAAGAAGTCCAGTGGAGAGCCACCAGAATGGTTAAGGTCTGAAACACATGCTGTATGAAATCCTGAAGGAACAGTATTTTGGCTGAGAAAAGAAGACTAATCAGTGCCCTTGCCTACCTAGTGAGTGAGTGAATGCAGAGAATATGAAAGCAGATTCTGCTCAGAGGATCACAGTGACAAGGGAACCAATGGATGTTAGTACCAGCAAGGGAAATGACAGCCCTGTCAAAGCACTGATATGCCTTAATGGTCCTGACCGTGTTTACTAAGGCCTCCATCCACACAACTGCCTGGAGACTTCATTTAAGGACAGGTGTAGACCCTTGGTCTTTGCCTGAGCTATGTTGTAGCTACAGCACTGTCTCCTGCTGTCCTAGCTTATTGGCTGGTTCTCCAGGGTAGACTCCAGACCTACACTGTAGGTAGATTTTCTCCTGCCTCTTGTCTTCTGCTGATTCTACATGGACCCTGGAAGACACTCACTATCTTGTCTGAAACTGTCATCTGACAATTCCTGTTCTGTCCACACTGCTGGCTTGCCTTTCCTTGGGGAGCAACCCTGCTCTTGCTGCTGCTAGACAGGAAGTTGCAATCAGATAGAAAGAAAAAATTCTCCCCAGTGAGAGTGGTGGTTTGATGGAACAGATTGTCAAAGCAGATCATTGACTCTCCATCCTTGGAGCTCAACCATACAAAGCTCTGAACAGCTTGATGCTGTTCAGATCTCGGCTTACCTTGGGTGGTAGTTTGTATCAGTTGATGTCCAGAGGTCCCTTTCAAGCACAATTGTTCTCTGACTCCATGGTTCTAAGAGGGCGAAGGGATCAGCAAACAAGAACAAGGAGTTCACCTTTAACAACACCACTGGTCCTGATCTTCATAAAGGCTTCAGATTCTCGAATTTAATGCTTGTATTTCTCTTTTGGTAGACAAAACAAGATCAGAGAAAAGAATTTCACACTCTAGAAGATCTGGGCTCAGGTGTTACGAATCAATGTTGTTACAGAGGGAGGCAACATTTCTGGGTGGTAGTGGAAAGGGAAGTGATGAAGCTAATTTGGTGTACACAGGAAAAAATAGGCTGGAAAGCAATACAGTAACATCATTGTGAACCATAGTAAAAGGTCAAATAACCATTCATTTTAATGCTTTATTGCCCTTAAAAGTACCGTGGGGAACGGTCCTACACTGGCAGGGACAGACAAAATGACCAAATAGCCCGCAGGTCTTTTCCAGATTTAATTTCTGTGATTCTATGACTTATATTCATCATGTGTTTGATGGTAAAACATCCTTGTTTCATCTTGTATTTGTCTTAGCTTTTCCTTTGGTCCAGTGAGGACAAAGAAAGAAAGAAAAAGAGTGAGCATTGCTGTTAAAAATTGGTGCCAGTAAAATTAAAGCAAGATCCCACTCTGAGTGTTGGGGATAACCCAGAGATGCAGGTGGAGATTCAGAATTTGCTGTAGAGCCAAAAGAAAGACTCAGAGACTGGGCAGATAGCTGGAAAAATCTGTTAGTGCAGCTGTGAGCTGTGGGAAGACAGAGCCTGTAAAGGACAAACAGCTGTGAGAGTCAGACAGGAAAGCCTCTGGAAAAAAAAATGGTGAGGGAGAAGAAGAAATTTGATCATGGATGGGTAAAAGACCAGAGGAAGAGCTTTGTATCAGACCAGGACTTGAGTGTAGTGCTGTAACATCTTTCTTTAGGACAGAAAAGGAAAAGTCAGCAACAGTCTACTTGGAAGTTCAGAGAAGCAAAGGAAGACATTGGCTTTGTTCTACTTTATCAAGATTGCCCCCAAATATCCTGTCATATCATGACTCTGTCTTACAAATGGTCCAACAAGCAGAAGAAATATCTAAACTTAACCTGCTACTGAATGTCTTTTTAGTTATCTGGGACAGTTGTTCAGGAAGTAATTAGTTTTAGGGGGACTGTCTGGTTTCTTAATGCCAGCAATAAAAGGAGTTCATCTGTAAGTCTAGATAAAGTTTTCTGGAGCAGAAGATGTTTTATCAGTCTGTTGAGATTGAAAATTCCTTTTCTTGAGTAGACTTCATGTGTCAGCTGCAAAAGCTGGTGTAAGGACTGGTTGCAACTTCTCAGGACTTGGCATTTGAAAATGATATAAAATGGGTCAAGTCAGCTCACATAAGTGGTTTAGCTTTTATTTCTATCTTCCTACTGAGAAATGAATGTTAAATATAATCCTCAGATGAATTAGCTGTCCTCTCCCATGTTGCCTTTATTCTAATGTGAATTCTTTTAATCCTGATGCATTTGGTGAGAATCTAGTTCTCTACTTTGTTTTCTAGGGTGGAGATGGAGTTTGTAACTACAGTATGGAGACTGAATTACCAATACTTTAAATGCCAAAAAGGTGTGATTTCTTTTTGTTTCAATAGAAGGATTTTTCTTTTCACAGAAGAAATGACTACTAGTAAATTTTCCTACATAAGAATTAGTAGAAATTACAGTTTTATATGGGGTAGGTTTTCCCTTTTTCCCGCTTCCCTCACTGGTCTTGTGATTTATTAAGTGGTTTTGGGTTGCTGAACCAAACTGAGAATTTCAAAGGGTTCAGAATTACTTCAAGTCTCAACTCCCATTGACTTTCAGTGGGAGCTGCATTCCCATCCTACTCAGTGCTCCTTTGTAAAAAAAAGCCTTTATTTTTGTCCCAGATGACCGCTCACATTTCCCCAACAGCCTAGAGACATCTCTCTGCCTTTTAGAAATTATTGTGTAATGTGTAGACCTTGGTGTAAAGGCTCATGGTTTCAGTTCTAGAAGACCAATTTATTTATTTTTTTTCTGGTTCAGAGGGCCTGGAACAAGATTAAGGACTAATATTAGGGAAAACACACATAGCTCTTTAGGTTGTGTGAACATCTTTTAAATGCAGGCTCTAGCTTGCTCCTGCACTGACCCTTTTCAGGCATTTTGTTACCAGCAGAATATTTACATGGGTGTAGGCATCATGTGAAACTCTAGAGCCCTTCCAAAGCGAGAGCTCCATCCTATGGGCTGAGCTGACCCTGCCTGCATCTGAGTTGGGGAAGCACAGCAGTGTGGGGTCGTGTATCCCCAGTGCTGTATCGCTGCTGTGATCCGGCACTTCTCAGCATATGGTCCAAAGCAATAGCTAGCCATGGGGATGAAAATCACATTTCAGAGCACATAAATGGTGTGTGGCTTCAGCATGTTTAGAGTTCCTTCAGATCTTCTAAGCTGCCTCCCTGATGGTGGCATTTAGGATTTGTCCTGGGAGATTTTTCTGTTCGGAGACTTCAGGTTTCTTTTCAGCTCGTGTAAACTTTCCAGAAGATAAGACCCCAGTGCCCTCTGAAGCAAATATGACTGTGTTTGCTTATGTTTAGGAACTCAGATGATTTACTGGTTCTCTTCGTTCTGGTAAATACAACGGGGAAAGACCCATTCTCTGCCTCCGAGCCCAAGAGGTAGGACAAGCCTGTCATCAGACCATGGTGCACTCTCTTCACAAAGCAAGATGGCCTCATCCCTGCTGCCCACTGGAACTTGTCCTCAGCTCACAGTATTCCTCAAACCACTCTTGAACCTTCTGGCTCCTTCTGGCATGAGCCAAAATTGTGTCAGTGGGCTGGGCTTAATGCTAACACCTACGCAGCACTGACAACTGTGTACTTATGCTCAGGCTTGTGCCCTGAGATCATTTGCCTCAAAAGTTTAGGGATCCTCACTGGAATTACTAAAGTTACACTGGAAATAGAAGTTTATAAATGAGATATATGAATAAACATAAGACAAAAGAAGAGGAAAAAAAATTAATTTCTTTCAGAAAAAGGAGAACTGGAATCAATTGTCTTTCCATAAAAAATATAGAAAGGGTTAAAAATTCCAGGAATAAGTTTAAAATTAGCAAAGCACCTGGAGATCACATTTAAAATACTGGAAAACCATCAACAAAACTTAATTCTAATGACAAACTCTTGGAAATGTGATATTCTCATAACGGGCTACATTCTGTACAGTATTTATCATCACAGGTATTATATCTTCATGTATAGAAGGCACTCTTTTTATACAGATTTCATTTAAGATTGCTAGTAGGTGAACTTTTTACATAAAACTGGAAAAATCTCAAAGTTGTATCTATTTCCAAGAGAAACAGCTTGCAATCGCATTCTTTTACAGCGTGATTTTTGTATGTTTTTGTTGCTGTTGTTGCTTTTCTGGCATAGTGGTAGGGACAGAACTGCACTCAATTATGAAAGAGTGAAATCAATATTATGAAATGCAAAGGCACATGCCATATGTGTGGTTAAAGAAGAAATAGTTGTGTAAACACCCATTCTTAGAGTTATATAATTAATTATTCAAAAACTACGTAGTGGATTAAAAAACAAGAGTCCTATTTATTTGATGATGTGTTCAACATTACTTTTATACCAATGTTGTTGAGACAAAATTAAGAAATTGTGGATAAGACTTGTACATCAGTGCACAGCCGAGAACCCCCAAGGATCCTGATGCTACACAAAAAGCTTTGTTACAGGTGGTATATCTGTGCTTAAGTTTATGTTGGGAGAAAACACAGCAATTCTCCAAATACAAATCAAAGCATGTGGTCCACCTGTACTAAAGGAGGTGTTTCTGTTAATACAGCCAAATGAGTCTGTATGGTGTATCAATGTTTATGAGTGATGTGATGGTAGTGTTCAAAGCCATAATAGTAATGATTTTACTTTCCGTGTTTGGATTTTGTGACCCATGAATTCCAGTAAATTTTCCGTCTGTTTGGAAACTATTAACAGCATTTCTCTCTCTTTAGCTGGTAAGACACCACCCTATGATTTATTGTAGATGAAAAGTAAAAGAGTCAGAGACTCTAAGGATGTAAACCCTCTGGAACAATCTAGTTCAATACAATTGTTGTTAGGGTAAGTTGGGGTCAACAGTCTGTCTGGGGAAAAGATGCATTTCTTTGCCTTACCTCACAACCTTCTTATTCTAATATTTGCAAACCTTGATGGTCTTAAAGACTGATCATAACTGTAATTCCAGCAGACAGTTTTTACTAATCATTACTGAGGTACCATAAAACCAAAGCATCTTGTAAACATTGCTGACATGGGGCCAAACTCCAGAACCTACTCTGTTTCAAATCCAGAAAGTGAAAATTTGTATATTTGTCTGCAGTTTTGCTCTGTGTTCTTCACAGACTACTGTGTGTTTGAAAGGGCATTTTAGCACTAGTCACAAACGCACCCAAAAACTGGAAAAATCAAAGGGAAATCCATGTGTTATTGTAATTATTTGCTGCTGTATATGGCCACAATGGGTCTGTTTACTAGTCTTTTGAAATATCTTTGTCTGACTAACTTGGGAAACAGCCAAATAAAATTTTGTCTGAGTCCTGAGTCTAGTTACTGTTATGGTTTATATTTATGCTTGTGTTTGGTGAATATATTTCAAATAATATTGATACAAGTCCAGGATTGAACCACGGGAAAAGATACGGTGAAAACTTGTAATCAGTGATGAATAAAGCACCTGGAAATTCCAATGAATGTTTCTTTCCTCGCTTACACTATATTGTGCTTTTTCTTAGATTTTTTTTTTTCATATTTACAGAGGGTTTTGTTCCTGTCTCACTTCACAAAGAAGAATATAAATGTTTTTATGTATTCTTGCCAAGAAAGTGTCTTGGGATTTAATTAAGGGGCCACTTTTTGAAGTGCTAAAAGTCCCATAAAAGGTGTAGAAATCATAGAACTGTGAATTAAGCCTCCTATTTGGTTGACACGCTGTTACCTTTTCTCTCCTTAAGTAATACTAGTCATCTAAATACTTCCTAAAAAGGGACACAGAATTTTGGTTTCTTAACAGAGTTGATAGCTTGAGAGCCCCAGAGACTGGCACTTAAGTAGATGATCTGTCAGCTGGGTGTATATCTTCAAGAAAAAACATGTGCTGGTCTCCCAGATCAGGGATTTTTTGGGTGTCAGCAAGTTTAGGCCTCTGTGAACAGAAGAAATGGTGCTCTCTGAAGGTGCTTCTCACCTTCAACAGATCTGCTATGCCTTCTTCAAAGTAAAAACTACCTTTTGCCTGCAACAAACAAATATCTTGTCATTAATGACATCCAGTAAAATAGAATTATCACAATGGGCATGTTTCTTTCTGAATGAGAAATAAACAGAGATGTCTTTAAAGGCTCCAAAATGAGGTTAATTTTGGAAAAGTATAATAATAAAGGAGACATCAGAGTTGGGTTTTAACTTAGTATGACCTTCTAATCATTTACAGTGAAGTCATGGAGTGTAAGTATGCCAGAGACACTGTAATGCTCACTATTTATAGCCAAGTTGTTAAGCCTAGCTTGAATTAAGTAATAAAGTTCCATTTATCTCACTATATTAGTTAATGATAGAGATTATTTTCCAATTCATACTGGCAATAAATGTAAATTAAGGGATTCCCTTTTCAAACATCCTGATATATTAGAAGAATATTGTCCTTGAGATTCGCTTGCCTTTTTCGCAGTTTTTGAAATGAAAAATTGGTAGAATTGTTACCAATGATGAGGAGA
>JAWWLV010000088.1:120851891-120903959 GCA_035041135.1 Platyrinchus mystaceus
TTAAAAAATATTTAGATGCACATTAGTGAAGGCTTTGTATTGGTAGTGCTGCAAGGATTAAAGAATCATAGAATATGCTGAGTTGGAAGGGATGCACAAGGATCATCAATTCCAACTCTTAGCCCTGCACAGGACTCTCCCCAAGAGTCACACCATGTGCCCGAGAGTATTGTCCAAATGCTTCTGGAACTCTGTCAGGCTTAGTGCTGTGACCCCTTTCCCGGGGAGCGTGTTCCAGTGCCCCATCACCCTCTGTGTGAAAAGCCTTTTTCTAATATCCAGCCTAAACTTCCCCTGACACAACTTCAGGCCATTCCCTCGGGTGCTGTCACTGGTCACCACAGAGAAGAGATCAGTGCCTGCCCCGCCTCTTCCCTTCACATGGAATGAGATCTCCCCTCAGTCTCATCTCTTCCAGGCTGAACAAAGTGCCCTCAGCCACTCCTCATACAGCTTCCTGTCAAGGCCCTTCACCATCTTTGTTGTCATCTTTGGATGCTCTCTAAGAACTTATTATGTTTCTTATATTGTGATGCCCAAAACTGCACACAATATTCCAGATGAGGCCATCCCAGTGCAGAGCAGAGCAGGACAATCCCCTCCCTTGACCGACTGGCAGTACTTTGCCTGATGCCCTCAAAGACAGGGAAACTCTGCAGAGAGACCTCAACAAATTAGAGGACTGGGCAATCACCAACCATCAACAAGCAATCAACAAGAGCAAGTGCCAGATTCTGCACCCGTGGTGGGGCAACCCCAGACGTACATACAGACTGGGGAATGAGATGCTGGAAAGCAGTGCCATGGAAAGGGACCTGGGGGTCCTGGTCAATGGCAAATTGAATATGTGTCAGCGGAAACTAAGAGCTGCTGGGAATTCTAGCAGAATTGCATAATCATCACAAATTCAGATTCCCCAAAGTGATACAAATATGCAAGAACATAGTCTGATAGTTCAACAGAACAAAGTTAAAAATGCTAAACATGTTCACCCACTACAGATGTAACTGTCAGGTGGAGAACATTTTGAAACCAAGCATTGGACATTGCTAACTCCCAGAGCTCAGTCAATGTAACACTTGGTAGGTTTATGCACCAAGTAGTGCAGAATAAGGAGGAGAGTGAAACCACATAGAGAAACCTCTAAGTGACCTCCAAAAGAGGATTGCTTTTGCTCTGAAATTATGTGTTACTCTTGCAGTTTTCCCAATTCTATGTTATTTCATTCTAGGTTTCTTTACATGGTACATTTACTTGTGGCTATTGTGCAATAACATTCTCTTAGTTTTCTCTACATTTGCATTTATTTCTCTCTTTTATGGCTCATTAACGCTTTTAGGAAAAAACATATTTTTGGTCAATAGCTTCTCTTTGCTGTCTTTTCTCTCAATTCACTAATGAGCTTCTATTATTCAGGACAAACACCTAAAATGGATATTTCTTTGAGAAATATGGGAAAAAATAAATATGAGGCCTGTTTCTTCATGTGTCAACTGTAAATAGACTAGTCTTCAAAACCTCTCAGAAAGAATAGGTAAAACTCTGTAACAATCAATGTGCATTTAATTGACTATGCTATTTTTAGGTTCTGGAAATGTTCAATTTCTCTAGAACAAAGAACAAGTTCAAGAACACTGTTCCATCACCGAACTTTGTATGAACTATTGACCTACTTTTCTAGTAGAAAAATGGTTATTTAGAGATGCAGAGTAAAAAAGCTTTTCAGTGGGAGTCAAGTGTTTAAAATACATTTCTGATTTTTTCCCTTGGTAAACTGTGTGATTAAAGCTGGACAGAATATATGAAAATTAAATACTGGTTTGAGATAAAATTTTGGGTCCAAAGAATTCAAACTGAATCCCTCTGAAACTAAAACCAGTCAACTCTAACCCAACTCTTCAGAAATTATGAAACCCAGAAAGTCAACTCTCTTACACATGAAAATTCCATAAGTGGATTTTACTGTTTGAATACTAATCCATCATAGAAAAAAATGCTGCAAGGTGTGTGAACACTGTTGCAAGATGTTGCAGAAGGTGTATGTGTTGCCTAAAATTTGCACATGAAGAGCAGCAGACTCGGTTTAGTCACAGAAGCTTCTGTGTGTTAAAACAAAGGTCACAGTCTCACATGTTCCCTGTGTTTGAGAATGCAGTATTAATACTTCCTGGCTTTTAGTATGTTGTGTGTTTTTGTTTGTTTGTTTTTGTTTTGGTGGTGGTTGTTTGTTTTTGGGTTTTTTTAGAAGAAAAGTATTAACTGGTAGTGTCAGCTGCTAAAAAGATTAACAATTTCCTGAGTCATGGAAATTCAGGGATTTTTTTTTTTTTTTTACAGAAGGCATGAATATATTATGTTTCCCTCTCTTTGCATCTACCTGTGATTAGAATTAATATATCTTTATTAGTTCAGACTTTATTCTGCCACATTTCAAAATATAGTCTTTGAGTCATGATTTTGTAGAAACAAGCATTTGCACTTGCAGAGCATATATGACATATATAAATGAGATACATTGGATCCAATCTTTTGCATATCTTTTTTGTTATTCCAGAGTGGCAACCTTAATTTACACTGCCTCCCCAACTGCTCATTCACAGCCTGCATGCCCTCTGCATGTGAAATCCAAGTAGTTCATTACGAGATCTACATATATACTGGACTGTGAGGATGGACATTTATGTGAGTGAACATCTCTTGCAGCACAAACAGAGGACTGACCATCTGCTGTTATAAATTGGTATATTTGCAAGGGCATTATACCTAGGCACATCTTTTAAAGATCTGGTCCAGTAGGTTTTATGACTTGTTGACTGAATGGATGAAATTTCTGTAATAAAATTAAAGGCCCTTTTGGATAGTGGTTATCTTTATAATCTGTTTTTATTTCCATTGTCTCTGTTGCCACTGAACCCTTTTGACATCAGAATAAGAGGATAAAACAAATCAGCAGTTTAGCACACACTGAAATGGAAAATAAGAAAAGGTTTAATAAATACACTGTGTAACTGACAACATCTGGAACGGCTTTGTAGCCACCTGTCTTGAAACCACCTCTTAAATACAGTCTTCAGTAATCAAATCTAAATACATGCTAATTCAGGAAGCTCTATGATGTTGCATTGAAAACATCTTTTGAAATAACTTCCCTTCCTTCATCAGCTGAAGATACTGTTCCCATTTACTTTTCCTGCATATTTAAGACTACTACTTTCTGTCAGTCTGCTGGACAACTTGTTTATGTAACAATACAAAATAATGGTAAGTAACTAGCCAAACTAATGTATTGTATTTTTAGAAGTAATTCAATCATTTCTTAAAATATAGAGATCATTATGGAATTAAAGAATGAAGAGATTTTTACTTTTGAAAAGAGAGTCACAGAAACTAAATCTTTCTTCTGAAAAATAAATATTCTAGTGGTGTTAGGCAAGAAATTTGAGTTGTTGGCCATTTCTAGGATGTTATCAAAAACAGAAAGGGCTTATAATTAAGGCAGAAGAGGTCTAGCTAGCCTTGGGCAGTATCTGTAAGCCATTCCCAGTGTACCAAATATGACCTATGCTTTACCCTGCTCTCATGCCATATTCCCCCAGACAGAGCGGGCAGAGGCTTTGGCTCATGCCTGCACTGAACACTGTGAGGTAACATGAATGTGTAACTCTCCTAAAGGCCTTCACAGCATAGTTCAGCATTTCATTGGTACCTAAAGAGAGACTCACACAGAGATTGCATGACTTGGGACAGCAGTTCATGTTAACTTGAACTGGAAGCCAGTTGCTGGAAGAGAGGACCTAGGTATGAGGAAAAAGCCATTTGAACAAGAGACAGGACAAATGAAAGAGTGGAACACAGGAGTAAGACCAAAATGAAAGAAAAATTAATCTCATTCATGACAAACATTTCAATGTTCATATTTCCAAGACTCATTTAAGGATGGATTCAGTTATTAATGTAGCATTTGAATTTCCCTGTGGTATCTCAGACATCCAAATGGCACTGGCTGATACTATCCGATTCTATGGTATGAGACTCATAGGAGAGACATACCCTTTTCCAGCTGAAGCAGGAGGCCAGGTGGGATAAACTGGTCAGCTCAAATGACTGCAGATATTTGGGAGTGAGCTATATAATTTATCTTTCAGCTTGCAATGGACACAGGAAAATAAGACCACATGCCTCTGAGATAGGGTGCACACTAAAAGCTCTAAGAGGTTCATGTGCAATAACATCCTGCAATACCATAGAATAATAGAAAGCTCTCAGTGTAGCAAGGAAGTTACAGGCATGATGGCATTTAGATTTCCTATGCACATAAACTGTGAAATAATGTGTTGTATTAGCTGTGGCAGTAATATAACATCCATGAGCAGACAGCAGTTCAGTGTTTCTGGCTGTCTAGCAAGGATCCTAGTGGTCTGAAAACTAAGGTGCTTTGGGAAAAAATGGCCTCAGGGTCTTAAGGAAGGTAAGAAACAACAAGCATGTCCTTCTTGCAGTAGCACTCTGAATTATGACCACTGGAAACCACAGAAGCTTTACTTCTCTTTAGTTTTCTTTTTATTCATTTCACAATTTCTTACTGCCAATTGTTTTTTGCATTTGGCTCACTGGTTGTTCTTCACCCTATGCTCATTTGGCCATTACTGCTTTAATTCATGCATGGGAACTATGGAGGAAGTTCTGAACTTGGACCTCTTGAGAAACTTACGCTCTTTCTTTTTGGCTTGTGAGGTAACACCATTTTTGTGACCTGATTGGTGGACTCATTTCTTTGAGGACTAGCAAGAGAGCATTTCTCTGATTTCTCCAGTCCTAGAGATAGAATAAAGGACAGAGCAGCACAAAGAGTAATAAATACTTACATAGTCAGGACAAAAGGGAACAGACTCTTGTTCAGCTTACCACAAGGTATGTATTGCAGCTGCTGCTGTTGGATCAACAGGACAGCAGCTTCTGCACTCTGACAAACACATGCACAAAATTACAGAAAAGAGAAAATACGCACATCAGACCTTCCTCAGAATTTCTTTCTGGACAGACAAAGAAACTTAGTATAGCTATGCTGGGTTTGTATTTCTGCAAATATTTATTTCAGATGCCTGGCCCAAGGTATATATATAGAACTAAATTCATTATTCTGCAGCCCCCTCAAACCATTTAGTACAGTAAAAATCAACTGGTCAAATAGTCAGGTATTTATCAGTGTTGGATTTGCTGTTTTTAATTCTGTTCTTTGCCAAACACCTAACAGTTAAACTATCCTATTACTGGTCAATTATTTAATAATGCACTCCTGTGGATGAGAGTATTAAACATACCCACTCAGTGAAAATGATTTTTAAAAAGAGATCTCAGAGCTGTGAAAATTATCACCCACAGAAGTCAGTGGATCTGATGTGGTTGAATGGAAAATGCATTTGCATTATTGTTCCTGTCATAAAACACTGCCCTAGATTTTTCCCTCCCCCTTACACTGACAGTTCACATTTTGAATACCATTTCCTCAGAGATTTGATTTTCTTCTTTAGACAATAGCTTGCATCTCTTTGTCTTTAATAACAAAGCATATTGGTACAGAAACAAAACACTCCATCCATAGTGAAAATGAACCATTTAAGAAGATAGGAATAAAGATTCTGCTTTCATATTTTTTTTTCCTGAAAATGCCATGACCTTCTTTTTATATTTATACTTTTGAGGTGCTAAGCCCCCTGCTAGGAGTGGAAATTGAAGAAGCTCACTCTTATGGGGACTGTGTTCGTGTTTGATTTTAGACACAAAAATATTGTTCTCTCTAGTGTAAGTAGATTGTGAAATAAATGAGAGAATCAACACACTGGAAAAAGAAATCATCTTTTCCTTTCACCGTATAGTTATAAAAACATAGGAAGTTTTCTATTTTATTTTTAAAATTTATTTAGGTTCTATTTTATAAAAAAAAGACATGCCAAATTGCCTAGATCTGTCAAAAGTTTACTTAACTAGGAACATAATTTACAAATTATCTTACAAGAATTTTTTTTACCATGCGAAAACTAAAGCCTCATTTTTTTTATTTTTTTTTTAAATTTAAATATGTATTCAAGAGTGATCCCCTATTCTGGAGAGAGTAGATCAGAAATACTGTATTTCTGTTGTTGCTTACAAGTGACACTGCACTCCTCAGTAGCTTGTTAACCATGCATGCATTTTCAGTACAGCAAACTAGTACGTGTTCATGGCACTGTCAGATAAAAATTGAATTCTACATAAAGATTCACAATCTCCTAAATGGTTCATTTTCACAATGAAGAGAAGTATATTGTTTCTTTTTGTAACAGCAATGTCTTAGATAATAAGATATACCAAAATGGCACATTGCAAGTCAAGTATTTATAAACTATGAAGTCCAAGAATTGCAAGTTCACTTTGCCCCCTTAATTCAATTTCTTTATGAGCGTGCATTATGATAAATAATGTAATTGCTTATCCTTCTTTGCATAGGATCTGTGCCCCACGGGCCCTTGTCCAGTCATCTCAGTATCACGTCTTGCTCCACTTCTCATCTCAAGACTTCTTAATCAAAATTCTTGGAAATCTATTTCTTGGAAGTGACTGAAGTGCCTTAGCTGACACTTTCCCCAGCAAAAGTCTCCGAGGTATACACAGCAGGGAATGATTCAAACAGGAGAATGGTTAAAACTCAGCAAAAGTATAAACAGCTGGGGATGTGTTCTTATACAGTGACATTAATCTATAGAAAGCACAAACTAGTTGTACTTTTACTTAGCAATTGTCAGCTAAGTGTTTTGTTGAAGGTAGGGTGTCTGGGGCCCAACAAAAGATATGATGTTAACATAACCCATGTTCACAGTTACAACATAAACAGCGAAGCATGGTCTGGGGTTTCGTTTCAAGTTATTGCTGGCAAACTCCCATTTTAATAACAGCCATTCCAAATCTATCCTTCGATTACATACAGACCCAAGGGAAAATGGTAAATTGCTTGCAATGTTAAGTAAAACTTGCAGTTAAACATTATCCCTCTCCCTTTTATCTGCAAGGAGTTTTATAGGGAAATTCCCTTGTTTGACTGTCCTTTAGTTTATATGAAAAACAGTATTAGATTTTCTGGGATAAAAGAGAAGATAGTTGAGCTGATTTGGACTTCCTTGATTTTCTGTTGCCACTCACTCTTCTTCTGTTTCCTGGAGGGCCATAGAAGAAAATGTTCAAAGAAGGGGTCAAGAAAGAGAAACAAGCCAGAAAATGGAACATCTGCCTGAGGTGCTGACTCAGACATTCATGAACAGAGGCCCTCAAGTGCTGCCTAAGTTCCAACAGGGCAGCTAGAGATGTGGAGGCATTTGTCAGCATTGATTTTGGTATCTGCTTTCAGCTGTTTTTAGTTGGTTTTACATCACAGTTGCAAAAGATGCAAGGAGTATGAGAAAAACAGAGAAAAAAATAACAAGAAAGGAAGATTATAAGAGTGTAAAGCACCCTCCCCCCTCTCCCGTGATCTCATTTTCCCCTCAAAATCTCAGAACAGAACCATTGGCTTTCTGATGGAGGTAGAGTTCACATGATCAGATTGACTCCTTAAGCGTCACCACGGCTGGGGCTTTCCCTGCATGGCTATTCTTCCCACATGATATGGGAAAGCACATTTCATTGATTTCAGCAGTAAACATTTCCTCTATATCTTGAGTCTTTCAGCTTTTGGTGACCTGTACCTTAACTGCAAGCCTTGAAATTCTGTTGTTGGAATTAAGTGTCAACACAGCTCTATTTTTTTGTTTGTTTGTTTTGTTTGGTTTGGTTTGTTTCCATTTTGTTTTGTAGTGCAAATTATATAGGCAACATAGAGGACAGACATGGGAAAGGTAAAAGAGGAATAGAACAAATTGAATAGTTCGTTGTTTATCTTAGTCTTACTCAGCAGTCAACAGATCAAATACAACCATTCTTCACTCAATTCTTAGTAAGATTAGAGAACAAAGTATAAGCTGGACATAATAAAAGGATGGCATATATTAATGGCAATTCCATTCCCAGTACTTGGAAATATAGTGTTCTTTTTCTCACTGTTATTCTACTAGTTATCTCACAAGCCTTATTCCTCAGGGAGTTGTGCTTAAAAGATTTGCAGCTCTGAAGAACTCTGGACGGGAACATATCCAGACTTCCTGGCATTCCTCAGAGAAGTCTCCACATTCATGGCAGCATATTAATCTTTGTTAGTGGAATTTTCACCTTTTTTTCTGTCCTATGAATCCTGTCCTTGCAACTACCTTTCCTTAACATGGGTATTTTAAGAAAGTCAGAGGTTGTTCAGGAAGTTTTTGGTCCATATGTTCATGTGATTATAAAATACTACAACACTCATGTAGTATGTGCTCCCTTTGTTTTGGCATAGACTGAACATCATAGGCAGATGGAGCTGAACCGCCATACTGGAACTGGTGTGTAAAGCATCCCAGGTTTCTCTCATCTTGGATGGTGTCTCTACATCTAGTCTGACTAAATAATATTGTGGCCTCACTGTGCCAAACACAGCATTGAAGCAGACTGTGAGGCAGACCTTTCTGTGACTAGCTTCCAACCCAAGTTGATAAGATGGGAGGTGTGTAACCAAGGGTATTCAATTGTTATATATGTGTCTATCTGTGCATCTTTTTTCCCCTTTCATTTTGGGTAGGAAAGCACTAATGTAATCTATTCACATAGTTGCACCTTTACTGCAACATATGGAGCTTTTTAGCTTGGTTTCTCAAATAAATCCAGCAGTCTGTCACTGAAATGTAAGGAACTATGGTAGAAAAACATGTGATCCGTGAAAGTATTATTTTATACCTTTGATAACTAACACTGACATGTGTTATAATAATTGTTTTTTATGACTTATATTGTTTAGCCTTTGTCTTTAAGTCAGATTCTAGAGTTAACCTGGACTAATTATTAATTTCTTTAATAGCCAGGTTTTTTTCTCTTTATATAATTTTTCTCTTCTTTGTCTGGGAAAGGTATGAATTAATTCCTCTATTCTTCTTTTTAACAACACATTTAGAAAAAGAAAAGGTAGAGGGAGAAGGAAGCAAAGAGGGAGAAGAGGGAAGAAGTGAGAAAAAAGAGAACATTTGGTGATCCTTGTTCTTTTAATGATCACATTATTTACTTGGAAAAAAGCCAACAACTAAACTTATATTTTTGAGACTGAACATTTGATATGGTGGCTTGAAAAATTTGGAAGTTCACTTTACATAATTCTTATGTATAAAGAGGCTTTATAAGGTCAGCCCAATGAGTCTGGCAGATGCTGCTTACAGTTTTGAATGATTCATTCATGACCCAAGAAAATGGTTATGAGTACAGAGTCCCTTATATCCCTTTGGTCTCTTGTGGACAAACTACTTGTGGAGTGGTTGGAGATGATGTGATCAGAAATATCGTCTTCTTCAGTCTTGTGCTTCTACTTTTTTTTAATAAAGTAAAAGTTTCTTCCAAGCAGATTGAAAAAAAGTCTACTTGATTCTCTTAGCTTTTTTTTCCCTAATATCTATAGTGCAAAATAATATTGAAGATAAAATATTATACAGAAATACATTACAAAACCCAGAAGTCTGTTGTTACTCTAGCATCTGCATTGGCTGTAGCTGATATTCTGCTCACATTGCTGGTGTTTAAGGAATAGTGCAATAGTACCTTCGGCAGCCAAACAAAAGGCACAGAGCAGCAGAAAATGTTAAATCTCGCAGATGGACCAGACGTTGCTTGTACGAATGGGATGAGCTATTGGTGATGGTTGAATGGGACTTCACACACTCAATTTGATTTTTGGGATTTCTCCACAGATCTATCTCTCTCCGTGTTTCCCTTTTATAAACATGATTTGGTAAACAGCAGCTGTTGTCATTCAGTTGACCAGAAGTCCCAGGATTTTTGCAGACCCAGCATTTTGACTTCACACAATCACACTACCATTTTCTGACTGTTTTCAGCCACTGTAAACCATGCAGACCATCAAGCAGTTTTCCACTTTGAGAACATGGCACACTCTTTGTCAAAACATCAGTCAAGGCCAAAACACTCCTTTTTGATCCTAATTAAATGAATACAGGTACAGCTGGTTTAACTTGTTCCCACAATGAGCAACTTAAATGTGGAGATAAATGTGGAGGGGAGAAAAACTCCATTACTAGCAGACCAAAGAGATCAATGACTGTAGTTTGGCTCATTTTCATGATGGGTTTTGTTTTTGTTCTTAACAGTATTCTTGAGATAACTGTGATTTGCATGTTATTTTAAGAGTTACTTATATAGATTTTTTCTTAAAGTGTGTGTTGGAGGTTTGCATTATGTTAGAGTGGAGAACTTAGCCTTAGTCTTAGCCTTCAAGCCTAAATGTCTAATGGACTTGAAAATTAGCTGATGCAGCAGTGTAAAAATGTTGAGGTCTGGTGATGTTTGCTTTTGCTTTAAAAAGAGAAAAAACTTCTTGCTAGTGAAGGCTTATTAAGTGCAAGATTTGCACTGTAAAGGTTGCAATGTAGGAAAGGGCTCCAAAGTGACAAGCCAAGGCTTTTGAACCTTTAAAAATTTGTATTATTTCATTCTGCTAACTTTCTCTCTCCACACATCCCCACCTGTAACCCCTCCCCACCCCCCTGCCCTGCTTCCCTTTATGTCTGTATTTTACTTAACTGTTTAATCCTGATTGTAAGTCCTGTTTGGAAGGTGTTATTACCTTATTGGTTCAACGTGTAAAGTGATGGAATCTGGATTCTGGAGTGGTTTCTTTCAGATTTATCATAAACCACATATTTGTTCAGTGTTAAACTAGCTGAATATATCAGATCACTTCAAAAACTTAATCATGAAACTGTTAAATCCCTCAGATACCAAAAAAAGTCATAGAGGAATTTCTGAATGAAAATTTTCAAAGTTTTTCTTGCTAGAAATTTGGCATTTCACATTTCATCTTGGCCTAAGATGAAAATATTTAAGTTCTGATCTCTGAATGGTTGGAGTTGAGTAGACTGACAGATACTTGCAGAAAAACATCAGTTTTGCAGGACCTCTGAGGCATTGTTTAAAATAGTCAGTATCTTGGATTTAGCCTTCCGACCAAATGTTTTTTTCGTTACTGCTTTTTTCCAGAGTTGCAACAACTTGAATACTGTGAATATTATCAACTGTCATAAAGCAAACACAGTATTACCTGACAAACAGATAAACCAAAACACTGTGAATTGCTTTTTTTGGCTGCTCTGTCTTCATTTGGGGAAACAGAACCCTTAACTTGGAAAAGACAGATTGAAAACCTTTTCCTTCGTTTGTCTTCTGAGACCATGTTTTGAGAAATTTGGGGGGGTGGTCTCTGCACAACACTTTGTGCAGTTACATATACTATTTACTCTTTTTACATCTTGAAACTAGAAATTTTTGTGTGTAGATATGTAGTTAGGCTGCAACAGTTGTTCACGTACATCAAACCCTTGTTTAAATACAGTTATAGCTTCCTATGTTATACTTTGAGATAAACTTTAGTTATAAATTACTTTGGATATTAAAGTTAGAAAAGCTTGAACAGTCTGAATTCAGCAGCAGGAACCAAATTTCCAGTTGTACAAAATATCAAACTGTGACAAAATAAAACACAAATGTTCTTTTACCCAGCTGTTTTGCTGAATCCCAGAACATTACCTTTCCTTCAAGGCCCATGTTAAATGTGATTACAAATAGAATCTGGCCCTTCAGGACTCACATTCCTCTGTATAACACTGAGTGCAATACTAGTGTTTTAATGTTAGTGTTTGATGACAGGAAAAATTCTCAGAAAGTGCCTTCTAAATGGCACTGCCATATTTTAATTTGATTAAGAGAAGTCTGCATGCTTTTGAAGTATTTAAAAAAGAGACAGAAGAATGATGCCTTTGAACTAGAAGCTAGGAGCAAAACTAAGTTAGATTTTCTATGCCAGCTTTGAATTTAATACCAAGAAACATCAGAGTCTCAGTTCAACAGGGCTCAGGAAGCTTAAACAAGAGTCTGTCTCTGTTCTTACTAGCTTAGTGTGACTTTAATCACTTAACTGGAATTAGCTTTAATTTAAGGTCTCAGCCAAAATAGAATTTAGGCGTGTCTTTAATTTTAAGCTCATGAGTAGTGGGACTACTGATATATTTCAAAGAAAGTACATGCTTATGGAGTTTGCTGAATTAGAGGCTTATGATGTCAGAAATAAAAAAAAAAAATCCCCGAATTTCTATTCAAGTCACATTTTAATCACACCAGTTTAAAATCAGTCGAGGCAAAATAATAATCCCTTTCTCACTCTCAAGATAGGGCCTAGTGGTGATTGTAGTGAAAATTTAAAATTCTCAAGATACCTTGGAAAGTGTCAGCTTCTCTGTATTTTGTTAGATTAAATAAGGCATATGCATGTTTACTAGTGGGTATCTGGTATTCTTTCTTACGGGCCAAGAACACTGTTGGAGGCATATATTTTGGAAGTGGTGGATATTTTTAAATATCTCACTTTCACTATAAAAATCTCGTCATATAATTAGGGAGATTTCAGAAAAATATGGCTGAATTAAGTTCCAAAATTTAGAAGACATATATTCAAAAGCTAAATGGCATAGCCTTTGAAAAGCGTGTCAAATCTTTGAAAAGGTCTCATACCTCTTACACAACAGCCTTTATTAACTCATTCTGGTTCATCTCTTCCCTTCCGCCATTCTAAAACTTTGTCTTCCTTTGTTTCCTGCCGTCTCAGAGAGGTTCAGTACTTACCAGGGTTGCTTTACAGCCTGACAGTAATGTTTTGTAGCAGGTTTTCTTTTCTAGAAGAGCTTCTATGATTCTGATGGTTCTTGGAGATGTGTGCTGTTGCCTAGACTGGGGTTATCTGCACTATTTTGTGTTGAAATGTGCTCACTCCACAACTCCCCCTCCTGCAAGGCAGCCCCACAGTAACTCTTACTGAACACTGGACATTGTAGATACAATTTTTCAGCCTCGGATTCAAGTGTTTTTTCACCCTTTTAGCAGAAATGCTCCTCAATAAATTTATGCCATAACATTTCCAAATGTTAAAAAACTTGATACTAACTATCAAAATGTAGTAAATGAGATTTCCTGTAGCTGGAACATTTGTCCGTGGAAGTGGAATTTGAAATCTGAAATTATCTTAAATAATTATTGTACATTAATATATTTAACATAATTGATTACATTACAGGACTATACTTAACAAAATTGTAATTAATTATAGTGTGGCATTATATTTGAGAAAATATGGTTCCAGTCAACTGCTTGTATTCAGCACTCATTCTGTTTGCAGGCTTCTCATTAGTGGGTATTAGAAACACCCAGTATTTGTTATTTAAAAATACATAGATTTCATTATTGACCTCATGGAGATGGTGATTAATCCTTTTTACTATCAGATGAGGAGACCTGAACAAATATGGCGATTTTATGTGGTTTGCAGGCTAACCACATCTCTCTTTTGAGTACAGATGCCTTTCAAATCCTGTTAGGTGTCACAGATGTTATTTCTTTTGATTACAAAGGGTAAAAGATCTCAGCAAGATTTGTCAAAAACATTCCTTGAAGTTTCTTTCTGAAAAAATAATAAAAACATTAGACACACAAAAAATGAATTTGACATAATTTAATTGAATCTTTGCATGTAACTGAGCACAGAAGAGTGAAATTCCAGTTTCAATTGAGAAAACAAAAAATCAGGATGTATCTCAAAGCATAGTCATATGACCATAACTGATTCTCATTTTCTGTACAAATCCCTTTGCAAATATTACTAGAAGCAGATTATATGTGGTGTGGTATTTCAATCCAAAAATTCCCATTCACTGTCTTTCAATAGTTACATAAGTCATGAGTAATTGTATTACTCCTTGACTGGTTAATGCATGAAACTTACCTACAAATCAAGTTTTCCAGTTACAAATAGGATAGAATTTTCAGTTATGTTCTCACATAAAGGGTGAGATTTTAGGGGAGTTACAAGCATTAGCACTAATATAATTGCAGTATGAAATACAATTTGATAACAGAGATTAATGATTAATTAGAATAAATTAAAAGGAAAAAAATTACTTTGTGTTTGAACTCTAGCAATTAGTGCTGCAGGTTGTCCTCCAAACTCCAGACAAAAAGGAATTAGACATGATTTTCAGAATACACATTTATATTCATGGAAGCCTTTCTGACTTGGACAATTTTCAAGTTTATTGGAGCAGATTTTTTGCATTAAGCTAGGGAAACTGTGTTACAATGTTTACAAGGAGAAAGAATGGGATTTTTTTTTTTTTTACCAAATACTTACCGAAGGGAGGAAAAGAATAAACCTGGACTAATTTATCTTTCTCATTAGAGCCTATCCCAAGCTGTCCAAACCTTTACAATGACTGACTTAAGGAACAATTGTGAATTTTCTTTTTTGTAGCTATATGCTTGTCCTGGTCATATGCTTATTCTAACATCAGAAAGTTTTACCACATTTTGAAAGGTAAAGCTACTAATGCAAATCAAGATACAAAGTTTTTAAACAACTCAGTACTTCATAATCTTCTTGGCATGGACATCAGTCAAAGATATCAGGGTCTGAAAAGCATTAGGCCAATTTAAACAAAGCAATATTTTGGCAGATTTTCTAACTGGTATTATGCCAGGTCTCTTTCCCATGCAAAGTCACTTAGTGTCATTTCGCTTTTCTACCTATAATGTGCAATATATGCATAAAAATGAAAGGACTTTCAATATTGGCAGTACTTCCTAGTCACAACACTTCAGGTCTTGCTTGGATGTGGATGGTATTTCCACTGTAATGACTCGGGCAGAAAAATTAATTTTCAGTAAATGGATGGATCTGAAAAGAATGTGTCTTGCAACCATTAATTTGGTTTGTGGGGTAATTTGCAATTGTTAGCAATCCTGCCATTTACATTTGCTGAAAACCAGGTGGAATCATTCATAATAGTAGTTACGTTCATTCATAATAGTAGATACGTTCAGACGCATAACGAGATGAGCCAGGAATAAAGGGAGAGAGAAATCTTTGAATGACCAATGTATGGGGAAAGAGTGAACTGTGAGTTTGAACTTTACCAGACACCAGACAAACACACTTGTTAGCAAAATTGCTCTCTACTAGACAGCCTTGTTATGGTTCAGTAAAACATTTAGCCAGCCACAAGACCCAAAGCCACTGGAAACCAAACGTTAGTTCCTATGGTCATGGAACAGCTTTAATTTTGTGTAATTAACCTCAAACAGGAAACATGTGCACTTGTCTCCTGTAAGCGTATGCAGATTTATGGGATATTTAAGGGACAATGGCTTTACAAGAGGTAGGTTGTATTGTAGCTGCTAAGTTGCTTTCTAAGGCTGGCTTAATTTTTTTTCTATCTTCTGGTTATTTAGAGAATGTTTTTACAGGGGCTAATGATCACAAGTAAACTGGCATGCAGAGACATACTAAATAAACACACCAGGTTCATCTAATAGTTTCTCCTGTGAACCTGCTTTTGCCATATCTTCAGTTTGCTGTTTGTCTCATTTTTCTGCTAGAGAGGACAAGACACTGAAGTTCTGGTGGGTGTAGCTACAAAAGCAATGTTTTCATATGTATAAGCTGCTGATTATCCTCTAGAATAGGTTTCCTGTGTGAGGCAGAGGTAAAAAGATGTACCACAAAGCCACCTTCCTATGATAGTTTTCCTTTGAATTTGCACCCTCTGTGGCTGTCACCTCTCACGACTAGGAGATTACTGGATCTCTACCTTCACATTACCTGAAAATTTATTTTTGAATACTGATACTTGTTGCTGGTACTACAGGAGTGTTGGTGATCTTACCCAAGCGGTGTACAGACAAAGATACACCATTGTTTAAATCACATATGATGATTGTGGCAGTCGCTGCTCTCCTCAGCTACACAGTATAACTTGGCAGAGCTCTGCTCAGGGCACAGTTCAGGTCTTTCGTTATGCACATATTTTTGGATGTAACCCGAAATCAGTGATTTACTCTTTGTGCAAAGGCTTTCTATGAGACCACTTGTTCACGGTATTTTCCATTTATTTATTTATTTATTTATTTATCCATTTAATTAGCAAAGAATGCTTTACTGAGTAACATATTAAGATGCCCTGTTGTTTGGTTCCCTGACAGCTCTAGCTGTTATCTTAAATACCATTGACTGAGTTTTAAGTTTCAGAAGCTTCGTTTATACACTCAGTAGGCAAAACACAGGGGTCATTGAAAAGAAGGACAATCTCTTTGAGATGTAAGAAATGTTATGCATTACATGTTAAACTACGAGTTAAAGTGAAGTTGAGGTTTGGGACAAGGAGACATTAAGAAGGAGGATAGGGTAGTCCAGCTAAGTACCTGATCAAAAAGTTTTGCATATTGCAATCTCAGATTTAAACTACATTTACCTAGTTTTAATCTCATTTTTTTCAAGATGCAGTGCTTCTCAGAATGACCTACCAAATCAAACCAAGGTTCTCACTGGCTCCATGTCTGATATCTGTCTGTTATTGATGGAGGACAAGACGACCAGCTAATATAAGCATACTTACTTAGCATGATCTCCCAGCTTCCAAAAATTTTGGTCATAGGGACTGGTTGAGACAAATATGGTGTCATAAAAGTTTTTTAACCACTTTTGTGGGTATTTTCTTCATAACTTTTTATGAGCACTTTTTGGACCCTGGAAAACATTCAGCATCCACAAAGTCTATGTCAAACCAAAAGTCCTTTTTTACCAAAAGTCTTTTGAAAGGACTGCTCCTTTCCCACTTAGTATAACCTTTGGAAAAAAAACAGAACAAAAGCTGCTTGTAGATATAGTGGAGTCCTTTTGAAAAGGATCAAAATAGTTTGACAAACTTATTTTAAAACTGGTAGTAGAATTATTTTTGTAATTGTTATGTAACTTTTGATGGCAGAAAACTACCTTTTCATAAACTATAATATGAAACGTAGCAATTATTGCTCTTATTTTTCATTTAATACGTAATCATTTTATTCACTATGCAAGAAATTGTGGATTTTGTTTCCCATCTTTTTGGAGTATTTGCCTCTTGGCAGGAGTCTTATGTGACAGGCATTTTCCACTTTAGAACATTTATTTTTTGGATTTGAATATCCAGTACTATTATTTAGATAGCAGTAACATCTTTCCAGTTACTACAGAGGTATAGAGTCAATGTTGCTGCACTAAAGAGATTAAAATGTGTGTTCTGCAGTTTTTAAAACTTTTTAGTGAGTTGTACATTTGTCTGCTTGTTCTCAGAGCCTGCCAATCCTCCCAGTGAAAAGAATGGCATGGATGGCACTGGTCCAACACCTGAGCTGGGAACTCAAATTTTAAGACTTTTATTTAGGGGGAAAAAGTACTTTAAAGATCTGCTTTTAAAATGATTTAAATGAAAACAGAAACCACAGAATAAGCAAATTAATAGAATTCTCATATGGATACTGTGTGAAAGAAGTGAGTAACTGATGAGGATTCAACTTGTAAAGAATATTACAAAACAGCTTACAGTAAGACTTTATCATTACTTCATCTCTTCTAGCATTCTCTGTATATCTTTGCTACCTACTCTTTAGATTTGGAGCAGTATTTTTCCTCTGTCTTGGTACAGCATGTCTTTCTTGGGTACCTGATGTAGAAACTTAAGTATTGCTAGATGTCCATAATGGAAAGGATTAACAGGACATGTGTACAGATGTAGAATAGAGTCTTGAGAGAACATAGATAATTCCTTCCACTTAGGAAAATTTAGGAGACTGTCTACACATTAAAGGGCTGTCATATAAAAAATGGTAAAGCTGTGAGATAGACAAAAAATTACTAAAAAAGAGATTTGGGGCCAGTGCCTGCTTTCCTTTTTCTGCTGCAGTTACACTGAAGACAGCAGGATTTCCTCAGTCTAATTGTGCACAGAATTTGGCCCTCAAATGAAACAAACAGCTGGAACAATACTAAGTTTATTTACTTAGCCACCAACTTTCAGCCCCTCCAAGGCTCTCAAGGCAATGCTCAAAAAAGCAAATCACAATAATAAATAAAATAGATAAAAATAAATTAAAGCATCATAGAACAGAGAAAATATCTCAGAAGAAAATTATTTTTTCAAGAACAGCTTCAATTAAGTTGACCTAGAGAATGAACATCAAGTTTTTTAATATACAGCTGTGTTTAAAAGCCTGCAATGCATGTGTAGAGAAAAAACATAAATGCCAAGCAGGACATTCAAGTGTGAACAAGAAGAAAAACTTCTACAGGTGTGTCGGTGATAAAAAGGAAGACAAGGGAAAATGTGTGCCTTCTCCAGGAGAAAATGTGAGACCTGGTTTCCAAGGATATGGAGAAGGCTGAAGTACTCAACAACTCTTTTGCCTCAGTCTTCACCATCAACTACTCCAGCGAAACAAGTCACAGAAGGCAAAAAGAATGACTGGGAGAATGAACTGCCTGCTGTAATGGAAGATTAGGTTTAAGACCATAAAAGGAACCTGAAGATCCACAAGTCCGTGGGACCTGATGAGTGCACTCACAGGTCTTGAGGGAGTTGGTGGTTGAAGTGACTAAGCCACTGTCCATATTTGAGAAGTGTCTGAACTTTCCACTGACCCAAAAAGGATTGTAAGTCCCATTTTTAAAAAGGGAGAAAAGGAAGACCCTCATTCAAGAGTTGAAGTCAACAGCTCAACGTACAAGTGGAGACCAATGGTGAGTGGTGTTTCTCAGGAGGCAGTACTGGAATCAGTGCTGTTCTTTGTTGGTGATATGGACAGTGTGATTGAGTGCACCATTGGGAATTCTGCTGACCATACCAGGCTGTGTAGTGCAGTCAACACACTGGAGGAAAGGGATGTTAACCAGAGGGACCTTGACAGGCTTCAAAGGTGGGCCTGTGCAAACCTCATGAAGTTCAACAAGGCCAAGTGCAAGGTCAGGCACCTGGGTCAGGGCAATCTCAAGAACAAATAAAGGCTGGGTGGAGATGAGAGCAACTCTGAGGAGAAAGACCTGGGGGTGTTGGTGGATGAAAACCTCAACATGACCTGGCAATGTGTGTTTGCAGCCCAGAAAGCCAACTGTGTCCTGGGCTGCATCAAAAAAATCATGGCCAGCAAGTCGAGGGAGGTGATTCTTCCCCTCTATTCTGCCCTCAGGAGACCTTCCCCGTGCCCCTGCCCCGCAGTGCTGCATCCAGCTCTGGGGTGCCCAGCAGAGAAGGGATATCGACCTGTTGGAGAGAGTCCAGAGGAGGGCCACAAACATGAACAGAGGCTGTAGCACCTCTCCTATGAAGAAAGGCTGAGAGAGTTGGTGCTGTTCTGCCTGGAGAAGAGAGGGCTCCACAGAGACCTTATAGCAGACTTATGTTACCTAAAGTAGCTTATAAGAGAGCTGGAGAAGGACTTTTTGCAAGGGCTTGTAGTGATTGGACAAAGGGTAAAAGCTTTTAACTGAAAGAGAGTAGATTTATATTAGATATTAAGAAGGAATTCTTTCCTATGAAGTTGGTGAGGCATAGGTCACCCAGAGAAGTTGTGGATGCTCCATCCCTGGAAGTTTCCAAGGTCAGGTTAGATGGAGCTTTGAGAAACCTGGTGTAGTGGAAAGTGTCCCCACAGCAGGAGGGTTGGAATCAGATGATCTTTAAGGTCGCTTCCAACCAAAACCATTTTATGATTCTACTAATTACTTTGGAGACTAGTAGATGACAAGAGGGGAGAAGGAAAGTAATTTCAGTATCATGGACAGGACATTCTGACTGTCTGAGTATTTTTACTCTAATTAAGATATTTAGGTAAGTATTTTGCAAGCTAGTTGCATAGAACATTTAAATACAGTACCTAAAATGGAAAAATCACACTGCAGCTGACATTCCATCAATAATGTTTCTCTTAAATTTTTTTTTTTTTAATCTAGTTAATTGTAAAGATATTTTAAAACCAAAAAGATCCCTGCCTCTGGGTGTAACTATTAACCTGTGTTTGCAAAAACCAGCCTGCCTCTGTGATCACCTCTGCACGTTTCTCCAGCATTGCTTAATCAGTTTGGGTGAGATGCACATTGAAATCTTATGCTCAGGGATTGTTTTTCTCAGACAAAAGTCCAAAAAATTCTTGACAGTCTGATATGATAGGGCCTAATTTCACTGCAACTTCTCATAGGTAATAAGAGTACAGGGCAGTAAGACTGCTGTTGCACAACTCCCTCACCAACACATTCATAGCCATTCATTTCTTCCTACTATCTAGATGAGAATATCCACGGATATTTTGCCCTTATAGTCCCATAATATGCAACCATATTACATAGCTACAGAATTTTATTGTTTTCTTACTTCAAACACATTACCTTTCACTTTCTTTTGTCAGTGCATCAGACACAAGTGAGTCTGTTTTTAAATAGATAGGAGGCTGAAGGATCACCATAGCTTCAGGATCCCATGAAGAGTTCACACACAGTGTTTGCTCTGTATTCTAGTAAGCCATAGAAGTCAGATCTTAAAATTAGCATATTTTTGATTCAAATAAAAATATATGTTTTGTTTGATATTAGTCTGCCTAAGGATCAAAGTTACCTTTCCTTCACTGAAAGCAGTTATGAAAAGGGAAGACAAGAAATAGAGTATTTATAAAAACAACAACAACAAAAATTAGACTGTCTAAACAATTTCTAATGTCTGTGATAGAGACAAAACACACAGTGGTATTTTCTGGCTTAGCATTTATCTTGGCGTGATGTTTTTAAATCAGTCATGGCTTTGTCACATGTAGGTAATGCAGTCATATCACACACTTGCCAATAAAAACTTTCCTAGTGCTACAGACCATCATGGATTCACTTCAGATCTACATAGGAAGGGTAAATCCTTTTATAAACAGAAATGTCTGCAATAGTTAGCTATATCAGCATATGTGCACACAGCTATGTATATTATAGCCCAGCTGATAACAATGTGTATTATTAAGGTCGTGTGACACTTTCTCATGAATAGCTGGTGGCTGTTTCATAATGACATAATGACTTTGCCAAAGTTTGACCATTTAGGTGGAAGTTTTCCAAGAAGGAATCTTTTTGAAAATTCTTCCAAAAATTGTCAGCAATTTCCAAGAATTATGTTAAAAAAAAGTGTTTCAACTTTTTAAAATTATTTTGATCATCTTCTCTTAGAAAAGTTCTTGCATTGTTTGCTCTAGAGAAGTGATTTGAGGTTTGGAGGTTTGATGATGCTTATGTAAAGAATGTGCTTTTAAATCTACCTATGCAAGTCCACCCATCATTGATATATTTACAAGCCTTTGTGGAGGCACAGTTTACACAATCTCATCAGACAGTTGAAGCTATTGGAAGCTGAAATTTCCCAGCCATTTTTCACTCAGAGGGCAGTGTTCCCTTCATACCTGCTGACTGAGCTATAAGTAATCAATTCTTGCAAGGAAGCACTGGGCCACATATATATTTGACAAGAGCAGAAATGACACAGTGGGGTTCTGGGGTCTGTTTCAGGTTCAGCTTCAGAAGAGTCTGAAATTGTCTGCTGCACTGTCCTCAAACAATCCAACTCACTCTTACACTGTTTATCTAGCCAGTCTCAGTTCTATCCTCAGTTTGGGTCACCTGCTGCAACATTTAGCTGACTCCTCTTTCATTCATACATGATTTTGCCTTACCTTCAATCCCATTGTAGTTTAGCCTCTGCAAATCTCCCTGAACAGTATTCTCATTCACTGCTGAATTGATTCAGCCCAGAACGGGTACATCCTGTGCTGAAATATTCCATTAATCGATTACATAATTTGGAGCATCTAGGTGGCTTCTCCTTTTACTGATGAGCTAGATGGTGCTGGTTGTGATAGTTTCTGGAAGGACTGAGTGATGAGTAGCTAGCAACCGCTGAGACACTTTTCAATTATCCAGATATTCTGCCCAAATTAGGGCTGGATGAAGGAAGGAATCATCTTTAAAGACAGATTTATTGTACACTAGTTTGAGAGTATCTTGGGTCACTCAAAAAGTTAGTAGATAAAGAAGTTGATGTATGCATCATTACATGTTGAACAGTGAAGAAGGGTACAGTGGTATTAAGAGGAGCAGTGGATGAATACTGCTGTTGAGATGAATTGCCACTGCCTTATACATACCATGAGCTGGTGTAGCTGGGTACAGAACACTGGCAACATCAGCCAGTAGTTTGTTGAGGCAATGAAGTACTCACTAGCTTTGGCTAAGGAAGAGCAAGGTACCTAGGAGAGCTCTGACCATTTTCAATGCCATAAGGAAAGGGCAATTTCATGTCTTAGTTTGTCCTCATGATAATGATTTACTAACCCTGTCCTAAGAAGGCTACTGTGGATTTCCAAGCACTATGGTTATTGAAAAGTAAACTAGGTTCATAATAATGTAGAAAACTCTTTAGATAGGTCAGTAGTAAGCTGTATAAAATTATGTAGCATGCTGCTTTTGCAGTTGTTGGTTGCTGAAATATAATTGTTTTACCTGATTTTTCATCTGAGTAGAAATATTTTGTTGGTCTATACTAATCTTTGAATGGGTAAAGGATTTATATTTAATATGTTGCTATGGTCAAAGTTAGGATTGTTGTGCTGATAATGAGCTTGGCAGGGACTCATTTATCCAACCAGAAAGGTTGTTGATACTGGAGCTTCCAATTTTACCAGGGTGTTTTTGGAAGCTGGTTGTACCATAAGCAACCACAGTTAGGTCTGCTAAAACTGGAGTGAATTTTTTAAGGAGTTTGTTACATGTAAGAATCAATTGCTGTTGTCCCTGTGACATTAGGTTTAGGTCAGGAAGCTGTTAAGCATTAAATCTGTGGGTGATTTAGTTGCTAGATCTCCAGAGGGACAAAAAAGGACACAAGCTCTGAGAAGACTTGCCATCTTTATAAACTAGGGAAGACGAGCATATTCAGAAGACTGAGCTGAACTGACTGCCTGAAAAAAAAAAAATTATACCCACGTAAGGATAACACTTAGGAATTCTGTAGATTTCTACCTGACTGGTGTAAATGTCTGACAAAGTTGACAACGCCTGTTTGAATTCACCTGTATCTTTTATAATAAGCTTGAATTTTAAGTCTAGGAACACCAGATTAAGTGAGGAAGAGAAGCAGGAAGCTAGATTGTCAGAACTGTGATCAAGTAAAGAGATGAAAAAGATAGATAGCAGCTTTACTGGCACAGAGGACAGCCCTGTCTGATAAATGAGTGGGAAAGTCCTCCTAGCCTTTCTCTTATATATTTTTTTCTCCACTTCTTGAAGTAATGTCAAGAAATTAAGGACTAGCTGCTCTCTAAGAGCTGGCATCAAGGAGAGAGTAGGAATATGATGTAGTATGTATCCTCTCCTGAACTTTAAACAATTCATCTTGTGAAGGATACAGAGTTAGCATTTTTTCAAAAGGTATTAGGCAGTACTCCTTCTGTTTTCTCTTTTCTTACTAACCACAATCCCCACTTCTCTGTCTTTCAGAGCTGTGTGGGAAAAAGAAAGATGTCAAATGATCTCACTGCCAGGCAGAGCTCATCAATCTGTTACTGATCTTCCCCCTCCCTGAGATATTTGCCATGACTTTCACAAAAGGAAGCTTTCATTTGATAAACTTCGAACAACTCAGTGATTCAGGAATGCCACCAGCCATGTTTCTAGGTTCAACAGAGATGTTTCTTAATTTACGTGGGGGAGTAAGATTCAGTGGTCAAAAGCCAAGAAATGGAAACTGATTTACTCAAACTTTGTTATAAAATAGCTACAGTATCAGTGTAAGATAAGATGTAATATCTGTTATGCACATGTCAAGATGAGTCAATAAGCCACTAAACAGGTATACCTTCCACTTTTCTGCCTGACATTACTCCTACATGACACAAAGCAGAGAAGATAAGCCACAGCCCCCACCAAGGTGCACAAATTCAGGCAACACATTACCGATACCCTTTGTAACATATCAAAGGTGCTGCTTGAAAGTGAACCAAATGCTAAAGGTTACAACTTTTGAATGGATTTTAGTCTTAAATTTGGGACTGGAATGCCTTTTGAAAGCCTGTGTTGGAGTTTAATCAGATATGGACTTACACTGCTGGGTGGATTTCTTCAGCCTTATCCTTTCTATCTTGGATGAATAAGAAAAGAATCAACTCAGACACTGGGAGGATGAGACAAATTTATAAGGTTCTGATTCACACCTGGGAGGGTTATTTCTTCTCCAGACATGCGTAATGGGCACAAGACATGACCTATCACAAGTAAATTCTCTTTTGAAATTACCTCAGGAAGGGTGTTTGGTAAGAGATATTATATCTAAAGCAGCATATTGAGAAGGGATCACCTTGCACTCAGTGGTCAAGAGGGCGTAGTAAAACACACGAACACAAAAATGTTGCAATTAAAACTTAGCAGATGAAAGTATAGGACTTAAAATACCTTTGAATAAGGTCTGTAAAATATTGAAGACAATAAAACATTTCAACAGAGGTAGTCTTAACCATTTTTTCTTTTTGGACATGTCTCCAGGAAAAAGTAATATTTTTGGTGAGATTTGCAATGGAGGTAAATTGATACAAGTGCGTTTTGGGAGAAAACTTATGGAAAGAGATGCACCCAGCATGAAGGGTGAAGCATCCCATTTACTCAGCAGTACTTTCAGCCAAAGGCAGAGAAGTGAGTGACATGGGGAATATTCATATCCAGCCACTCTTGATGCAACAACCTAATTGATTATTAACCATTGACATCTGATCTCATGCACCTAGAGACAGAACAAGAAGCCTTACCTGCTTTATTGTCTCACACACCTGAAATAACTGAAACAGCCCAATTCTTATTTTGTGTTATGCATGCAACCTTGAAGTTACTTTGATCAGAGACTGTGCCTTAGTGTTACAGAAATTTTTGGGCATACTCTTTGGCACTATGGAATAAGAAGATTGAAATAGCTTTTCTGTTGCTGTGCATTGTTTTTTTTACTGACAGTTTCAGTTAAAAAAGAGGAATCAGAAATGTCATTGTCCACAACATATACAAAACTAGAAATCTGAAGCCTAAACAAGTGACTCTATTGCTGATATTTGGAACATATTCTTCATTGGTTTTGGCACATAATACCTTCCACACAGCTTAATCTACAGGCTCCAATGACACTGTTCAGAATGTCTTGTACTATCACTTTTTGAGAGGGAGGGAGGACAGTTAATAGGAGAAATGTGTAACGGCAGATTATCGTGAAACATTTTAATAAGTATAGACATTAGCATACAGCTCATTAGAGGAAAGATCTAGAGCAAGGGTCCTCAAACTACGGCCCACAGGCCGGGTACGGCCCGGGGGCATCCTTAATCTGGCCCGCCCCACCCCTGCCGGGCATTGGGGGTGGAAACCAAGCAGCCCCGTCTTCCTCCTCCTCCTCTGCGATGGGCGGCGGGCGAGAGGTGAGGGCGTCTCCTCTGCCAGGCAAGCAGTGTCGGCAGCATCTGGACTGCAAGCTCCAGCCACCTCGGGAAAATTGCCAGACCCCCAGTGGGGCAAAGTTCCTTCAGTCCCTTCTGGCCCCCCCTTCCAGACTGCACGGCCAGGCTGAGGAGGAGGGCGGCGGCATCAGCGAGGTGGGCAGCTCCCCTGTCTCTCCCTCCCTCCCTCCACCTCCCAGACAGGACAAGCAAGCAGCACCAGTGGGAAGCACGTGCACCATCATGTCAAAAAAAGAAAAATTGACTCAGAGTGCAGAGTATTCCAAGAATAGTTCACATTGAAATATTATTTGGTTTTGTTGATTACAATTGTTTTTCATTTTAAATATTGCATTTTTTTCCCTTCCACTACAAATAAAATATGTGCAGTTTGCATAGGAATTCATTCATTTTTTTCCAAACTATAGTCCGGCCCCCGACAGTGACTGAGGACAGGGAACCGGCCCCCTGTTTGAAAAGTTTGAGGACCCCTGATCTAGAGCATTAAACTACCAAAAGCATTAAAAAGGGAGATACATAACTTATGTATGCTACACACACACAAAAATTCATACACCTCTGGAAATACCCCTCTGGAAGGAGGAAAAGCTGAGGAATTGGACTGCAGTAAACAGAGGGATAACTGGATTGGTTCAACTGCTGGGTCACAGGCAGAAAAAGACTTGAGGTGGGTTGACCCCGTCTGGCTGTCAGGTGCTCATCAAAGCTGCTCTATCACTCCCTTCCTCAGCTGGATAGGAGAGAGAAAATAAAAAGAAAAATTAATGGTTGACATAAGGACAGGGAGAGATCACTCACCCATTACAGTCATGGGCAAAACAGATTCCACTTGGGGAAAGTAATTGAATTTATTACCAATCAAATCAGAATAGGATAAATTCATAACTCTGCTCCCAGGACCAATGCAGGAGTAGAGAGGGGATGGAGAGGAGCAGGGGTTTAAAGCTAAAGTACATGAGCTGGCATGGGTTTGTAGAGTGAAAACGGGATGGCATTTCAGCTTGTTTCTGTCAGTACTTTATGAAGTAAGAAGCTGTAATAAGGAGTAGTGAATAAAACACTTGGGTAGGCAGCAGGACCAATGCAAACTCTGAGAAAAATCAAGGAAATCAATGAAAAGGGAATGAGAATATAGAAGGAAAGAGAAGACATGAGAAAGGAATAGTATCACTAGCAAATTAAGGATACTTATTAGCCAAGAATTGAGTGAATTACAAGTATTCTGTGAATGAATTCCAGCAGCAGTTACAACTTTTTCCAACCTTTTGTGCAGCTGAAAGTATTTCAGAAAGTTTTTTAACTACTGGTTTTACCCAAAAAAAAAAAAAAAAAAAAAAAGGAAAAAAAAAAGAGAGAAGGAAAGAAAAATCCTAATAACTCCCTCCTTGTATAGGTTAGCTTGATTCCACAAAAATGCACAGCACTCTCCTGGAGCTGAACAACTTTGGACTTTGGCTTTTAGCAGAATCTTTTTTGATATTTGTGGATTATTACATAAAGCCTCTATTTATGACAGTTATCCAAAGAAATGGCCTTTGACCACAACATAGTCTTGTAATTGCCTACATGGAAATATGCATATTGGTATATGCATGTCTGCACATGAAAGCAAAACCTCCAGTTTCCTATGAAGTAAATTGTTGAAAGGGTCATAGACTGCAATTAAGGGATAGTGCCAAGTCATGTCCTTTCAAGGCTGTGACCTACTGTAAATATGGAAAAATACCCACTTTTTTTTTTCATGGTCTTAGAACATGCAGAGTGTTTAGCAAAGTAAGGTAGATTTATTCAAAGCATTGTTGGTTTATTAACTCAGTTCCAGTTAAAACATCAAATGAGTATAGCAATAATCAAATCAAAATTTATCAGACTATTCATCCTTAAAAATACCAAGTTTGAGACCTCATAACTTTGTTTACAAGATCTACTTAAAGAATAGAATAAAATTGGTCAAGCATTTTAGAAAAAATTATGTCCTTACATATTATTGTGGTAGGTTATACAGAAACCCCTAAATGCTGACTCCTTAATTACAGCCTTTGTAATATACAATAGTACAGTATTTTCCCTTAGAGGATAGAGTGTTTATCCAGAAGTAAACATGACAGTTTTGCAATTCACATGTGATTTAATGTTCATTTACCTAAAGAAGTACCATCCATGCATCTGTTTATTCAAGGTGACATGCAGCCACAACTCCATCTAAACAGTGTTAAAATGGGAGAGAAAAAAATAGGTAATTTCACCCCATAAAGAAAGGGAAACAAATTGTGGTTTTTTTAAATAACAGCTTTCAGCTTGAAAGGCCTCTTTAATCCTGAAGTGTCAAACCCCCCGTTGCTGCTCAGTGGCCATGTATCTACTTAATGTCTTGTTGATGAGGGATGGCCATCTAAATACTTGACTGGTCAGAGTTGTAGTAACTGTGTATCCACAAAAAAACACTTTTTTTTTGCAAATTAATAAATCAATCCACTTATTTCTCCTCAACATGCCTGCCTAGACGCCCATACAATAAATAGGAAATTCTACACTTTATCAACATGTTCCAATCTTTATCAAAATAAGATTGACTGTTAAGCTAAGCCTGAATGGTCTTTCTCAAACTGAAGATTCTTAAAATATTAATTACACAACTTACAAAGGAAAAAAAATAGGCTACCAAAAAATGGAAAAAAAACCCAGTGAAAATCTGGCATGGAAAGAGACCGGCATTTGACACATATTTCAGTGTCAGCTGTCAGCATTTCCTGGTCAGAGGAAGAAATGTTATCATTGGTACAACACTCATAAACTACCAAGATGCACGCAGATTTTTTGGCCTCAGTATACTGCCAAGCTACTTACTGGCAGGTCAGTTCAGGAGAAGGAAAATAATATGCTTGAAGGCTGCATTTTTGAATCCAAAACAAAACAAAAAAAAAAAAGGGGAAAAAAAATTTTGCAGTTGAACCATAAATTTCCATAGCTGTTGTAATCTTATTATGGTGACTATGATGATTTGTTGAAACATAAATGTCAACTGTAATGTTTAAGGCACTGTCCAGTAGCATGTTGGACTCAAGCAACAGATTGGCCTACTAGAAAATAACCATTGCTTTAGGCAGTCACAGGCAGTTAATCTAAACCCCAAACATTTGGAATATAGTTATACAGCCACCAAAACCACGATGTACTTATCTGGCCATGAATTATTGTGGTTTTTTTCTAAATCTAGTGGTTTATTACTATGGAAAAAATGGAAATAGTTAATTTTATTTGATCGACTGATTTTTAGGTCAAGACAGTTACATTGTCTGGCAATTTGATGTTGACCTGGTGACATCAGCAATTGCTACTTTACAGCAAAAATGTTGTAATTACAACCTAGCTGTTCAGTAGCAAATTGAAATGACTTAGTCAGGTTTGTTCCAACAGCAAATATACGCATTCAGAAACTGCAAAACACATTATGCTTGCAAATATTCTTATAACAACACAAACAAAATAAGAATCTGGAGCATGCTTTTATTTGCAGTTAAGGGTTGAGATATAAAGAAAAAGGCTGAAGCATGGGGAAGCCTAACAGCTGTGTCTTTTCATAAAGGAATTTGTGTACCTTCAAGTAACTCTGACATTCAGAGTGAATAGTTAGTTTTCTCATGAAATAAAAGAGTGAAAAATGGAATGTTACTATGTTGTGCTGTACTCCTGTAAATCCAACACTGTTATACCATGCTATACAAAGTATTTGACAACGTTTAATATAATCTGTAAGTTCAGAGATCATCACTTGCAGTCCTGACACTCTAAATAACATTATTAACATCACCTGACATTATATTTACATCAGAATAGAAAAATTCACTCTAATCACAGGCATAGGAGAACTAGGGAGAAGATTTCGACTGAAACCATGTGGCAGCCATCTAGGCTTTACTAAAGCAGAAACCAGTTATTTTCAGCTGTAAATCTCCACTGCAACCTGAGGTGAAAGAAAATATATATTTCATAGAATACCAAGTGTAGTAGATCAGTGGAAAATAACTCAGAACCATGTTCAGTCTTCAAACAGTACTCCAAAGGAGCCCTTGGTGGCCAGCCAAAGGATCTAGTTTTCAGTTTGCCATATTTCTCACTGATTTTCAGCCAGTCTTCCACATTTTCTCTCCCCTGCCCCATCACGTTTCTTTCACTTTTGTCTGATTTTTTATGTACTTTCCAGAAATAGGTGTAGATCACTCAGGGCATCAATCCACTTAATGAAAAGAAGAGATCAGATCAGGTTGTGCTTTATAGAATACCCTTTTATGGATTAATGAGGAACAGTGCATTTTTTTTTCCTTTTTTTTTTTTTTCATAGCGTTCTTCAATTTTTCAAGTGCCTGCACTTCTTTCCCATGTGCAAAGTAAGTAAATTTTCAGAAGCAGACTGTTTGGATGGACTAGATTCTAAACATCACTGGTTTAAGGAAAGCAACAAACATATACTTTCTTTAGAGGCTTCCTGTCTTCCCACAGTCCATAGCAGCCTTAGCAATACTCCTATAACCTCCCTTTTTTTTTTGTTTTTCTGTCAACTGTGACACAGTAGAAATCTGTCCAGTTCTCTGATCTCTCAAAAAGAGATTTCTAACCTCTCTGTAAGTCACTGATAGTTTTATAACTGCATTTAATACCTTCATTAAGAAACATTATGAAACCACTTAAAGCATTAAATTTAGAGGTTACTACCAGAAAACCATCCACTCTGATTCTTTCAAGCAGTGCCCTGTCAGCATTACACTCAGTGTTCATGCTAGAGGTCAGTGCCAGGAAAGGGGTAAGTCTCTTTGCTCTTAGACAGATTTGCTTTTGTAATTTTTAAACAAAACCAGGTGACCTAAAATACTAACCAAACCCAAATTCTACAGAAGCTTGAGATGCTCTGTTTCCCTGTCTGCCTGCAAACTGTTCTGCCAGCTAAGAACTCCCAGTGCAGGCTGAGACAAAGCTTATTGATCCAAGTACAGCCAGGACCTCTGTCATACGCTCTCTCTGGTCCACAGTAAATTCGTCCCTCTAAAAGCAGCAGTTATCGTTCAGTTATCTTACAGTTATCATTCACCACTCAGAGACACCCCGTACTTCTACATACTCTTGTGCTCACCACAGTTAACACCTTTGCTTCACAGCAGACCTGAGAACCAGCATTATTGACTCCAGGTCTTTTGAGTGCATGTTGCATTGAGAAGTTTGTGGCTTATTTGCAATAGGTTTAGAGGTGTCAGATTCTATTTTGTATGTAACTCAAGATTTAGTTTATTGTTAGGGAGTTAGGCTTTCCTATTTTCTATATGTATTCAAGGCATTACTATTATTACCAATAAACTCCAGATTCTCTGAGTGTCATCTTTTGAAGAACACTCAGGAGAATTTGTACTCCAAAACACACATTAAATGAGGATAAAGAAAGCTGGTTTTTTATAGTTTCCTTGGTCTTAAGTGTCTGAGGAGCACAGGTGAAAATCATGTCTTCAAACACTAGACATTCTCTAGAGAATACAGTTGGATGAAATGATGCAATGAACTTGGAGCAACATTTTACCACTGAATTACTGCTTGACACCACATTAATGGTTTCCTTACAGAAATCTTTGGAAAGCATGGGTGAAAAGCAGTCATAAGCTACTGTTCTCTTAGTAATCACTGTGTCTTCTCAGGCAAAAACAAAGAGGAAGGATAAAGCTGCATGCTATGTTGCTTTATTAATCACAAGGACTATGTGATCCCATGTGGCAATGGTACTTAAATAAAACTCTTTTGTAGTCAGTTAATAAAATGGAGCATAGGTCTATCTATGAAATTGGCTGGGCAACCAAACTGAACTCATATTGTTTTCTCTAAACATCATTATTATATTCTCTAAACATTATTAAAATATTATATGTAATAAAGGATTAATCTATTTCTTGTTATGGATCTGTTTTCCCTTTTATATGGTCTACTGCTGAATGGCTTTTTGTCCCTCCAGTGAAAAGATAGCCCATGCTCAGTGTAGAGCTAATGTGTTACCAAGACCTTAGAAGATTTAGAGTACTTCATAATTGCAGAGTTTTTTTAATAGGTCTCCAAAATATATGATGCAGTTGAGAGCATCAGAACCTCTAGGACTGATTTTTTTATGATCTTTAGGACAATAGCTTCTAAGAAAAGTAGGTCTGAGTAACTGGAGACCTCCAGCCAGTCTTCCAGCAAGAGATCAGGGTTTGTTTGTGCTGCCTCCATGGCACTCAAAAGGTTTGCAAGATGCATCTAGAAAGGAATTGTTAGCCTCTAGTTCACCTGCCAGCTGTGTGTCCTTCTGACTTGTTTTGTAGTTCCAGTAAAGACAACCATTTTTGAATAGTTGGTTTTGCCCATTTACAAAATGCCAAGAAATACTAGGAACTTGTAGTGACGAATAAAATTTGGTTCCTGGGATAGTTTTGTGTCTTTTTTTTTTTTTTTTGATAGTTCTATTGTAAGTGGTATCACTATACAAGAAAGGGTTTCACCCTCTGGGGGAATACAGCATATTTCTAAAATCAGAACTACTTTTTTAAAGAGACAGCAGTTCATGAGAACTGGAACAGCACACTATTAGTCTAGGGTTTTGCCTCCAATAATGTGTAAGATTAGGTGGCTTGAAGGAAGCCACTAGAAGGAGCAGTTTGATAATGACATGCCAATGGCAAAAGCTTTTTCATAACATGAGTTATATGGTGAATCACCATATGAAAATGCTCAAATAGTAATTCGATTTCAGTTTTCTGTAAAACTATAATCTAAACTGAGAGATCTCACCAGAATTAAACAAGGCTCTCTACTTCCACCACTGGATACAAAAGTATTAAGAGAAATAACTTCTTTTTCCCATGTGCTGTCTGATATTTGTGGTTGCAGAAAAGCCAGTGAATCCCAGAGCTGAATGCCTTCCCACAGGGATTCACATAAGGGAGCTGATGATAACACAGTGTGGTCCTGATGCCTGCAGGTTAATGGAGAAAAGCTCTCTGAAAAATAAGTCTAACCGTATAGAGAATCATGATCTGAAAATGAAGAGCTATAGCCAGGCCTTAATGTAGACTGTAAATAACTCTCACAGTAAGTATGAAAAAGCACCCCATGTCTCATGTATTTCCGGAAACAAAGTGATAAAAAGATGGAGATCAAAACCAACCTGGTTAGACTGAAGGTAAAACTCTACTCACAAGGCTAAAACCTTTCTACCAATGATGGTAGAAATGATGGTGACTGATCAAGCACCCATTTCTCACTGATTTTTGAGAGATATTAACCTGAATGAATTAAATTATCTCTGAATTAAATTTCATCTGAAATTATTTCATCCTGTTTATTTATTGCCCTTTTCAATGGAACATTGGCAAATGGTGAAAGGTGAATAAGATCAGCCAGATAAACATGTTTCTGTGGAGAAACTGTCATGGTAACGGCCCAGAAAAAGTCCTACTTGTGAAGTTATTTAAAAAAAGACAAAGGGATTTAGGGAACTGTGAAATAACTGGAAACCAAGGTGGAGTTTAGCTGAAACTGAACCACATATAAATGTTTTTTTTTTTAATCCTTTATTGATTTTACTAATCCTCATGGCTAAAACCCAGGATTTTCAGGGTTATTGAATATTTAGTACCATATCATGATCAGAGCAAGTTGTGAATATTTAGTACTGTTCCTGTAGAAACAGTGGAGCTGAAAAAGGTACCAAGAAGGGTGAAAAGAAAGATCAGAGCTAAGGTTACATAGATTAGGTTTTCTTTGGGTTGAAGAAAGGAAAACCAAGAGGAGTATAAAATATTGGTATCTATAAGTCTTGAATGAAAAGCAGAAAGTAAATTCATTATGTTTTACAGTTTAAGAACATAAGAATATCCAACAAAATTACCATTTGAAGGCTTCATACAAATTAAGATTTACATTTACATGAAACAAAAATTATGGAAGATTCTGTGATGGGCCTCAAATATCCATTCTAGAAAGGATTAGGCAAATAACCCGGCAGAGGCCACTAGACCATTAGTAAATGCACAGTGTCTGTCCTCAGATATGTAAGTATTTAATTCATTGATTTTTGAAAACTCCCTGCCTATGAGGAGAGCACTCAACCTTTTCACAGTCTGTTCTTGTCTTTCCTGGCTGTTGATGGAGGTAATGGAGAGGATGAACCAGTGGTATGACCCACTATGGGCGTTTCTGAGTTCATATGTTTTTGACATCTCATGTGATGGACAGAATAGAGTAGTCATGTAAAGCGCGTGTGAAAAGACAATCCTGTTCATTTGCTGCCAGACAAACATACGCAGAGTGCTGACACTGTTAGACTAGTAAGAATAGCCATTCCCTTAATATGAAATCTAGGTGCCTGACCATAGTCAACTAGATTAAGTAGTCTCAGACATTCATTTTCTTGTGGAGTTGGTGTCTGAATACACAAATAGGAAAAGGATGTGTTTAGTTTGGGTTGTCATCAGCAGATACCTCCTACCGTCTATTCTGAGGAAAATAATGCATACTGATAGGGGCATCCAGTTATGACCTATGGTGCCAGACAAATACAAGTTTACCAAAATATCACAGCCCATTCAAAATAAAGTAGTTTGAATGGTGCCCATGAGCCGTTGGTTCAGAGTTTTGGGCAATAAAAAATTACTTCATAAAATACAATTTTCCTCTCTCCCGGATGACATGTTTCTATTGATGGCAGAAGCTGGATGTAAATATATGAAAAAATATATAGGATATATATAGGATATATATAGGAAAAGAATGTATTTTTAGTAAAATATTGTACCACAAATAAAACTCAATATCAAACTGCAATAATGGAATAGATAACAAAGAAATCACGAGATTCTTTATCAAATAATTTTCTTTGATGACTCCACTGGAGTTAAAATTATTTTAAGTGTTTGAAACAAATTCTAGCTTGAACTTAATTGAGAAAATTAACATTTAAACACAGGATATCCACCAAAGTCAGGATATAGAGAAAGAGCCAGAAAAATGGGTGATTCTCCAAAACCAAGTTCCTGTTTTCCATTTTAATAATCTCACAATCCACTACATATGTGCAAGTCCTGCCTTGGAGTTCACTGTGTTAGCAGAGAGATTGCTGGCTTCAAGATTAGTTTTCATGTGATTTTTCCAGGAAAAAGAAACAGCACTGCAGAGCCACAGTAGTCTGTAGGTCCAAGTCCAGCTCCTCATGTGCAGCAGACCAATGCCGGGTACATCAAAGATAAGGAATGGCAAAATTAGTTGCCTGCCATTTTGAAACTTCTGGCTCTAGAGGCTTCCAGCCTTTTAGAGTAAAATGTTTCAGCTTTAATGCTTGAGCAAACTATCTCTTTAGGGAACTATTTTACTGATGAAGGTCACCAGAACTTAACACCTCTTTTCTTGTTTTTTTGCCTCTATCCTCCTGCCCAGCTCTCTCCCTTCATTGCAGTCTCTCCAATGCAAAAATATTTAATTTATCTATATGTGACGTAGAATTAATTTTGTTCTGAGTTTATTATTGCTCCAAATATTGGCTTTAGGAGTAAGACAGTAGTTATATCTGCTTCAGTTTGCCTAAAAGTATAAAATACTTGCCTTATTGGCATTGCTGATATCCATGCAGAAACAGATGTGTAAGTGCTCTGCTGTTTCTCATCACAGCTCACTAAATTAACTTGGAAGATTTTATGGTGTATTTCAGAGAGGAAGACCAGACGAAAATATAAGGAACCTATCCTGCTGGTGCCAAACACCAACTGAAAACTTTTGTTTGTAAAGTATGTGTTCAGCTATGCCTCAATAGGATGGGATATACAGTTTTAATGTAACTGTGGGACTGAATGGCTAAAAAAAGAAGTGGTCTGCAGGAAAGGGCTGGAAATAAGAATATGCCAAAAACTCTCCCTCCCCTTGTGCCCCTGCCAACAGGCAGACTGCACAGAACTGGTTCTGAGGCAGCAGCACTATTCTCAAAGTCTGCAAGAAAAAAGTCTGCTAGTGTGATCTCATCTGGACCAGCCAACCTGCCCAGCAGGAGTACAGTGAAAAACCTATGCCTTATTTGTGGCAAGAGCACTGAAGGGACTGCTGCAGCCTATAAACCTTTGCTCCAGAGGAAATGTGAAGATATTAGCAAATGGGAGTTAGAAAGACAGAATCTTGTCCTAAGTAAATATTGTTGCCCTACCTATTTGTTTTCCAACCCGATGGAACACAGCTTTCAAAGGATGTAATCTGTAATTCAGTGCCTCTGAGGCACTTTCTGTACCAGCTGCTATTCTCTCTGTTCCAAACAACAGATATTACAAATAAAAAATATTTATTTTGTTTGGGGCTTTCCCACAGACTATTTTTAAATAATGATTTTGAAGAACTGTGCTGGCCATGTTTCAACTGCTCACAAGCTAAAGCCATGAGGATTCTTATTTTAAGCTCTTTATTTCTCAGTGAGGCATCAAGAATGTCTGGGCAAGTTTTGTGCTTAGCTCCCCAAGAGAAGAGAGTGTGAATCCCACTGTCACTTCCTTACAGTGCTTTGCAGAATCTAATAGTCCATGGATCATGTAAGCACAGTCATTGCAATGTTGTACTCTCAGTTCATGTCTAGTTACAGGGCAAAATGGAGAGTATCTGCATATGTGTTTCTAGCAACTGAAGACAAGCAGAAGGCAGATTGGCTATTTTTACTAGTTTCACAGTCAGTGCAAACCATCCCTTATCACAGAAGAAGCAGATGGCAGACATGGTGATAAAGCATTTGACACTGAAATGATTCATGTTTCTCCACTCGTCCTTCCCACCATTATGGAAGGAGGGAGCTGCAGCTCTAATGTGTGTTACAGACTCACTGTCCTTTCCCAGATCCGTTTGGGAAACTACAGCATGGGCTGGACAGTGAGCCTCCAGTAAGGCAACATATGTCACATATGTCTTAACACTTGTCAGACTCTAGGATTATTTCTGAACCGAAACCTTAAAACAGTTAGAAGTGACCCTACATCACAAAAGTGTGAGAACCTGAGTTTTGCAGTAAACCAGGACTTTAAGAAGGTGTACAAGATGTCATGTCCCAGATAGAGATGCCAGATACTGTTTCATCAAAGGCAACTCATCTCAGAGCTCATCTCACATTGTTGGAGGGAATCACAACTGTTTTATCGTATGGGTCAGTTCTGCAGAGCCTTTGTACATGTGAGATCTAGTGCTTAAAAGGCTTCTAATTCCAGAGTCTGCAGTATGTGGCAGCTGGGGTAAGGATTTTTACTTACGGAGAAGGAGGTAGAAACACAGTCACATTCTGCACAACTTCAAGAATTTTGGAGAAGAGTAATTACTTGATTTAATATTGAAGCTGGCCTTTCCAGTGGCCTCTGCATTTTTTACACTGGAGATAACACAAGTCTGTCAAAAACTACAGGGCACAAGAAAATATTTAGTTAAGAGCAATTTAGTGTCTACAAGATTAATACTTCAGAAATAAAAACCATCTGCATCTCTGGGTATTGATTTGACAGACCTGGATAATCTGCTTGTAATGTATCTTCAGCTTTTAAATTTGGAAGTTACATCTACATTTTCAGAGTTGCGATTGCATGCTAGTGATTTATGTGTTTTACTTTATATTTACTTAAGGTAAATGTACATTCATTTTCAGCAGTATAGTACCCCTAAAAAGCATTTGTATCATGCTGTCTCTGATATGTTGGAATGAAGGGTTTGCATTTCTTTCTGTAAGTGTATCAACTGTTTTATTTTTGGTTATGAATGATATCTCCATAGCATCACACTTGATAGCAATGCTCTCACTGTTTTAAAATGATCTTTGATTCCAGTCCAACTCTTTAATGGGTCATCAATTTCAGGTATCCCTTACCCATGTGGTATTGTTATTTGTTTCATTGCTTTGTTACTATATTAGCTCCTAGTAGCACAGAAACTGATTGAAACTCATTTTATTAGAGGCTGTGTAAATCGAGAACAAAACCCTGATGGCTACTCAAAATATCTTAAATAACTTAGATAACAATCTTAGAATTCAGTCTTGGTTTGGAAATGCTGCAATATCCCACCATGCTTCAGATGAAGACAGAAAACCAAGGGGGAAAATCCCATGTAGGTCAAACTTCATACTTCTGGCCATGAACCTTACTCTTAGTTTTTCCTGTTGGACTAGAAAAATAATTTGTTGGACATGGGTATTGTCTGGGTTCTGTCATTGCCATGTTTTCTGCTGCTTGAAATTTTTCTGGTCTGGAACCCGATTTCTGTTGTCTTGTACAGTGGAAAAAACAGAGGAAAAGGGCCTCAAACTCTGGATTTCAAATAAACTGAAGTGGAGAAGCTTGTTTTGGAAAGCTAAAAATATGCTGGTACACATTGCTTCTGAACCTTAGTTGCATACTATATACACAAGAGAAGGTAAGTTTGAGTAACTTGTAAATTAACATATTACCTTAATATTTGCAAGCCATTAACCAGCACAGTTGTCTAGCTGTCAAGCATCTTTTGGGATATTTGAATTATCTCATGTTTTTATTAGCTTCTTTACTTTTGGAAGAAATAGGCTTTTGGTTTGCTTAAATGCCAAGGTTTAGTTGAACATTACATCAGATGCTTTCCAAACCCTTGGGAAATGGCCAATGCATATGGACATATTAAACAGCACAGCCAAAGGATGTGAGATATAATGTCTATAGAGAAAGTCAGTTCAAATGTTAGCAATTTCATTTCAGATTTTATTTTTCTCATTGAACAAAATTGTTACACATGCTGCATGTTTGGAGAGTAGGGATTTGAGGTACGGCTGTCTAGATCTGATACTTCCTTCTGAAACATGTGGCTGGTTTGCAATATTCTCTCTCGTCTTTATTCTATGATCTGCCATGATCATGGAATCATAGAATCATAAAATGGTTTGGGTTGGAAGGGAACTTAAAAATCATCTAGTTCCAACCTCCATGCTGTGTGCAGGGACACCTTTCACTAGACCAGGTTGCTCCAAGCCCCATCCAAGCTGGCCTTGAACACTTCCAGGGACAGGGAATTCACAATTCTCTGAGCAACCTCTTCCAGTGCCTCACCACCCTTGCAATAATGAATTTCTCCCTAATATCTAATCTAAACCTTTCGGTCTGAAGCCATTCTTCCTTTGTCCTATCACTATATGCCCTAGCAAAAGGTCTCTCCCTGTCTTTCTTGTAGGCTTTCTTCAGGAGCTGATAATGGATGTATGCTATAGCCAGTCATCTTAATATCTGCTCTATGATCCTTCTCCCTTTTACAGCAGGGATATTAAGATACAGAACTGAATTTATCAATGACAATTTTTTAAAGCCATAATATTAAAGAAATGCATATAGAAATTATTTCTGCATACAAATTCTGGAGGTCTGTCTGGTGGGAAAGATGAGTTTAATCTGAAGTGGGAGGAAAGGGAAGAAGTTAGCTGGAGGTCTCCTGGGCCATGTTTGTGGTTGTGTTGTCTTGACTTTAGGGTGTGGTACAGTATCTCTGGCTCCTTCTCTGACTTTTAACAATCAGGCAGACTGCCCATAGCATACAGCAATATCAAAATGTGCATCATGCTTCAAGGATGTGCATCACGATAGTTCCTTGGCAGACCTATTTCCATATTGTGAAGACAATGAACATGATTTATTTTCACAACAGAATTCAGAAGCTCAAATGATACCCAGCTGTGGTAATTCCTTTCCCAATGCTAACATCTGTAATATACTACAACTGTGATGTTGCCTTTAGTCCATAAAATAGGTGAGCTTTTTCTAGCATTTATTCACTGTAGATTAGAGTGAGTACTGATCCATACCATGATGGAGTTTAGCCAGAGGCCATAGTGGAACTGTAAACTAATTGAATAAATGTTGTCATTCCATTGGGTCACACACTTGTTTGTGTTTTAAATTACAATCTTGTCTTTCCAGTCATTCTAAGAGTGGATGAAAAATATGATAATAAATCAAAGCAACAGATAATAAATTAAGCAACAGTTGTCCAGGCAGCTAATATAAGAATTAAATTGTAATACAGACCTATTTTAATGTCCTTTCCTCTGTCCTTTACTGCTATTTGTTATGCATTTATGGGGGCTACATTGCTAATGAGAAGGAAACAGAGATGACATAGGTAACCCTTGAACAATGAAGAGGATGACCAAGAGTAGACCTCTTTGGGAGGCACTGTCATTTTTAATCACAAAAATGCCAGCTAAGTTAAGGGATGTCTGGTTTAGTTATAAAGAGAAATAACTTTCTGCAGAAACACCTCTAACTGATGAATGCTCCTGTTCATTCTCAATTTGGCTATCAAGAGCCAGTCAGAGATTTCAGAGGTAGCTGTAATCAAAAACACACTAATGATATTTTTGCTGTTTTATTTATTATTACTTCCATACTCCTTAGATGTTTCAGTAAAAACTAAGACAGGGAAGGAACCATTGGGCCAGAGACTCTACCCAAGAATCCAGACATACTCTGCTTAAAGGACTATAAGGATACTCAGAGGATTAACAGAAATTACCACAAATGGATTTCAGGGTTATATAGAAATAGAGGCATAGCATAAGGGATGAGAGCAAAGATAAGGTTTTCAATGTAAAGTAGTAGTTTTGCAAGGTATTCCTAAAGATTTAATGTTAAGTAAGACTTTTTACCCTTTCTCTGTAGCTTGTGAGAAGAATGGAGCTATGTTAGCCTCACTCTAAGGCAACTTTTACATGAATGTTCTTCTTTTTATTAGCTACAGAGGGAACCTACTTGGACTTGAATCCCACCAATACTGAAAGTTAATTTGCTACGGTGTGCTATGCATCCCTTTTTATGTATGTTGAATTCTATCTTATTTTTCACTGCAAATTTTTCAAAATTTCAGATGACCTTAGAGAGTTGAAAAGCCAGTTTTCGGTCCCTGAGGCACATGAATATTTCATTCAGAATCAGTTGTCATTGCTGATTTCCCATTGCAGTTTGTTACTAAGTTTTGCTGGTAGCCTAAAGAATTTTTTATTCCCTTTCTCTTTTCATTAAATGATTTATATTTGGCCATAGATATCCCTGAAGTTTCAACTGTCTCCATTACTGTCTGAAAGAGTAATAATATAAACTCAATATACTATGAATAGCTCAACTGTTTGGACTCAGATTTATGCAGAGGAATTGATATATATGATTGTATTACCATGTTTGTGGTTTACATAAATCTTTAACATTCAAAACTTTTCCTGATCTATTTATATAAGCATGTTTCTTATTAGTTACTCTTAAAAAAGCTTATCATTACTGTGTGAACTCATATTCTGCATTTTCACAAGGTTTCCTCTTGGAAGATCCCTAAACACAGTTAAAACATGAGTCTTCTATTATCAACAGTAGGCAGATGGAATGAAATAAGTCTGAAAATAAGAAAACTGAGCTGCACAGATTAAATAAGTTGCACAGAATGTCTTTTGGCAAGGATAAAATCTTGTGCTTTTAGCTCATTTTTGAACAACCCTATACAAATGAGTCAGGTGAATGACAGAAAATTTTATTTGGGAAGATGCAGCTGCAAAGTGATAGTAGGAACTATGCAATGATGAGTCTGGTACCATATTATTTGAATAGGGTCACTCACGCACCACTCTGTCCTACAAAGATGAAAGAGGTGGCTACAGCTCTGGTTAATGTAAAGATTGTAACCCAAATACTAGCAAGTACACTTCTTTGAATAAAATAAATTAACTATAAAACTTGTGGATACAGATTTTGAAACTAATTGAGGGAGAATATTACAAACTTTTTTGGATATCAGGGTCAGACAACTGTTAGCCAGGACTGACTGCTGTGCCATGATGTCACCACAACCTACAGTATATTTTGGGAGCAGACCTGAAATCCTACCAAGCCCAAGATGCATCAGACAATATTGGGAGGGTGGATTTGAGGTGCAACAGTAGAAACTGTCAAATTTGCAAACTATTAATTTCATGCTATTTTTTTCCCCTCATTTGTTACCCTCCTCCATTGACACCCATCTCTACTACACTTGGTGTATAAGTCTGCACTTCTGGAACACCTCAAGTTGCCAAAGAGATGCAGGAAACACTCATAGCTGCATTAACGACAACTATAGTAGCAGTACTTGTGCCAGGAACAGCAGCGCCAGCAGACACATGCCAGACATATACAGCTGCAGATGAGCCACTGCTGATCCGTGCAGTATGTTGGTTCATTCATTTAGTATGTGCTGGGAAGTTGTTCAAAAGATGCAAAAAAATCGCAGCTTAGTTATGTGTTCTCCCCTTCTTGTTTTCAGCCTTTTCCTGCCTTATGCTGCATATGTTGGAATGAGCCTATGTCCATGCGTAGATACTATGCCACCGAGCTTCCACTAAATCACAGTCCACCCCTTTGGGATGGATTTGATCTGACTAATATAAGTTTAGAAAAGTTTGTGCTAAGTGTTCAAAACATGCAAAGAAAAGATGCTAAGAGAACACTACAGCTGCAAAAGCCAGGAGAAATGAAAGCTAGAAAATACAAGAAATAGTGTGCTGCATGTGTAACTAAAATGTATATAAAAAAGGGGCTGAACCATTATGTTACATGTTCATTTTTCCCTCATATCTGCACTTCTTCTATGCCTGTTGGCAATCAACTTTTCACAACGCCAGCATGATGGTCAACATGACTCCTTTTCTTACATTAACTGCCTGGCCATAGGGAGAACATTTAAAGTCTTGAACAAACCTCAATATTTTTAATTCCTCTTTCTATCACCAGAGGGTCTCCCTTTCCAAGAAAAGGAAAGATCAGGAAAGCTCTGTGGTTTGGATTATGCAGACAGTACTGAGATCTTTGAGAACGTTTAACTGCCACACTCTAACAGCAGATGGTTAATTGAAGGTGGGCTAACTGAAGGTTAGTGGCTTGTAACACTGAAGCTTCATCTACAACTTCAGTAGTAACGTGACAAATTATATTGGTCTGAAATGCATATGAACCCAAAAGTATGAGTTTCAGATGGGCCAAATTTTGCTGCTAGATGACTTTCCAGGGATGATGATGGTTGTGGACTAACACAATGAATCAAAATGGTAAACCTTTCGGAATTAGATTGCATTTCTTATTTCTAAAATGGGTTTGAATGAAGGTGAAAGATCTAAGGAAGCATTTATTGGCACATGCTCTCAAAAAAGGAGTCCCTTAAGACTAACAGTGTGAGGGTTGATGTAACTCATTCAACTGAGCCCCCAAACCCATTTTCACAGTGTGTGGTACTGTGTTAATTTCTTTTATATAAAGCTCAAACTGGACTGGATGCTATGAGCCCACCAAATCAGTTGATTCTCAAAATGCAAGATTTATGAAGTTATGCTGCTATGACTTTAAAAGATTGTAATGCATAGATAAGAAGATGTGCCAATCAATATAAAAAGGTGATGCTTATTAAGAACCCTTAAAAAGAAATAAAAAAGAAAATATTTATTATCCATGCTACTGTTCAATGTCCTACCAACATGTCATTGGAGTGATTCTGCATGGAATAGTTATACACAAAAGTGGATATTCTAATTTCAGTAGGTATAGATATAAAAGAGCAAAGCCTTTTATTCTGACAGGATGAGGAAGGGAAGAAAAAGAAAAAGCTAACAGAAGGAGCAGACAAGCACTTTAAGAAGTTTTCAGGGAGCACCAGCCATGATGGAGGGTGAAATACTGTGCTCCAGCTGGGAAAGATCTCAGGCATTTGTGATGCAGCTAAGAAAGAACTTGGTTACCAAACACAGTCTGGATTTTCACTACTTTATTTTTGTTCTTTCTTCAGTACTTCTTGTCATTTAGCAAGTACTTGTGTATTTAGCTATTAAAGATGAATAATAATTTTTTATTCTTTACATTTTCTAATATTTAATCTGTCTTTAAGCAACTTGAGTATCCCTCCATGAACTTCTAGGCATATTGTCACCCCACTCATTCAGAGTGCTCCTACACCTCACCCATAGTATGGTTCTTTAGAAGTCAGAAGACTGTGTTTCCACTAAACTTCAAAAGCCCTCAGTCAAGTAGCAACATATATTTGTGTAGAAAGTACCTGGCAGCAAGTATGGATTCATGTATTTTTTGAAAAACTGCAGGAATGCAGAAGGAAATCTTGAGCTGTTCTAGTGACTCAAAACCTACAGGTTTCACCAGTGTAAGGGATTTTCTAGAGTTTTGGTTTTGTTGTTTGGGGTTTTTTCTGTCAAATTTTGTCAATTTTTCTATTTAAAGAATATTTTAATTGTTTTTGCTTCAATTTTGAAAATCATGTGGAAGCAAGATCTTCGAAAGCATAATTTTAAAAAAGATAAGTTTACTTGAGTGTTTTAAGAAGTTGTGCTTCTACTCTACGACTTCATGTTTTCCTTTTTCCTCTCAATTAAGAAAAGTCCATAGTTTAATTCCTCAGCCATTCTCCAAGGACAAAATTCTAAAGCAGGTACTTCATAGTTTGTGCTGTCACTGATTCAGATATGTCAAACATTTTTGCACTCCTTTTAGCATACTTTTTCTTGGTTTGTTTGGTTTTTTTAGTAGCAATCACATTAATGCTGGCAAAATTTTGATAACAGAAAATATGGTTGAAGCACTTCTCAGACACACAGCAAAGTACGTCATTGAATTTTGAGGGGCATCCAGGCTGGCTAAAATTTTAACCAAATTTGTATATCAGGTTAGAAGAATTTAGGTAGAATGACATACTTAACTAGTGCCCTCTTTCTGTCTAAGAAATCAAATTAACATTCTGTCTGATTTTCAGGGCTCTGTGTTTCCACATCTTTATGTAAGTTATATATATATATATATATATAATATATATTTTTAGTAGCACCAGTGATGTATTTTTTATATATATATAATACAGATTCATTGCTATCTCAGGACATTATTTTTCGTTGTTTAGTTGTTTTCCTGTTAAAATAACATCTCTTTTTTGGCCCTGACTTTGTTCAGGTCATCTTTTCAAAGTGCCTCCATCCAAGCTGTGAAATCAGTTACAAACTGCCCTTTTGTAAACCTTTTATGAGCAAGTCTCTTAAACTCTGGATGCACTCCGTTCACTACTTCCGAACTCTGGTAGCTGCCCTACCTTGTATTTGCACTTTGGAACTCATATTAGGTTACAGTGTTAAATTTTCTTTGGAGCTAATGTAGCTGGAGTGTTTTTGTAGAGACTAAAGATTTATGAATTCCCAATACAAACTTTCACAGAAAATAAAAATTTTAGGTGTTGAACATTTAAAAAAAAATAACAATTACAAACAGTAAGGAGCATAAAGGCAAGAAATTAAGAGTAGTACTTGGAGATAGTTCATTAAGCTCTAATAAAAACAGGCTTGAAATGGATATTCCTCAGAAAGCTTTGCCCAATAGGTTTTCTGCTTGGATAGTGAGTTAGCTATATATATATACTGGTGTTATCAGGAAAAAAGATGAAAAAAATCTATGGTCTTTGACTAGAAGGAATCTTAACTCTCCTAAGACTTGGCAGTTTCTCTAAATTAGTATCCAAACAATGCCCATAACTATTTTTAATTTAGATTTTATTAACTGAAACTCATCCACAAAAAACTCTCTTGAACTGTAAGAGATTCAAAGAAGGAAAAAGGCTGTCTTAGAGCTTAATTTAAATAACTGATGTTACCATCTCAGACTTCAGTAATGGTCCTTTGATCTTCACCCACTTAGAGTCTAATAAATAAATAATGTTACAGTAGTGGGGAATCTGGGTTTATATCTTCTTATATTTAACTGCATATGAAATGTATGTACCATAAAGTCTGAGATCCATATCATCAGCTGGTATCATTAAGTGTTGTGTGTTTTGATTTCAAAAATGACAAAAGTACGGTAACTGTGAAGAGTGTGTTCGCGAACACACGTGTATGTGTGTGTGTGTGTGTGTGTGTGTGTGTGTGTGTGTGTCCCAACTTTTAAGTGAGAAAGTGGCAGAGGACCAGTGATTCCTGTAAGAAATGGAGAAAGGAAGGGTAGTTGACCTTAAAATTTTATCTGCACTACTTATTCAGGAACATCATGGGCAGGCACTCACTGCTTTACTGCTTTTAAACTTGCCTTGCATTTCCATCTGTTCCAATGTGTTCCAACTTACTCCCTTTGTGGATTATATACATCACCTTTCAGTGAGGAGGTGACCAGTTATGAAAACTTATTTCTCATAAAGTTTTAGAAAATACAAGGATAGTTTAATGTTTACCTTATTAAATTTACTTTGTATGACATTTCAGATGACTGTTAATTAAATTAAAATTCTTGAAGGTTGTAAGGAGACTGAGAATAAAAGGCACATTATGTGACTGTCAGATATGCTGGTAACACTTAGGGTTGGCAATGGTTCTGTGAATTTCCCCGAGGCTTTTGGAACTCCAGATAGAAAGTGATGTTTGTGAGCACTTTTGGCTGGCTGTTCTCTTTCATACTCAGACTTTCCTTCAGAGATTTATACCTGCTTCACACCAGACTGGATGTTGCAATGAATATGCTGATACATTTACTTTATACTATCTGAAAAAAAAAAGTAAAATGACCAATTTAGAAAGGAGATCCTCTTTGCATGTCTGTTGTTGTCTCTAGCTTCTGTTAGGATCAAACTGATGTGTTGATTTTAACCCAAGAATAGTTTTTGTAATAAATTTCCTGAATCATATACATACACATGATCTGAAGCATAACGAGAAAGTATTTAGGAAGTGGAGAATGAATGAAGTGATGAAGGAAGACAATACAAGCACAGCACTAGGACAAAGAGAGGAAGTGCTATATTCCAAGAGATATTCAGAGGAATGATAAACTGAGATATGTTCAGTGAAAGACATTCAAACACATTCAGAGACATTGAAAGACATTCAGAGAACAAGAAGGATGCTTGAACACATCCTACTTAAAAGGTATTCTTCATATTCTATCTTGAACACCGAATATGTAAGTCAGCATAGCCTGCTTGTTACCATAGAATCACCTCTGAGATCATCAAGTCCAACCCTTGATCCAACACCACCATGGATACTAGACCATGGCACTTCCATCCTGTGGTTTTGAAAGAACTCTCAGAAAGGAACTGATCTACATTTACTCAGAAATAACAAGAAAATTACATACTGTACTGAGAACCTGGAAGGTCAATAGGCATTCAGGAAACAATCTGAAGGAAAGAATGCATCACATGCTAATTGAATGTCTGCAATAACATGTAAATGCAAAAAAAATACTGAGATAACTGATAACCTGAAGGGTACCTAAAGTGACCCCTGAAAACTACTTTGCACTCGAAAACCTTAGCTGGGATTATGTATCAAGCTTGAGACAGAGCAGCCTGGAAACAACTCGGTTCAGTTGGAGGCAGTTTGGTAGAGTGCAAGAGCCAAGACAAGATTCAAGAAGATGTGACATGAGGAAGAAATTAAAAACCAAGTCTTGTCAGCCTAGGGAAGAAAAAGCTGAAAGGGGACATGATTATAGTCTTGCAACATTTGCAAAGAAGGGAAACCACTGTTTTTCAGAGTTACAGTGGATAGGCTAAAAAGTTAAATTGCAGAAAAGCAGCCTAGACATTAGAAAACACTTTCTAACATTGAGGTTATCCAAGGCTCAGAACAGATTCCCTGGGCAGATTGTGAAATATGTAATTGGAGGCCTTCAAAAGAACAAAAAACTACCACTGACATGCAGAAAAAGCTGAAGACCTCTCCAGCTATAATGTTTCTGCGACTCTATGGTTTACATCCCTTCTATCTCACAGCTCCCGTTTAGCCCATGAACAATTCTATCATGGAAGATGAAAAAAGCAGACATTTATTTAATTGGTAATTATTTAAATGGTAGATATACTTTTATTTTCAAACTGCTTCCCTATTGACATAAAACATCTTAAGTATAATAATAATAAGTCCTCTTTGCAAATGCCTTGCCTTCTCTCTGATAATTTTATAATTAAGCTGACTGTAATTTGTATTTTGGCTCATATTTTCAGTTTGTGTGATTTGTAATATAACCACTGTGTGTGTGACTAGAGCACTGTTTGAACTTGTATGAATAGATGAAAATAACTAAAAGTAATAAATCCAAAATATTCTACCTAGTTGCATTCTATAAACATCATTACTGGGTACATTGGTAAAGCAGACAGTGAAATTCTGATATCTTTTAAATTTTAATTTCTGTTTCTGAATTTCTAATGATATTATTATGTATTAACCATGTAAAGATGTGATATAGTATTAAAAACATAATTTTAGCAAATATTTTATGTACAGACTAAAAAAATTCAAGGATAAGCCAATCAAATAAGTCAAAGTTGTTCCAAAACTATCACTACACAAAAAATTCGAGCAAGGTACAAGTAGCTCAGGATTTTTTTGGTTCAAATGGTCAAATCTATTTTCAAATCACTCTCATCATAACACGCTTCAGTTATTTTGGGTCTGTGTCATATGAAACAATAAAAGTGGTGATGTGTTGAAACAGAAACCATAAGGTGAGAAAGTAAAATCTGTTTCTTAAATTTATGTGGCCTTTTGGGCTTGGATTTATGTTATAATTGGCTATCCAAATACTCTAATCAAAACCTTATTTCTGATTTCAAAGAAAGCCAATAGGTTGGGTGGGAAATAATGAAAGTAGACTTCTAGAAGTTGCAGGAGATCAAATGTTAAATGAGAGGTTTAAATGTGAATAAGGTTTTTTTTAAAGTTTTTATATAGGAATATGAGAAAATATTAAAGACATAAATATTTTTAACCCAAATTAAATATCTGTTATACCAAAGGACCCTTTTTTTAAAAAAAAAAGGAACATAAAACCAATAGAAAGTGATGTATTATTATTTTAAGCAATTCACACTAGCAGAAGCATCAGATGAAAGACAAAGAACAGTTTTAGACATTGCCACTGGTCTCATGGACCTCTCCCTTTAAGAGAATTATCCAATCACTATTGCCACTGTTAAGGACTGATTCTCATAGTAAGTCTCTACTACTGTTTTTAATTGCATTTGGAAACTAATTACATGATGATAACTTCAATAACATCAAACATCTGAAATCCAGGTATTGAAGACACACACACCAGTGTAGTAAACATCTGCTGTCTTTTCAGGATGACTCAGTTTTAGCTGTGTGCCTTTAGTGCAGACAGCAATTCTCTGTAGACAGTGTACGTTACCCAGAAGAGGTATGGCACCTACAGCCCCAAAATTAACATCATCTCTGTGACAGAGGAAAATGTAAACTAAGGCACACCTCCACATTTTTATACAACACTAGCTCCATGTATTTTAAGACTTCTCAGAAACTAAAAATTTACAGAATGTAAATTTGCCATATACAGCTTTTGTCTACGTTAAAAACCTCCTCACTTGTCAAGCCTTTAAACATGGTTATCTAAATGTCTTGAAGTACAAAGGAAAGTTTTTGTCTTTATTATGCATTATATATTATCTATATAGATGCAGAATCACAGAATGGGTAAGGTTGGAAGGGACCACTGGTGGGGTCATAACACATACAAAATATATGTACACGTGTACGTAAAAACTTGGAGCCATTCTTTCAATTTATGTAAGCATAACGTCACACCTGTACAAAGAGTTTAGGCAGAGGTCTTTTGATCCTATACTTCATTTATTCATGACCTGTAAAACCAATTTCCTGGGCAAGCATATACAAGGAGCCACCTTAAAGAGAGAGAAGACGCCAAAATAACTTCATCTTCTCCTAGATTCCCTATTTAGGTCTTCTTACTGCTTCAAATTCCGTTGTCATTACGGATCTAACAAGATAACAATGAAAAGGAAGACTGTCTTAGCTGGTCAGCAGACAATGTTACTAATGTCACTGCTGCCTCACAGGTAAAGAAAAACACAAGAGTTACAAGGCTGAAGTTCATGTTGAAACCTAGCAACTGATTGAAAGTCAAATGGCATAAAACATATAGTCTCATCCTTTTATAAGTTTATATGTTTTGATTACATTGGAGATTTCTCAAGATCTATTGTATTACATACATTTTTGATTTTCAAAATGTATAATAGTTTATGCACAACATGCCTACTTGTGAAGCACAAGTAAAAAGAATATATGGCATGGTGTTGCTGGGTTCCACTGCCTCTTTCTTAGTAGTGGAGAACATATCCTAGAACTTGAATAACTCACTGGCAGTTGCTTCTCTTTGCATCTTCCCTTCTTGCCTGAAACCCTGCAGGAACTACTGCTGAAGCTGGTTTCAGATATGAATTAGGACTTACTTTCTCAAAAACCACACTGGACTACAAGCCAGCTACATATTTTGACCCTTTTTCCTTCAAAAAGACAGATATTGTATATATGACTTTAAAGTAACTGGACTACTTTCATACTTGTCCATGTTGCAAAGGCTAATTACCTTCGATCTATTTGATTTTACACATTCCACATCTCAATAACCATTCCTATCGCTTTTGATGATAAGGATCTGTTAAATCATCTACACCTCAAGAAAGGTATAAATCACCCCAATTTGACAACATGTTCTACTCATTTTGCCTCACCATAAAATATGCCAACAGTTCGAAGCAATGGAGAACTTGTGGGCAGCACAGCTTACATCAATATGCCCATTGTTCAAAGTCTTGGCATCACTAAATGAAAAGGTAGTGTCAGCACAAGGCTAATCTAAAAAAAAAAAAAGCTCAACCCTCTCTAACTTTTCTGAGGACAGTTTTCATGAAGGGCATATTTTGGGAGAACAATTTTTTTTATTACAGAACCATTTGTAAGGAACTGGAAGAATTTTATGTCACATTTACATAAAAACTGAAATTAGTTAAAGAGAGAATACAAAAGCAATCACTCTTTAATCTTAGCATGCCAGTAATGCAGTCAGCTTTTCCTCCAAAGACTTGCTCGCTGCAATAGCTTTTTGAACCTTTTCGGCACTCTTCGCAAGGAAGGGCTTTTTTTAGAAAGTCATTCTCTGAGTTTTCAAATACTTTTCACTGAATAACCAACACCAATTAATATAAAATTTTATATGGTGGTCATGCAGCTGGGTTTTTTTTATTATAGAGGTTGGATTTTAAACAAGAAATTTGAAGCATAAATATTCTTTGGATGCAATTCATCACATACCTCCATACACAGAAGCTTTTCAGTGAATAGAAAATCTGAGACTGATTTAATCAAGAATATGCACTGTACCCTGATGTTCTATGATGTTTTGCAGCAACACCAACACTCAAGCCAGTTTTACACCATATAGAAGGTATACAGGGGTTTCTCAAGAGGCAAAAAGCTGGTTGACATCCTGAAAATCCTTTTGCCAAGCTTAGGGACACAGCTCAATTTTACCCTTGCCTCAGTAGTAAATTTAACAATAAAGAAATTTTTGCTGGCTTAGCTGCACTATCTGTGTGTAAATGGAGTGGAACCAGAAATCTGGTGCTTCTGGGCCAATGGTCAGTGAAATGTCCTGGTAAGGCAAAAAGGAAGAGGAAGTTTATTGCTATGTTCCAAACTCTGGGAAATACTGTTCATATCAGTGAAACTGCAACAGCTGAACAATGGTAATCACTAATGAAAATCCAAACTAGAATTTAAGAGTTTCATACATAGGAAAATAAATTTAACAAGTTCAGTTAATGGCAGGCTGTTTACTAAGTTGCAACATATACTAATATTTTCAGAAGTCACTTATGTTTAAATATAAATTTGAAATGCTGTTTTGTTCAGTGTCTCTGTAAAATGTGAAAGCCGATTGAAAAATATTTGAAACTGACTTGAAAGCAATGATGACATTGCTCACATCAGACTGTTGCCGTTTCCCTAAAGCAGCAGAATAAACAAATGCTAGCTTGTACCCTGTGTGAAACATGAGAGTCTACGTTTTAACAGAGTTTTGGCAGAAGTCAGTATTATGTAAGTTTTAAAGGGAGGATTGCTTGCCTTACAAAACTGAGGTTCACAAATTTAATTGTTCAAATTTTAGCTTGAGAATATGAAGCTGGCTTAAATAGTTGAGCTTTCATTTGACATGTACCATATTTTGTGTGTTTCTCAACCACAAGATAGGATAAAAAATGTCCAAAAAACCTAAATTTTTGCTTTATCCCTATGTAACTATTGGCTGAAAATAGAGAGGTAATCTATCTTCCTATTTTGTGCAAAGTCCCTTGTCATCTGCTGATTGACTGGCATAAATCATTATTAACTTTTGGAGCTCATAAAATTTTATTTATTTACATAGAGTCAAGAGGCTTACAAATTGTTTTGGTTTTAACTTACAATATATCCTGTCTAGATTTCAGTTTCTACAGTTGTTTAATCAAGAGCCAATTTATTATTCTTTCACTAAAACTCTAAGCAAGCGTAAAGCATATAGAAAATCTGGCCAGAATTCTTTCAGAAAGAGATTCCTTCCTTCCTTCCTTCCTTCCTTCCTTCCTTCCTTCCTTCCTTCCTTCCTTCCTTCCTTCCTTCCTTCCTTCCTT
>JAWWLV010000088.1:120917621-120950089 GCA_035041135.1 Platyrinchus mystaceus
TTCTTTCCTTCTTTCCTTCTTTCCTTCTTTCCTTCTTTCCTTCTTTCCTTCTTTCCTTCTTTCCTTCTTTCCTTCCTTCTTTCCTTCCTTCTTTCCTTCCTTCTTTCCTTCCTTCTTTCCTTCCTTCTTTCTTTTAATAGGTATTAGATAAAGAAGATACACCACTAATAATTACGAGTTACTAGTTTTTCTCTTTGAACTTTAGAGGAATCTACAAGGCTGCTTGTTACATCTCAGAAAACCAGTTATTGATACTTCAATTCATATTTAAACAGAATGGGGTTATGAAAATAAAAAAAAATAAATTGTTTTAGTGGGATTGATTGTGTTCTGTTATTATTGTATGGAATGAAAGACTGAAAACTCTGAACATAGTTAATGTAAAGTGGAAAGGACCAACAGGTCTTCCTTGCCTTCAGAATCAGATATTCCTTCTCTAGCTTCATAATCCTAAAGTGTCTAACTGGAAAGCCAACACATTTTGTTGAGCACAGGTGTCATCCAAAGAATTAGGAAACGGAGGTTGTAACATTCTGTAATTGTGGAATAAAAACAACATGTTCTTGCTGATAAACTGGGCATTCATCCAAACAAAATTTGAAGAACTTTTATCTTAAAGCATGGTCTTCCAGTAGGAGAAAGTGCTGCATAGTAATTCCTGTTGTAGCATATGGCATTGCCTTTACACAGGGACCATGACCAAAATAAGATAGACACAGGCCAGGAGAAACCATAGGTACTTCTTAACAACATGAATCTTCATTTGCTATAAATGTCTGTGCTCGGTAATAATTTGATATTCATATAAAGCTGAACAGCAAGAGCAATACTGTCTTACTTGTGCTTCAAGCTAAAATTGAGATCTGGCCTTAAGTTACCAAAGAATGGTCTATCTTTTCCTTTGGATTATGAAGGATGGAATAAATAAAGTGTTAACTCTCTTTTGCAGATGGAGACTTTCAAGATGCAAAGATCAGGACTCCTGTAAAACGTCAATGGATATTTTGAAATATTCCTTAAGGATATGTTGGTATCCAGGCCAACATATTAATCATGTTAACAGTCCTCATCTTTGTATCTTTTCTAGATTATCTCTGAAATTAAATTTATGGGATCTCAGTTTGTGCTGGGACAAAGTGGATTAAATCTTAACATTTTCCTTAGCAAAATGACTGTTCTCTCTCTCAAAAAAAAAAAAAATCCTTAGCTTAAGAAAACTACATGGTTGCTATTGTGAAGTGCATGAAAACTTGCAGGAATAAGAGAACTAACCCTCTGCCAAATAGTTACAGAGATGATAAGAAATGTGTACTTTACATCAACCAGAAAGTTAGTACAGAAAATCAGCACTTCTCTGCTCATCAAAACATTCTTTGATTGTTTGTTTTCTTTTGACTGAAGCCCAAATTACTTTTTAACAATGTTATATATTAATTAGTCACCTTTGAAATTAAACTCTATTGTTCTATATTCTTATAAGCAGTTGTTTTGCAGTTCAGAATGACAAGAAGACCCTCACCTCCAGCTAAAGAAGAAACTGTCACCTTGAAAACTTTTTAAACCAGTTTCTTGGTGCTTCAGGGGTCTTTTCCAGTGAAGTCTCAGAGGGGTTGTGGAGTCTCCCTTCCTAGAGACATTCAAAAGTCATCTGGACATGGTGCTGGGCATCTGGCTCTAGGTGGCCCTGCTTTAGCAGGGAGTTGGACAAAATGCCCTTCCAGCCTCAACTCTTCTGTGGTTCTGTGAAGATATTTTGGTTCCTGCTGTTCCTGATACATAAATCTCTTGAGAGCTAAAGTGTTTTGGTCTAATCCAGCACACTGACTTCACTAGGATAGTAATAGAGTGATATTAAATGTGCTCTCATATACCAGTTGTCAGACTACATGATCTAGTGATTATTTGCCTCAGACTCCATGAAAGAGAATTAAACTTCACATCTTCCCCCAGTCCCTCAGAAGAATTATTGAGCTGCAAAGACAAGCAAAAGGAGGGTCAGTTGTAAAGTGTAATCTGCTTCTTTTACTGTCATCAGAATTATTAACAAATGAGCTTTTACTACTGTCGAAAGGCGGAAACACCACAGAAGATTTTCAGGTGTAAGATTAGGCTGTTTTTCCTGGAAACAATACATAATACTGTAATAATACAGAAGTATCACCCACTTCTAAATCTTGCAAATCTGATGTGGAGTCCCATGGGAGACAATAATCATGCATTTCAATCTTTTTATGCAGAAGACTTTAGGTCTTTAAGAATACATGCAGTATGAAATCTGGCTACTCATGAGAGTGCTCCCTTCCATCCCAGGCAGGCTGCCAGCCTTTTAGCCAAAATTCTATCAGTAAATGTCAGGTGTCTTGGGGAGTTCATGTTCAGGAAGAGAGGTGAATCTTGTTTCTTTGTGTCTGAGACCACCTTCCTGATGGGCAGCACAGATTTTATGAATCCATAGGCCGTAACAAAACTGAAAACTGGTTATCTGAGCATCCAATTTCTACACTATCACTTGTGAGCCATAGGTATTGCTGACTCAAATTTAGTTATTTGGTGAGTGGAGGCCTTATGTTGTGGTTTAGGAATAAAAGCCAAAAAGAGTGAAGAACAGCAAAATATCTGTATTATCAATGATGGTGAATAAGGAGCAGTCACCAGCTCATGTTGTTACATTAGAGGCAAGTCAGTGTGAGAAAATGTGTGTTGTGTGCTGTGACACATGAAAAACTGGTACACATGGGCTATTGTTCTTTTCTTGGCAAACCAAGACAATCCAGGAAAAATTCAGTAGAACTTCACCAGAAGCTCAGCAGAGAAAACCTTTGTTCCCATCTGGAGTTTGCCTTTCAAGAACTAGTCTAATAGAATGATTGTCTTTACAAACATGGATTTTGTATGTATTGGCTGATTTTATTAAGAGAGGAAAAAAAAAGAAAAAGGTGATAGACTCCTCCAAAGATGAAAATGTTACTGCAACTGCAACTACAGAGATTCAGCTGAATTTTTTTGTCACTGATCTTAACAGCAGTTACTGTTAACATTGGCTTTGTAAAAGTGAAAATATGAACTCATTCCTGACTAGACTGAGACACAATGGGGGTTGCTTATCTTATTTACAAAAAAAAAGATAAACATTTCAAAGGCTTTGATCTAGCTTGTTCTAGGCATCATTATTGCACAAGTTTCTGTGATACTGCTGTCAGTCTCTATTTTCTCTTGAATCATAATCTCTTTCCTGAGCTTTTAGGAAGGACTTCTGTTTTAAAGCTGTGCGTGGAAACTGGCAGAATAGAAATTGTTTCAGAAGATCCCAGGTTTCTTCAGAGGGAAAGCAATGAGAAAATGTTGTGATTCCCATAAGAGGGAAAAACCTTGGCAGGGCTTTCTGGGTCTCATTGTGGGAAGGGAAGGGTTCCAACCTTTTCACCAAGAAAGGAGAAGATTTTTAATCCCTCTCTGAGAGATACATTTTAAGTTACAAATTATATTTCTACTGTACATATGTACTTTTGAATAATTGTTTTACTGTTTTGTGGAAGTAATATTTTTTTCAGTCATGGTTGGTGTTGTAAGGACTTCTGTTTAACTTCAGTGGTGATGGAATTTTGCAATCAGTCATCAGACAAACACAGACAGTGCGACTATACTGTGTTCATTAACCAAGGAGCAAAATTGTACACATAATTAAAAAAGTTTCCAAAAAACCACAAGGAAGCCCAGGTTTGTTTTACTCACTGGCAGTAACATTTACAAGCTGATATTACACGATTTCAACATTCAGAATAGCCAAACTATCTGTACACTAGGGTAATGTACTCCCTTAAATGTTTAAAGTATTTCTAGTATTCAACACCTCTTTTGATGCTCTTAATTTGCTTAGAGAGGGATTATTTTTGGATGAGATTCTATGAAGAGCTCATTTTCAAGGGATGTTAAGAAGAGTACTGGGAGCCTGGACTAATTAGAAACCTAAGAATTATTCTATGCTGTAATGACCCTGTATTCCTTATATTCTACCTTGCTTTCTTAGCATTGCTCATGGGTTTCCTTCTGTCTCTACAGTTTCTGGCATTTACCCCATGTTATGGGAAAATCTTACCTTCTTTCTCAGAACTGAGGATTTGGCTTCAAAAAAACATATGTTATAGCTAGCCTTTGATAAAAGATATTTTCGAATTTTTTTTCTACTGTTGACTGGGAAAGTGGTAACCTATTGGTAATGTCAGCTCATGACGTCACTTGTGGCACTAGCTAAATACATGAGTAACCACTCTTTGATAGTAATTTAGTGGGGGTCAGTTATTTCTTTGACTTTTGTTGCTTTGTCCCTTCCTTTTGGATACAGTTCCTGCTTTGCTATTCCATGTTTCCTGGCATCTCTTTTGAAACACTCTTTTGACAGTTGCTTACTCATTGCTATACAGAGTTGTACTGTTCTGATTCTTAAATCTGTACTTCAACTTGAAACTTTTACTTTAGGTCCAATAAAAGCTTCTGGGACTCTTGTTGATTTCTATTGTTTCACCAACCTTACCTTGGGAGGTAAAGATAAATGTATGGCTCTGACATAGTCAAGCTGGATCTATCTTTACTAAAGGTTTTTTACCTTCTGCTTAGTAATAATTTAAAATTAATGTTCCAATATCAAAACATTTCTTGTATGCTCTTGTGTTTTCTATTCCACCTTGTCAGCATTTTTGTTAGCCTTGTAAAACCTAGTCCCAAACAGTAATGGAGTTTAATTTTGCTATAAACCATACAAATGCATTCAGTGGGTTTACAAATTATCCCTTCTGCTGCTTTACAACAAGATCATTTTTAAAAATGGATGTATAAAGCTCCCCCCTGCCTTTTTTTTTTTTTTTTTTGGAAAGAACATCTGGGCTTTTGTACAACTTTTAAGAGCAAAGTTAAACAAAAACTGGGCCCAATGCCCAGGAAAACCAACTCAAATAAAACTTGGGCAAAATAAACTATCCCAAAAAGGAAGAGCTAGATAGAAGCACAAATAATGTATGTGGAACTGCCCAGTGATACAGAAAATGGAGTAGAATGATTTTGCACAGTTGCCATACATCAGACACCTTCAGAGTGAGAATGAAAAGATGCCTGTAGAAAGGGATGCTAGTGGATTGGGTCCCAATACTTTAAGGCCTGCCTTGAATCAGATTCAACGGCAACAAGAATATTCTCATAGAAACACATGATGAAGACCCTGAAAACATATTGCTTCAACCCCCAGAGCTCTGGACAGTCTCTCAGTTCACCAGCAAGAGCAGCTTAGGTGAAATGTAGGCTCTTTCTCTTAGGTGAAAGCTGCAGGACTAGATTTTTTTTCTCTTATTTTTTACCAACTAAGCAACTGAAAATTGCTTACACAAGGAACTGACACATCAGGCATGACAGCTTTAACCTTTGGAATATACTATGATCCAGATATCATGAAACTGACTTAGAAGAATGAGATTATAATAGCAATATTTTTTAGTTCTTTTCACTAACAACCTGAACTTTTAAGCTGTCATAGCCTGTTTTATAATATGTCCTACATCCTTGAGGTGGATAAGCTAAATTTAAAAGAAATTGAAACCCCAAATTCTCATGGGCTCAGACGTACATAAATGCAAGGTTTTGCAAAAATTCAACTGCAAATTCTGGAATCAGTCTTGGTTGAGACTTGATGTGCATGAATAGTATCCATTTTCTGAAGTTCGTAGATGATTTGGGGCTTAATTTGCTTGAAAGCCCATTAGATTACCGTCAAAGACATTAAATCAGTGGGATTTTTGTAAAAGTGGTGATGTATTGTCTGAACTTGTAGAATTGCTCTGTCCTTATTTTTGGGTTAAAGAAAAACCTTATGATCAGCTGCCATTTTATCACTTTAGAATTTTTCATAGGATTGTGCATGAACATAATAACAAGTAAAAGCAGAAGGCGCCTCCCCAGTCTCCCTGAGACAAGCAAAAGGTTGGGCCCTTCTTCCTGTAAATTTTGACAATAATTTTTTTGTTTTGTGTCACAAGTGTCAGTCTCAGCTGGTACACCTTCAATACACAGTTGTTCTACATCTGAGACAGCTTCCCCTTCCTGCTTTCAGTTGAACTCTGCATCCTCCTTCCACAATCTCCATTGCATCCTCAATCCCTTTGCTTCCCATAATTCCCTCTTTACATCACTTTCCTCTGATTTATATAAATTTGTACTTGGAAGAGGACAGATTATCTGAGTTCCAGTAACTAAAATGACCAGTTGATCATATATTACCAAATTTTCTCTCAGTCTTAATTTTCATTTCATCATCTTTCATGAAGTCCTATCTATATATGGAGAACATTTATTTGCCCTGTGCTAAGTTTTATCTATGTTTATAGGACACAACGTGCACTTTTCAGAAGTAACTTCAATTTCCTTGACAGACCATACTTGTTCTTTGTCTGTATGTCTATTTGTTACACAATGCTTTTCTGTTATACCTTGTTTGTGTTAGTAGTATTCTTTGGTTTTCAAACTGAAATAAATGAGAATATATTGTAATTTGTATTACTATTTCACTAACTCAACAGAACTCTATGTATTTGTGATAGATTTCTTTTTTGTAAAATGTTATTAAGTAGCACAAAAATTAATCATAAAACCCCAAACCCTTTATTTCTTATTACGTTTGTTTTATCCAGCAGGCAAACGAAACCATTAATCATTTGGATTTGTATGTGCTGCAAGATCAGGTCCTGGCAACCATGACCTTAGTCCTGGACAGTGTTTAAGCGTGTGATTAACTTTGAGCAGATGCTTAGCTCCTATTTTTGACAGTGGAATGTAAGCACATCTGCTTCTTAAGGAGTCTAATTTCTACTGAAGTTAATGCAAGGTTTTCTTTGACTCCAAAATGACCTGGATCAAACTTTACTTTCCTAAAGATACTAAAGACTCCTGGAACCCTGTAAAAAATGCTTTTAAAAGAGTCTAATTAGGATGCAAAGGACCGATCTTCTCGAAACGGTTATCTAGTTATTTATGTCTCATTTACATCATAGTGCCTTAGCATGTATTTGATTAAGCTCCACAGCTTCAGGGACATTCCATGGTGTGATTTAAGTAGCCATTCAAGAGGGCCTTTAAACTGATGTTTAGTTTCCCCTCACTTCATGTGTTTAATTCAAACACGATCAAAATACTTCTGGAGGATTTTGCTCAATGCCTACGTGTCCTCTTAGGAGTGTTGTGCACATAGAGTTCACTTAGGAAAGTTCATAGAACATCACAAAAGAAAATGGTTTCTTCTAAAGAGAACACCTTCTTAGAAGTGTAGCATATTTTATTTGTAAACACAGTGTTTTCAGTAAAGTATTTTTTAAAGCAGATATCTAATAAACCTTCATTTACTGAACTGATACCAAGAAATTTTACTTCTAAAAATAAGGCAAACATTCCTGGAATAATATTTTAAAAATGGATAGGTTCAAGAAAATATTAATTTTTCAGCTAAAGCATTATAGTGTTGTCTTCATTTATCTCCTGGTAAGTAATTAGTAACAGAGCAAATAGAAGTACATTAATTTTTGATATTTTCAGTTTAGATTCAGGAGAAAAAGAAGGCTGAATTATTTTTAAATGTTGTTGAGTTGATTTTTTTTCCTGGGAGTTGCTATACAATGCAATAATATGCAGTTACCTTAAGGTTATTAAAAAGTATTTATACACTTCTTTATATATGCTATCACCTTGAACATTGACGTATGTACATTGACTTACCAGTGGTTATTGTCCATCTTGTAAATCGGGACCATGTTGTCTAGCTTCCAGATGACTGGGACCTCTCCATATTTTCAAGACAATTCAAAAATCATTGAGAGGCCTGAAGGTGACATTTAGGCATCAACGTCAACCAGCTCTTTGAGTATTTTTGGGTGAATACCATCAGGCCCCATAAATTTGTAGGGATCCAGCTGGAGCAGCAGATCATGCAAAAGTTCAGGGTTGACTTGGATTTTATCATTCTCATAGTCATAGTCCTCCAGCTTAGAGCTCTGGGATCCCAGAGCCTATCATCAGATTTGAGGGCTGAAGTGAAAAAAGCATTAAACATCTCTGGTTTGTCTATGGCCCTGTTTGTGAGGCAGCTGCGTTTATCACATAAAGGGCCAATATTATTTCTGGACTTTCTTTTGCTATTGACATATTTAAATAGCTCTTTTTATTGCCCCTCAGAGTACTGGCCAGCTTCAACTCCAGTTGAGCTTTGGCCACACAAATTTTCTCCCCACAATGGTGAGTAGCATCTCTGCATTCTTCCCATTTCCCCTACCCTTGCTTTTACCTCAACCTTGCTTCCATTGGGCATACACTTTCTTCTTTTTTTTTTTTTTTTTTTTTTTTTGGCCTTAGTTCCAGAAGATTCTTGCTCAGCCAAGCTGGTTTTCTGCCTTCTGACATTTTGGAGTTGCCTGGTCCTCTGCTCTTAGAACGTGGTACTTAAAAAGTGACAAGTGTGATGGACCCCAGCAACTTCAAAATCTTTTTCCCAGGGGACCTCACTCACCAGTTCCCTGAGCATTCTGAGGTCTGGTCTCCTCATATTGAGAGCTGAAGTTTTGATAGCACTTTTCCTCCTGATGCTAGAGATTTTAAACTCAACTGCATGGTCACTCTGGCCAAGACAGCCACAAATCTTCACTTCACTCACAAGACCCTCTGTCAACAAGCAACAAATCAAGGAGGACGTCCTTCCTAATCAGCTCCCTTAGTACCTGTACCATGAAGTTGCCATCCAGGTGTTTTAGGAATCGTCTGGACCTTTTCGTGTCAGCTGCATTGCACAAACAGGCTTCCTGTATAGCCTTACCATACAATATCCTTTTGCAGGAGTTTACACTTTTCCTTTAATTTTACCATTATTATTTGTCCTCTCAATATGATTTTACTGTAATTTGATGCTGGAACTAAACAGGTTTATGCCTCCAAAGATTCAAAGAAGGAAAATGCATCACAGTCAGCCATTCTAGATTGCAGCACTGGAGTCACACAATGAGTGGAGTAGCCAGAACCACTAGAGAGAGCTCTTGTAACAAAACACTGCTCCCCCATGAAGATCACTGCAATCAGTCCAGGCATTTCATTGAGTTCCAGCAAGATCTTGCTACTTACCTGTAGCTAGATCCCAAGTTATATATAGTTTTATACAAGGCTTAATATTGAACTGGCATAAAGCAGACAAAAAGATTATAGACCCATGACCTATTAGCAGTCTGGATTTATGAAGTGAAAACTGTGCAGTACAAATGTTGATTATTTTTTGTGGAACAGTAACAAAAGCAATTGAGAAAGGAAAGAGGATATCATCTGAGGTTTGGTATAGCATTCAATACAATGTCTGACAAAATCTTACTTTTCAAATGAATTCCAATAGGCTTGGATACGAGCTCCGTCACATGGACTGAAAACTGGCACATAAAACACAAAAAATATTATAATAAGTAACAACATATTGACCTGTATAAGCTGACTATAGAGGTGCCACAAGGCTCTGCCACAAGATGCTGTCTTCTTTAAAATTCACATAAATTATCTGGAATTGAAACACAACCATAATAATGACATTCACAGATGATGTTAGATTACTGGTTGTGCCAGCAGGAGTCAAGCCAGGAAAACAATAGAGGGTCCTAGAAAAAAATAGAAGCATGGGCCGAGAATAACAGAATGATAGTCAACTTGGAAAACTCAAAATACAACTACAGAAAATTAATTCAAAACAGCCACTCTACAAGAAGGCAAAATCTGAAAAGCAAAGATGCTGAAGTATATTCCTGAGGTGACAGAGGATGATCAGTGAGATAATGTGTGAGCCTGCAGTAGAGCCAATGGGATTTGGAGCAGCAAGTACAAAACATTTCCTTCTCACAGAGTTGAAAGGACAGTATATCGAATACTCTGTTTACTACTAGATATTTTACAATCACAAAATGAAAACTAGAACCTTTATTTTAAAAGGGTATGTCAATTTAGAAGTTGTGTCTAGTCTAGTAAAATTTTCTCATTTCCCTTTATATTCCAGAAAGAGGAAAAAAAAAGAAAAAGGAGACAGAAAGCAAGTGACTTACAGAACAGTTTATTCAACTTATCTTAAAAACCTACCTACTATGTGGTAAATATGCATCTTTCTATGATTGCAGAACTTGAACTCTGAGACAATGAACTACCTGACCTTGAGTAAGTGCAATTATATTTATATTTACTTTATTGTACTGACTCCAGGCCCTTATATTAGAACTATTCAAGCATTTACACCGCTGGATAAAATTGTAAAGTAATTCAGGTGGAAACAGCTTCATACCAGTTCTTGTTTCTGAACTTCCTAGCCACCAGGTATCTTATCCCTGAGATCTTATTGGCCTCATAACACTTGCACTCTTACATTCCCCATGGCCTAGCTATAACAGGGGTCTGCTACTCTTCCTCATTCCAATCAAATGACATGTTTTTTGGATGTAGCAAAGAGGAATTTGAATTTGAATCCTGGTCAGACTTCAAAGCTGTAGAAACCAGGTCTCCATTTTCAGTTCACATTCTGCAGCAGATTGTCCTACTATTGGCTGTGTTCTTGAATGGAAGATGTTGACACTGTGGTATGGCCTCTGGATATCATAAGTGTTCATATGCTAAGCTGGAAGGGACCCACAAGGCTCATCACATCCAACTCCTGGCCCTGCACAAGACCATCCCCAAAAGTCACATCACGTGCCTGAGAGTATCATCCAAATGCTTCTTAACTCTGTCAGGCTTGGCACTATGACCTCTTCCCTGGAGAGCCTGTTCCAGTGCCCAACCACACTCTGGGTGAAAACCTTTTCTAATATCGAACCTAAACTTCCCCTGACACAACCTCAGGCCATTCCCTCAGGTCCTGCCATTGATCACCAAAAAGAAGAGATCAGTGCTTCCCCTTCTCTTAGCCTCACAAAGAAGTTGTGACTACAATGAGGTCTCCCCTCAGTCTCCTCTTCTCCAGGCTGAACAGACCAGGTGACCTCAGTTGCTCCTCATATGGCTTCCACTTAAGGCCCTTCACTATCTCCATTGCCTTCCTTTGGACACTCTCCAACAGCTTAATATCCTTCTTATATTGTGGTGCCCAAAACTGAACACAATATTCAAGGTGAGACTCACTTTGTGAGTTTAATGTCACTCTAAGAACTCCTATTTAATGAAAGAACAAGATCAAAGTCTTCCTTTTGATCAATGCAAATTTGGCATATGTATGAACTCTGGATACACAAGACTAAGCCTGGAAGAGAGACTGAGATCACCATGGTGCTGGCAATCTGGCTGGCATAAAACACCTTCTTTGAAGAACAGTCAAATTACAGACTCATAAAATTGTGGAGATTGTTTAAAGTGTCCTAGTCCAACCCCCTGCTTGAAACAGGGCTATTACCAACATCAGACCAAACATTCTTGTTTTGAAAATCGCCAAGGTAAGAGTCCATAACCTTCCTGGACTACCTGTTCCAGTGCTGCACTGGCCCCACTGAATGTTTCTGACTTGATGTCTAATCACCCCAAGCCACAGTTAGGGGAAAGTTCGGTTTCTTCATCTCCATAACACCACTTCAAGTAGCTGTATTATCAGATCACCCTGTAGCTTCTTTTTTTCTGGGCTAAACCAGGGCAGCTCCCAGTCTTTCCTCCTGTGTCCTGTGCTCCAAGTTGCCGATGACTATGGGTCCATGTATTGTTGGTGTATTGTACCTGCTAACCAGAGGCACCATCCATCCAGTGAATTTTAAGTTAATGTAAAAGGTGCTCTTTCAGGCCACGGCCTCTAGACATAAAGAAAGATAATGTCAAAAGCATTACTAAAGGCAAATTTGTTATTACCCACCTTTCCAAGTTGATTGATAATCTATTCATTTTCCTTTTAGAAGGAAAAGTCAAACGGACATTTTGTCTTGAGGAACCTAAAAAAAATTGCCCTTTTGTTCCCTAAGTGGTGTTCTCTTTGTCAGAGAAAACCATACACAAATATCTGATAATGATTTGAAATAACCTTAGATTTTCAGTGCTGAATTGATGCTTTTACATTAATTACAGTTAAAATGACAAACAATCAAGTAGCAAATTCAACACTGTGAAAACTGAAAAATAATAAACTGCCCAGCTTAATTTAGAACTATATTGGCAGATAGCCATTTTATTTCCCAGGATTTTTGGACTGGAAAAAAATGGTTATCTGTTCCACTCCTTCATCTCATTTATGTGTCAATTCCTTTTATCTAGACACATCTGGGTTTTTTGATCACAAATAGCTCCACCATTCAGATCCAGTAAGACATCTTGAAAATTTTTATAACTTCATTGTTGTTTCCTAGTCCCTATATATGAATTATTTATCTTATAATTTCTCTTCTAGCCCATGAAAACCATAATTTTTAATACCAAAGGCTGAATTAGAGAATAAAGAATTGCATTCTGAGTTACTCTGAGCCCTATTATTTTGCCTTCTGACAACTGCTTTTATAACATTAAGTTTTATTTCCATAATATTCTGGAGTTAGCAAAAAGGATTTGGAAAAATGGTATTTTAGACTTTTCATATGTGCCTTTAAAAGCAATTCTTTATGTGTTGCGTAGTCCAGGTGGAGTAGGTGCTCAAAAGGCCACTCTATAGGTGACAATAGAATGAGCTAAGCTTCCTTCTGTGACTCAAAGGACAACTGTCATGGCACAGCTTCCATCCACGTGGTCAGCCTCTCTTCCCCCAATACAGGATGGTTTTATCCATACTGCCTGTTGGTACAACTGTAGGTTTGTGCTGCCCTACAAGTCATGTCCATGCTTTATCTGTATGAGGTGTACTTGCCATAAATTAAACTAAGTGTGAGTGTATGAAAAACTGAACAGTGTGGAGGAGTTTTGGTCAGAGCTCAAGCCTGTGGTTGGGTCATCTTTAACACAGTGATGTAGACGTGAGCAGGTGCAGGATACTAACTATTAGCCAGAATTGTTACTAAGACTGATGGTCAGTGCATTAATGTAATCTAGAAAGGAGGGACCAAATACCCATGTAATAAAAAGCCCTTCTGCTTAAATTACAAGTATAGGATTGCCTATAATATATCTTGAAGTCAGACATGGGAAGCTAAATTAGTCATAGAGAAGCATTGATATGTAATGAAAAGAGAGATGAAAGGGTTCAGGACTTTGTAGGGCTCACTGCTACAAAGTGCAAACCTTTCTAGAAAATAAAAGCATCTTCCAGGATCTGTCATTACGTTGCAATCTAACCCCAGGGGGCAGCTCAGCCCCACACAGCAACTCACTCTCCCATAGCGAATGGAAGAGAGAACCAGAGGGCCAAAGTTAGAAAAATTGTGGGTTCAGATAAAGAGAGTTTAATAAGTAAAGCAAAAGCTGCATGTGCAAGCAAAGCAAAATGATCCTGGAGAACCTGGAAGGGTGTTATTCCAAGCGCGCATTTGGTAAGAAGGAAAAAGAAGATGGAAGACAAACACACTGAGCACCATGCATTTAAACTTGCCTCTCTTTCATGAAATCATAAACTGTAACTCCAAAATTGACCCTTTGATTGTATAATGTCACCTTCTGTACATTAGAAAACATAGTTATCAACAGTTATCCTGTGTTCTCCTGTAATCTGCATTTCTTTAAAACTTATCTTTTAAACCAGTATTTGAATACATCTAAGGATGCACAATTCTCCATTCTTTGCTTGTTTACTGTAATTTTTTAAAAAAGAGCTTTATTGTCAATTAAATACCTCTTACAAAATTACTTTAATTACCTTATGCTGTTAGAGCTATCCTGTGAGATTGTCAGATAAAAGGTGGCTAAGAACTATTGCAACATTACAACTCATTTTACTTTTTCTGACAATCTCAGTGTAGAAGACATATAAAAGTAAAACAGAAACCTTTGTTCTGTTCCCTTCTACCCTAGAAAAGATCCAGCTCCAGACTGCCTCTACTACAGCCTTGGGGTGGAAGTCCAAGTCATTTGTTATTTTGCCTGAATATGACTGTCTGTCTCTAGTTAGCTACCACAGAAGCTGCCAGCAAATTCTGCATAGGGAAGGAAGCAAGCAGGGGAAAAAAAAAATCTGTAAAACAGGTCTTGAAGAATCTGAGAAAAACAAATAGCATATAGGGTATAAAGTAGATCCTAAGAAAACCAGACAGTTAAAATTTAATAGGAATCTTTTAATTTGAGGTCAGACAGAAATGTTGGGAGAAATGGAAAAAAATGAACTCAAATTAAGATCCATAACTTGGTGCTGGTGCTCTTAATGCAGAGAATAGTGACCGAAAACCTTGTGTAATAGCAGGCAGCATTTTAATTGTAAATGACACAGTTATAACAATTCTGGTCACAAGTTATTTGAGTAATGTAGCACTTATAAATAATAGTGCTTTGTGGTAATTACTGGTAACATCCTTACACAAATGCATTTATCCTTATTGTTTACAAAATATTTAAACAGTCATGCTCTTACATGGGAATGGGGGATTAAACACAATGCAGATGAAGCTTTGGAAGGTTCATTTCTATTGCAGTTCCATTGAACTTCTCTCAGAAACACCTATTTAGCTATGAAACACTCTTAGTTTTACTGGTTATTAGCATGAATTTAAGGCATGATAATGTAAGAGAAATCTCGACTTGCATCATTGTACTTTTTCAGAACTTTGTAGAAACTAGTCATTAAAAAGTAGCAGAACTTGGATCTTAGGTTTAAGACCCACTGAAATATATATTTATAGCTTGATCCTTTGAGAGTTCACTAAAAGTATTATAGGAATAATTAGATCTGGTCTGATGGCTTAATATATTTTTTCTGCATTCTCACTGGAATAATTATCAGAAAAAACAACAGAAGTCTGGATATCTTGTGTCAGAAAAGACAGATTGGAAGGGAGAAGCTATGGGAATTGTCATCCTCTCATCTGCACTTTCTCCATTATTTCTGGCTTATGATTATATGGTTTGTGTACTTCTTGCTACTCAGAGGACAGGCTGTAGACATCTTTAACACCATGCTTGTTTATACAAAGCTTCTTTTGCTACCAGATGATTATCAGTCATTTTCAGAGACTATTGCTTTATTTTAATTTTTTAAAAAAAATTTTTATCTGCACATGTGATCAAAATTGCTAAGACATAAGTGTAAATTGGTAAAAATTTTTTCTAGAAGTATTCAGAAAGCTACAGACTCTACTGAAAAGCTTTTACTCTCTGCTTTATTTGGCTAGAAAGAGAGCTATGTGTAGTTTAGTGTAAGTCATTCTCACTCAACAGCTCAACACTTCAGGGTCAAAAGTTTGCAGATTTTGTGTCTGGTGTCCTGAAAATAGTTTTTAATACTTTTTTTTTTTTTTAATTTATTTAATTTTATTTTATTTAAGAAAAACAAAACCCAAAGCAAAACAGAAAGGGCTATGGAAATTTGGAGCCTGTGAATCGTGTTTGCAGCAAATGGCGTATCCAGAAATTTCTGTGAGTAAATAGGGACAGTAACAAAAGTATTCTGCATGTTGAATGGATGTAGTAGGGATGCTGCAAGTAGCTAGAATGTGTATTACTATGAACATGACAAAGACCAATAGAAGCCTTAAAGTAAAACTAATGTAAATGTAATGATTAAGAAAAACTCTTACAAAATCTAGAGATGTGCTTCATAATTATTTCCCCTCTGTGATATGATTTACAATTAGTCTATGTTAATCATATTTAGTTTTGGAAAGAGTTCCTCTTCTCTGCACATTGTTAAGAAACACACCAATTAGCTCAAAGTTTGATGATGAAATTTAATAGTAATAATGATGAAATTTAATAGTAAGAGCACTCCTCAGACAATGCAAGGAATTTCATTTCTGCCTAAGATTTCGACTTTTCATGACAACAGCCATCCTCAAGAACAGGGGTGAACTGTGAACCACAATAGTAAAATTAGACATTATAATAGCAATGACTAAATTTCCACAAGCATCATTCAAGAACAAAGTCTGATGGGTCAGTTATTTGCTCATTTAGAAAATCCTACTCTAAAGCAAAACAGTTATGATGCTTCAGGAAAAAAAATCCTTCTTCAATGTGTTCAAACACAAAAGTGAGAGATATGAAACAAAAAAATCATGTATTTTCACTGACAAATACGCATGAGAACCAGATGACAGTCTGGAATACACTTCAAGCTATTGTATGCTGATAGTTTCTACATGAAGTTTTTGCAACTGATTTTGCTAAATGTAACTGATCAAATTATTTGGTTATCCTTTCTCAGTATAGGTTCCCTGATCCATCATCTTTTGCATCTCTTCTGATTTTAATTTCTGTAGATGCAGACAACTAGACTTTTTTTTTAGCATTCCATAACAGAGGACTATATGTAACGTTATTTCTCTGCTGTCTGATGACTACTTTACTTCCTACATTTTTTTTCATGGCTATGCCTGAAAGCAGTTTCTCCTTGGCATTGTTTTCAATAACTTGTTGCTGGACGTTTTTGGCCTATTGAATTTTTTTTTCTTTTCTCCAGTTCTCAAAGTCATTCAATTTTTCATCAGCATCAACATGGCATTACCACTTATTTATTTTTTTCTGTCAAGAGCATAAATGAATCAGTCTTGTCCCAACAGTAATCTTTGGGAAAGTCTAAAATCATTCTGAATTGTCTATTAGAGATATTTTCAGTAATTTTAGATATTTTTACTATTTATTTTCTATACTTGATCTTCCTTTTAGTCAAAATTTCTGCCTTCTCTAGTTGTTCAGCAACTTCACTTCAGCTCTTGATTTCCTAAAAGACAGTATATCACATAATTTATGCAAGCATAGTTATGTTTGAGCTACAGTATGTGTTTCATTAAGAATACAACTTACACCAGCAAAGAAAGATAACAGAAGAGTTTATCAAAACATAACTTTCATAAGCTCAATTTTACTTTTTGACCTGAATGTATTATTCTGTTGTACTTCTGCTTTCCTCTAAACAAATTGAATAATTCCTTACAAAATGTTAAAGTTCGACTTACATGTTGTTTCCTGGATAACACCCTTTTCCTTATTATTCATACAGGTGTGACATTTTCTGTTCTCCATTCTTATGCTTTCATTTACGATCTCATTCTTTTGAAATTTCTACACACCCTAAACATTTTGAAATAGATGATTAACCAATTATCTTATCTTGACTACATTAATATATCTGATTTCTAAGTTCAATTTGGATAATTTTTTTATCTTGATTTCTGTTATTCAGTTTGTTTCTTCCATTTTATACTGAAATAATTACTTTTACAGAGGGCTGAGGCAAACTATTCATTTAGCATGGGGCCCATATCTAGATTATCTTTAATCTCAACCTCAGCCTTCTTTTTTCTTTTTTATTTATTTTGTTTTTATTTATATTCACAGAGTGCCTTTCTTTCCTATTTATTTTAATATCCTTTAAAGGTCTAACTCAGCTTGACTTTTCACTATTCTCATTTCATCCCGAACCTTCTTGACCTCTAAGAGATGATTTCTTGGCGGTTCAGTCCTTTTTTCCATTCCTTACAGCTCTCTGCTTACTTCTAATATCCTTTTTGTTTATTCATTCAGCTAGATCTGTTGCTCTTCCTTGCACGTTTTTCTTTTCAAATGGAAGCATGTTCTAGATAGTTTATGAAACTTTGCCTAAAGCCTTCCTCTATATAAAAGTCTTGAGTACAGGCCAGATGACTTAATTAACTAGAATTTCCCTTTTAGTAATAGAGAAATAGAGGTAGCAGGTTTAGGGGTTTTTTTTCATGTATTTTAAATTGAACCTGTCAGTGAACACACCTTGGTAAGGTTATCTTCTTGTTCTACTATATCTAAATGTCTTCAGACTAGGTAGCATAACTTTTAGTTTTCTCAGTAATTATGTGCAAACTATCACATTTTTAATGTCTCGTAATGAGTAACAGTATTTGTTTTCCAACTTATATCTGTGAAAGCAAAGTCTTCCACACTATTAGGGCTTACAGAGCTATTGCTCTGCAATAATACTCTAATGATTCCTCTCCATAGCCTCCTCCTCTGTTGGCTTCTAAATTTCTATGAGCTTGAAACCAGCAAAATTCCTTTTTCTTCCTCTCTCTTTTTTTTTTTTTTTTTGTGTTTCTGCTAGTCCCTTTCCAATCCCATCCAATCCCAACTCTGCTCCCTTCATTTTGTTTCCCAGATTGCTTGAACATATATATGAAATATTTCTTTTTGTTCCTCCATGCCACCAATCAGATCAAGTTTCCTACACAGACAACACACAGTCATTGCTTCAGAAATGAGACAATTTCAACTACTATTAGTGTTAGTATTTTCTTTCTTGGGTTTATCTATACTAGAACCAGTGAAATTCCTTTCTACTTTACCATATCTTTTAAAAATTGATTTTATTACCTCTCTCTAATAAAGCCTAATGTATAGGTTTCACAAATTTCTCAATGTGTCTCTTTTCATAGTAAAGATCTTTTAATTTCACCAACTTCAATTCGAAAAACACTCTATTCATATACCATCAGAAATGTCCTTTTTCTCTCTCCAGCTTTTATTTTTCTTTTCTGTGTTCCCTTCAGCAAATAATTTTCCTGTCTACTGTCTCCTTACTTATTGGTTTTCTCACCCATATTTCTTACCCTGCAAATCTTTCACTCCCTTTCTCAGACAGATGGGAACGATTATGTTTTGCTGTAGGCTTGTTCCAAGTTCACCCACCTAAAACTCCCAGATTTTCTTTACCGTCTCTCTGAATAGAACTCTGGTTCTTTGGCCAAAGTGTGGTAGCTTATGTCTTTTGGCAGTATTTCTGAATTTTCTCATGATAATATCCTTGTTGTAGACCCTGGCATGAGTAACACAGATCTGGGCTTCGGACATCCTCCAAGGTGTTCAAGCAGGCAGATGTAATATAAAATTTATAGGCCAAGTATAGTACACACAGCTACTCATCTGGCTTCCCAGGGCAAAAAGGCAGGATGAGAACCTTTTCCTAATTACTTTTTCCTTCCAAGGCAATGACTGAATAATCATAGAATAGAGGAGAATAATCATAGAATCATAGAGGAGAGGTAGGAGAGATGCTCCAGCTGTCTGATAATTGTTGTGGCTTCCTCTGAACTTGCTGCAATAATTGCTCCATGTCATTCTTGTGCTGAGAGTCCCAGAGCTGGATGCAGTACTCCAGGTGAGGTGTCATGAGACACTTCTTTTCATGCAGTCAAAATGTTCAAACCTCTTGAGTCATCAGGATCTATCAGAAGACATACAGTGATGGGACAGAAAGTACTGGGTCTCTATGGTACCTCACTGCAATGTTTTACCAAAAAAATCAAAGGGAAACCAACGACGAAGGTAAAGTGTGCATACATGGCATTTGTAGACACTGTCCAGATTTAATTAAACAAAGATTAAAACTGCAGCACCTAGTGGCCTCACCAGCAGTCTGTGCAGTACCAGTGAAAAATCTCAAGTCATGTTTTGTGCCTTTGGGCTAACTTTGCAGGTGATTTTCTAAAGAACTCATTTAACTCCCCATCACAAAAATTGGCATGCAAAATATGCCCCGAATTGCAAGAGCTGTCTCAAATAATCCTTGTTTGTTTAGGGAGTATTCCTTCTCAAAAAATCTTTCTTCCACAAAGGGGGGTGATGTGTATTTTTATAAACTTTAACCAAAAGATATGTTCTGAAAATACATTTTCAATAAAAATAGTTTATTTTGGACTGATACAGCAGTAATGTTTTTTAGCAAAATGATCTAGTATTTCTGAGTCCTTGAGCATCCATCTGTTGTTATAGTTTTTTCCATTGAAGGGAACATACTAAGTCAAGACCACTAAAAAATACATTTAAGTGACCTGATCGTGAGAAGAATTCATCTCCATGCCCTTATTTCTACTCACTACTTCTATTTCATTCTTCTCTCCAAACCAGGAAACACTGGGTCTATGTGATGGACAATCCACCAGCCTTCTGCATCTTGTTCCCTTACTTACCCCAGGTGGTCCTCTTCACTAGTCCTAAGCTAAAAGTCTACATCCAGCAATGGCCATCTTCCTGCAGGACCTGGAGAAAAGGAAGAGTCACTTGCATGTTCACTGCAGCAAGCATAGAATCATAGAATGCTTTTAGTTGGAAGGGACTTCAAAGATCATTTAGTGCAACCCCGCTACAATGATCAGGGACATCTTCAATTAGAAGATGCTCAGAACCCTGATGCTCAGAACCTGACCTTAAAAGTTTCTAGGGATGGGGCATCCATCACCTCTTTGGGAAACAGTCATTTAAAAAATTTCTTTCTTCTGTCTAATCTAAATTGATTCTTTTTCAGTTACCCCTTGTTCTATTGCTACAGGCTCTGCTACAAAGTTTGTCTCAATTTTTCTTATAGACTCCTTCAAGTACCTGAAAGGCTGCTATAAGCTCTCCCCAGGCTGAGTAACTCCAGCTCTCTCAGCCTTTCCTCACAGAAGAGGTGTTCCATTCCTCTAATAATCTTCCTGGCCCTCCTCTGGACCAACTGCAACAGGCCTATGTTCTTTTTTTGCTGTATCAGCAATGTAGAACATTTGAGACCTTACACAGAAACAAAGATGCTGCTGCTGCTACTGCAGTGCACGCCTAGGGCTTGGAAATGTGTGGTTCCTTTGTGGCAAGTGTAACAAAGCTTGAGAAAGAAAGCATAAAGCTCTCGTCTGAAAGCTCAGCTACATTAACTGCTTTGGACACAGTAATACCAATTGCACTGTGAGGAAGTAAGAATGTGATTGGAATAGCAAAAAAATATATACAGAAAACAAGATGTTTAATGTTATATTTCAAGGGGATTAATTTTCTTCCAAAGCATTTCCTGAAAACAAAATTAGGCTCTGCTGCACCCAGCATATTTCTATAATCTATTTTTATCACTGTAGACACTGGGGAAACAGTAAAGCTGTCTAACATTCCCTGCTCTATTGACTCAGCCTGAGCATTTTGGAACCACTTTATAGACTCATGCAATGGGTGATACTTGATTTGATGCAATGTTTCTTTTGACCCAGAAATCAGAGATCTAAATCTTGGCTACAGAAATCAACATGAGCTGTTACTGTTAAGGGCTCAGTTGCTGAACAACAACAGGCCAGGTTGTTTTGTGTGTAACTGAGACATAAACAGTCTCTTATGTGGAGTGCATTATGTGACTGGCATGTGTGCACTAACCTTCCTGCAAGGTAAGATTTGCTTGATTAATTCTCAGGACTTACTGTATGCCTTAATAAATAAAGTATTTTGAAATTGTCACATAAGATTCATGCATATGTGTTTGGGGTTTTGTTAGTGTTTTTTTGTTTGTTTTTTTGTTTGTTTTGGTTTGGGATTTTTTGTGGTTTTCTTTTTTACAGAGCAGCAATAATTAGTTACAGAACTGTATCAGCAACATTTTAGCACTGATTACTCCCAAAATTTATCAGTTTTTAACTGATAAATTTTGACTGTATCAGCAATAAATAAAACACTGAAGCCAATATTTTTAACGTACATACTATGTAGTATTTTGGCAAATACAACCAACCTACTTCATCATATAAAAGTAAGTGCAAAGTATAAAAGTAGTTCATTAGAGTTTATGTAGCTGCACATTTTTCATGGGTCTGGTAGTTTTGACAAATGGCATGTTCTCGTCCTTAGATTCTCTTTGGTTTGCTTTGGTTTGAAACAGCACATGAACAAAATGGCAGTGTGAGCTAATTCGGCAGGCTTTGTTTCATCAAGCTAAGTCATACATGTGAACCCAAAGAAAGAAAGAAAGCAGGTTCTCCCATTCCCAGTATCATATGCTTTCATGAGCAAAACTTTGGGAGATGTAATAAAATAAACAGATTGTTTTTAAACAGATGTTCTTGTGCTGGTCTGCATGGGAACAGCTGATATATGAGGAAATAGTCTAAGACACATTACAAAAATAATATTTAAATTGGAACAAGTGCTCTTGTGATTTACACCTAATGTTGCTCTCACTCTGACGGACAGCCAAATGTTACAGAGAAAATATCCAATGCGTGTTCCCATTTTGAAGCAGCACAGAAGATTTGTAGAGAACAATGCATGAAGGGTGCATGAAACCTTCTAGAACTAGCTTTAAGATGCAGTTCAATGAGTTGGATGTAATAGGCCTGCTGATTACAGCTTGTAAAAACAGCTACTCTCAAACTTTTTAAAAACCGTATATATTTTTAGTAATTAGTCTGGCTTTAAGACTAGGTATTCCAAAGGTGTCTAGGAGAGATAAATATTAAATTCCTTTTGGTTTTGACTCCTGAGCTACGATTCAAAAAACCTGATTCAACAGGGTTCCAGTGAACTCAGAGCACAGAGCACATTGCTGTATCAAATTTTATATCAGCTTCTAAATGTCTCCCATACTGTGCTAACTGCTAAAGCTGCACTCCAAAGAGAGATCACCTTATCTGCTAAAAGCACCCGTTGAGTGCTCAAAGAGAAAAATGGCAATCTACCAGATAGGAAATCAGTGTGGGGGATGTCCCATGGAGTGGTGATAGGGAACACCATGAGCATGAGAAAAGCTTGTCTCACAGAGGACAGAAGTACAGGTGAGCACAGGATGGGTATGGAATTTTAGAGGGAAAGTAGGATAGCTCTTCCTGTGGGTCTTCTGTTAAATTGGAGGAGGAAAATGTGCCCCAGACAGGGCCATGATAAATGGAGGGACACGCCAGTTCCCCACTGGCTTCAGCCTGTAATGCTGTGGGGCTGACAGTCAGCATGCAGAAAACTTTATTCCAGGTAGAAAGTGTGATGCTTAGATTTGGGATAGGCTATGGACTAAATGCGGTACTTGATTTGGCAGAATTATTCAGACTGGTTCGAAGTGCAGGGAGTAGTAGCGAGGAGCTAAATTTCCCTAAAGAGAGTTTCAGTAAGGGGTGGTCTATAAAATCCCACTCTACAGTTTGTCATTATTAAGGTGTAAGCATATAAGCATTTATAGCTTTTATTTCATTTCAGAAGACCATTTCATATGCCATTTCATATGTATACCACATGCTCTGTTCATATACGAACTCAAGTTTGATGTGATGGAAAAAAAAAATATAAGAAAAAGTTAAGAATGGCCTGCATTGAAGCAAAGGAGAAGACATCTCAGCTATAGTTTATGAACTCATATATTTCTTAGACCTCTACAATGAGCTCTTGTAGAGATTGACTTAGAGATCAGGTCTGGTGGCAAGTCCTAGCTGCTGCCAAATCTCTCAGTGGGTCACACAGAACAGTGATGGCTACCCTGGACTCTAAGAAAAATTTTTAATAATACCTCTGGAGTGGCTAGGGCAGTGCATGATGAAAAAGCCTGTGCCCCTGACAGTATGGAGCCAAAACAAACATGCACAAGCCTGGGATAACCAAGAGTTGATTTTATGACCAAACTTCCAAACAAAACTCAAAATATAACAACTTCCTTTTCCCTTACTTTTTAAAAAAACTTGAATGAACCTTTTAGAAGAGAGAGGGGAAAATCATAAGTGGAGAAAAAATGTTGTATGATCCCTTAGCTAGAGGAAATCAGTCAGCCCTTGAGACAATCTTGGACTAGAGATCTGATTCCTTTATCTTCTTTATCCAGAAGTCTAGTTCGTATAAATACAAATCAAAACTCAAACTCTACCTTTGAAGACACAGAAATATATTCCAAATATTTTCTGTTGCCTTTGCTGTTTGGCAGGAGATGACAATCTTGGATGAATTTATCTTTCCAGCCTGCACTAGTCTGCAGTTCACAACAAATCTGATTTTTTGTTTGTTTTGTTTTTCTTTTTAAAGGGGGGATTTCTCTGGAACGTTGGTGGTTTAAATGGCAAAACATTTGGGCCCATTTTGCTTCCTACATTTTCCTCCTTAGCCTATAATTCCATAAGATTGCCACCAGATGACCAAAACATCCAAGTGCTCTCTGGACACAGCTCTCCAAAGCTCACTCAAGAATGAGAGAAGAGGTAGAATTTGCCATTTGATCTCTGTGTCATAGCCTTTCTTATAATCTAGGGTAACATACAGGAGGTTTGTCATACTTCTAGCACTCTGGATTTATATGGATTTATATAGTTATTCCAGGGCAAAAATGTTAGTAAAGAACTTTATGTCTTCCATATAGACATAATTTTTCCCCAATATCCAGAAGACAAAAATATGGTACTAAATTCTTATGTTTGTTCCCAGTTCTTTCTTTGGCCTGACTTGATATTCCAAGTGTTGAGTATCAACTCAGGTCAATTAATTTTATATTATTTAACATATTAGGTGCCAAAGAGGTATTAAAGAACAGCAATATTTTAATGTAAAATTACTTATGCCTACATTCTCATACAAAAGTGAAAGGTCCTTTAGGTACAGTTATGAAATACAGGAAAAAAAGTGTTTGAAGCTAAATTTCGTTTGTATATGCAAAGACCTCATCTTTTACTGCTGGCTAAAATAAACCCTCCAGTGAGAGTACAGTAAGAACAGGTCTTGAAAAAGGCTCTTTTGGATTAATCTATAATAAAAAAAATGTAGAAGAACAAAATAACACGCAAGGAAGAAATGTGCCAGTGAAAGAGTTCTTGGCACAATTCAGGTCTACTAATATTCTCAGATTATCCTCATTTGGTGTTGTGACCAGACAGAGTGTTCACCCTGGAGTTCAAGCTCCTGAATCACCCCCACTGGGGACTTGGGCATAATGTGCTGCAAGTTGCTTCCAAGTCACTTGCCCAGTGGTCTTGTGGAAACAGAAAAGCAAAGGATAGGGCCAGGAAGGGCTGGTGGGTTTCTGAGTCTCACCCTCAGCTGGGATCAGCAGAAGAACAGAATATGAGTGCTGCGTCACCCATATTATCACTGGGTGAAAGGCCCGTTAAGTGAAGCTTGAAAAATCTGTGTTTCCCTACTGAATATCCTGGGAGACTCAGGAGACTAAGGAGAAGGGGAATTTTACATAAGTTCCCACTCAAATCACTGGTGATAAACTAGATTCCTCTTTTGAAAGGCTACTGTCTTTCCATTGACTAGCAATGGAAGACAAGGCAAAGAGCCTGATATCTTCTTCTACATAAACACTGAAATTGGGTCATACAACCACTCCATGTGGATACGTTGGTCTGTTGATACATGACAGCCTTTCTCATTCTCATTCATCCCTCTCTCATGGTTAAATAATATTTGGAGCTCTGTGTTTTTAAGGACAAAATGATGTGTCTTGTTCTCCTGAAAGAATTTAGTGAGGTGAATAAAAGACAGTGATGATAAGGTTAGTAGTGCTCAGAGGGGTTTCACTCCCATGTTTTTCTATTCCCCAAGGAAAACATTGTATCCGGTGCAGATGAAAAATAGCAATGAAGTTTCAATTATAATAATATCTTTCTCTGACTTTAAAAATTGTGCCTTAGTCATAGGTCTGATTCCTGTGTTTGCATTTTGAATCATTTCTACTTGGTTTATTGACAACAATAACATTTTGCTACATTTTATTTTCTCAGAAAAACATGAAAGATAGAGCTGCATATTCAGTTCTACCTTTTCCTTTCCAAATTTGAGATTGTGAGGAAACTATTTTGTGTGATTATAATAAGCAGCAGTTTTGGCATTATTTAAAGATAATCTAAGGTTTTTGTCCCTTGTTTTTCTACAACAAAACTGAAGTGGAACAAAAATGTCTCTGATCACTTAATTTCACATAAGTTTCAATAACAGTGATGATGCTGGAAAAAACCCAGCATAAATTGAAGATACTAGAATCTAGGGAGTACAAGAGTATCAGAAATACTAGAAACAATATTTCTGTTTAGGAAAGTAGCATGCTTGCTTCAGAAGTAATTGATTTTTTATAATCATGAAGACTCATACTGTTTATGGCAGCGAACTTATACCTTAAAAATTGGGGATAGTATCATTTTTGCTAGACTATTTTCTGCTAGCTGTATAAACACAACATTCTGCTACATAGGCATAATTCATTACAAATATGTTCACTTTATTTAGGTCCCAAGAAATAGATTTTCATCTGAAGAGAAAAATTAAGAAATTAGTATAAGCAGCATAAATCCTAGGGATTTGTGAACTTCCTCTTTGTTGTTCTTCAAAAAGCTTCTCAAAATCTGCATTTTCCTTTCAATTTCAAAAAGCAATAATATCAGAACATCTCAAGTGAAATCACTGTAAAGAGCAAACCATTGAGGAAAACATTCTTGAAATGAAAACACAAAGTGCAGAAAGAGTCCTTAGAAATAGGTCTTAGGCTGACTCAGAAGATTAACAAACTGTTTGGTAAATGCAGTCTCAGTCTGAGGATGCATTTCCCACAGGTTAAAGATCACGCAAGGGTGGCTTTCATGGCTCTGACTACCATTATCTGTTACATATGCACTCTAAGATATAGAATAGCAACAAAATTCACGTGAGCTGTAGACTTTGACAGTGGTAGTGGCACCCAGTAGTTTCCTCTCTATGGAGCTAACATTACTTTATGTTAGGATGTGGAAATTTTGGGATGAATTCATGATACTAAATGAAAAACCAAAGAGATGGACCAGTCAAATATACACAGATGTGGATGAGAGATGTTTCTTCTTTCATAATTCCCTGGGGTTTAATAGGTAATTTCAAATAAGGAATTTCAGACTCCTTTTGCCACTCAGGTTCTCCCTGAGGATGGAGTTTGAACATATCAAATCTCCTTCCAGTTGTTACTTGGCAATGTTAGTGTAGTACCATAATTTTAAATTATCTACTTCACTTAATGTGGGTTTACATCTGAATATGGTCCTGAACATTGGTGTAACTTTGGGATAATTGGATTTTTCAGATTTTAACAAATACATGTGCTAAGTTCATTGTAGAGTGTGTTTAAACTATCTTGTCAAGTAATTTTCAGCTTTTGTATTGGCAAAGTTGCAATTAAGTACCAAAATAAGAGCAAAACCACCTATTTCTTACTGGTGCTACCACAGGTGTGAAAGCAACAGCACTAAACTTCAATAAGGTACACTGATGAAAGTGGTGAAAGACTCAGGTTTCCTCCGTTTTAGTGAGATGAAAACATGAAAGAACAGAAGAAATAATTTTTAGTGCAAAATTTGCTGTGACATAAATTATATTTATCTCTTTTTCCAGTTCACTAATGCCCTTTTATTATTTTAAATTACCTATTTAAAAACATTTTAGAATGAAATGACAAGTGGTATTTCCAGTTAATCTTAGTAAAAGGTTGGTGCTTCTTATTAAGCCAGTTCATGCGTCATACTGCTTTCATTTGTCCAACTGTTAATATAAATGATGATCTGTTGAAGTGCATCTCTCTTGGAGAGTTATAAAACTGGCAAGGATTTCTGGACAGTTGCATGCATTTACTTTATGAACAAGTACATCAATTTGTGTACCAGCACTCTCTACATTGCATTAAATGGTCTTGCTAATATAATATGACTTTCTGAGAGATTTAACTAACAAATCTTTTGTTGAGGGGATATAAGATTTACAGTGATTGTGGCTTCTGTTTTGTCAGGGTGTATAAGTTTCTTAAAAATTTTGAAAGAGAGAGAAATCAAGCTAATTTGAGCATGAAAAAGGGAATGAGTGGCCTCCACCTCCTTTGCCCTGTGCCATATCTAAACTTAGTGTAAATATCTGGAGTGAAATTATGGTCACTTTTAAGAACAGTCATCTTTTGACTTCAATGTATATCAGAAGGCATCATTAACATATGGTCTCCTCTGTTTTTAGAGAAAAATTCTACTAGCACTAGTTATGCTGAGTTAGTAACTAATTTCAGGATAATTTCTTGTGAATATGGCTGGGGGTCAGCAATATATTTTTTTGAGGAAAATCTTTTTGGAACTACTGATTTACTCTGGCTGATAATTTGCCCCATAGAGTGGAGGTCAGTGCAGGATCAGATCCTGACTGACAAAGATTGAGGCCTATACCAGAAAGGGACTATTTCTATGTAGTCTTTTTGTACCTTGTTTTTACTCTCTTTTTTTAATCTTTGTGTTGATTGAAGACTATTCTTAGAAAATTGGACCTTTTTCATGTCTTGGAAGATAAAATGTTACAGCATATATTGGATCAGTCTGTGTTTACTTGTACAGATTATTTCGTTATGGAGAACACTAGAACTGCAAAGAAGGAAAATGCAAAAACTTACTTCTGTGTTCTTAGTGCATAAGTGTCTGCATTGTTTTCAGCCTATTCTTTTCTGCACATAGGCTTCAGCAATTTTACTTCTATAGCTTTAAATAATCATGCTGTACATCCAGGAATTCTTTTTGGGACATGTACACTATTTCAAATGATGTTTTGGAGTGGAAAAGTTTGTAAGAAAAATACTCACAAAATCTCATTTTGTGTGTCACTATATTTATGACACCACAATTCACTGATGGCACAGTACAGTGGTTATAAACACAGCAGTAAGAGCTTCATCATTCCCATCAGCAGTGATTACACTCATCCTCACATGTCCTTAAATGTACCAGCTTTAAGCTGACACAGCACAATATACCAGTGTTATGCCTATTTGTTGAGAAATGAGGCCCTTGACTCTAAAATGGGCTGCTTGGCAGAATTTTTAAAATAACTAAAGGTGGGATCACCATATTACTCCTGCTATAAGGCTTTTTCACTGCTAGAGAAAGGGCACAGGCATGAATAAAGATTCAAAGTAAGATTAAGTAGAACACAAAATGGTGATTTAGCTAGTTGCATTTGTTCTGGCAAGTCAGAATCACTGACCCGGCATCATTTTGGAGGATCAAATTTTCCTATAAAATTTGAAACTGAATACTTGACTAACTATAATCAGAAAAGATCACAATGAACTCTGTAGAAGAGTAGAGTTATTTTTCTGGATGTTTTATCTGTATTCTAATTTGGTCAGTTGTATTCAGCCTTCTTCCATTTCCCCCGATGATTGAGAGGAAGTGCTTTAGTTTTAAACTGTTGGTTTAGGGGTTTTCTGTTTAGCTTTGTTTTTGGTGTTGGGGTTTTTTTTTGTTTTGTTTTGTTTTAGTTTGGTCTTCTCCCTGCTGTGATCTGATAGAAGTATTTTGTACTGACAAGGGCACAGCTGGATTTGGCACATATTGATTAAAGATCAGTTCAAGATAATGGTAATGGATTGAGTGCAGTAGGCTAATGAAAATAAGATGCTTATCTTCCTGTTTGTATCTGGAGTTTGCGCCTGCCAGTAACTGTTGGCCAACAGCTGACTTTCTGGCAGATCTGGTAGCTCTGATTTATGCTGGTATCTGACTTAGGAGTTTTAGTCTCACTAATTTTCAGTGTCACTCAGGTGTTGTGGACATCTTAGATGATCAGTTAACTGATATTGCAAACAAAATTATGGGTGAAATGATTTGCCTTAAGGGTTAAAATATTCGGAACACATAATTGAAATGACTCTTTCAGACTGAACAAAATGCATTACCTTTGTTCCTCAAAAAACTTCCCTTCATCCCTGTTGGTGACAACTGTTTTTTTCTATTAGGGTAAGGTGACATAGTTCCATTTGTGATCTGTCATGTATTATTGAAAGTTCCTCTCAGTTCAAGTAGCATAGGAAATTTGCTTAACTTAAGCCTCTGTTTCCTCTCTAGTGTATTGACACTGACTGAGATCCATCAGTTTTGTACATTGTGAAGGGAAAGTCAAGTTGTAAACGTTTTTAAGGTGATTTTTTTTTATCTGAGGCTCTTGTTTTCAAGGATTTCTGCTAAAATACATATCACAGTTCTTAATTTACATTGGGATAGACCTGTCATCCTAACTTCAGTGTGCCTTCTTTGTCTTAAACAACTCTTGAGGGTGAAAGTAGATGAAAAGACAACATTTGTTTTATATAGGTACAAATTAAGTTACAATTTCAGCTATCCTTGGAGCTGTGTTGGAATATTTTGAGATCATGAATGGTGCCTATGGCTTTAGCTTGCTCCTTGTGTACAAGATGAGCAAGTGTTGTCTCTCAGCAGGAGACTTATCACTAATTCTTTAAATTCTGCCTCAGCCATCCTCACTTATTTTTTCCAGAAAACACTTGCTCTAATTTTCCTTTTAGAAGAAAAAAAATGTTCCGAAAGACATAGCAAGTATATAATAGTATATCATGGAAGGGTTATAACTGTTGTAATCAAGGAAATTCAAGGTGTAGCCCCAGGTACAAATGGAAGCTGTTGTTATATATGGATCATACTGCCTCAGTCACTTAATATGCCAACAGAACTTTCAGCCTAGGTGCACCCTTACAACTTTCTTTACATTACTCTTCTTAAACATATCCAGTGCTGGCTATTAAAAACCTAGAGTTTTGCAGTCAGTGGAAATGCCTGACTTCAGGGACTAAAAATGTCAACAGGAGAAGGACTGAAATAAGAGTCACAGCTCTTCAGTGCTGAGAGAAACTATTCGTGTATGTGGCTCATAAAACACCTGATAATATTCCTAGTTTAGGGTCATTATGCAGTATAAAATAGTTATTAGTAAATTAATAAAAAGAACACACACAGAAACCATGCAAATACAGAGTCCAAATGAAACCCCAGTGTAATCAGTGGACCTTAATTGATTTCATATGAGCTATTTCTACCTCCACATTTGTTCAACTTAGTAATTTATGTGAGTGCTTAAAATAATTTTGTGAAATAACTCTGACTAGCACTATATCAAAATGTCTGATACAACAATAAATTTATTTTACTAAATTAAAAGGATTTTAACATCAGAATTTATTATATTTTATGAACTTGAAATTTGATGAAGAAAGGAATGCTATTTTCTTACCAAAAGATCAGCATTGTTGTGTACAGCTGGAAAAAAACATTCAGAAGGGCATTAAAGAAAAATATTTTGCTGTGTCCATTGTTAATACAGAATGTGGAATTCCAATTTGCATTTGCATCACTTGGCAAACCTGCTGTAAAAACAAACTCAACACCACCATTCCTCTTTTTTAAAATATTTTGTCTAGTTGTATTACCAGAGATCTTTGTCAGAGATTTTTGCTTGAGGTCAAAGGGGCCATTGTATTGCCTGTATTCATAAAAGTGTAAATAATCTAACAGGACATAGAAGATTGACATGAGTTGAAGGTGTCTACATTAGCCTTTGCCAGTTCTTTACAAATTGAATGCACATGTGTTTAGGGGAAAACTACTGATGAAAGGAATGATCTCAAAATGAAGTAGAGAAAGAGTTGCCCTTCCAGTGACAATATTTTTAATCCAGGTGATATAAATAACTGAAACACATCTCTCTACAAATCTTTTAGCCCCAAGGGATAAGTGTCACAAAATTAGTTGAAACATATTAACAATAAAAAATACATCTTTCCCCAAGTCCAAGACTTTAATTCAGGATCAAGACTGATAAAACTGTTGCCACCATTATGTTCAGAAATAGGAAATTACTTTTACCCATCCTGTCTGCCTCATAAGGAATGGTTTCTTCAGAACCCTTTCAGTCAGTGGTTCAGTGACAAATAAAAAGTGCCATTTATCCTTCTTCCCTACTGAATGTTCATTTCAAGATGCTGCAAACTTTTTAAAAGCCAGTGAGTCCCACATGCTTTGCCTAAACTGGAAGTAGTTAATTGCAGTTTTTTAAGTAGATCACAGGATTGAGATTTCTTTTATCAATTTTAAAGAGAAACATAGAAAGAGATATGAAAGTTCTTTAATATGAAAGGACTTGTAGTTCAAATGCAACACTATGTATTGCTTGCTTTCTATACAGTGTACTTTCAAACCTCTATGTTGAAAGTAAGGCTTTTACATATTGTTTAAGAAAATATTTTGTGAACCACATTTCATCCAGGGGTTGCATGTTTCAGTTTACATAGAAAATACAAAGCGAGTGAAAAAAGTTGATATACCCAGGATTCAAAGTGTTAGGGGTATCTGCACAAAAAATGTCAGTGCTCAGGAGCAAACTCATGTAAGGCAAAAATTCCAGAGGTAACTGATATCAAAAATTTGCCTGATGCTAGTGGCTTTCTCTTTGTCTCCATGTCATTAGGGCTGGACTTGTTTCAAAGTCTTATAACAGCACTTCTTAACAGAAGACAATATTTAACCATAAGCAAGAAAAGGAAAATATGAATTGTTTCTTCTCATGTAAATCTGACATTCTGCTGAATATTGTTACATTTTTCACATCACAGTGGCAGTTGAACCACGGGAAAGCAGTTGAAGTGAAAGAGGAAAAGCACATAAAGCACAAGCTGCAGACAGTTATCCTTCACACATCTACAAAGGAGAATTCCTCATCTGAAAGGTCTATGGTTGCTTGTCCTCATGCAAGAATGATGGACACAGGGACAATGAACTGGACAGAAAATTGAAAATTTTTTGGATTACAAATCTTTCTTTGGAAGAAAAATTACCCAGTTCACATGAATCTGCTCT
>JAWWLV010000088.1:120950189-120981158 GCA_035041135.1 Platyrinchus mystaceus
GACAGAAAATTGAAAATTTTTTGGATTACAAATCTTTCTTTGGAAGAAAAATTACCCAGTTCACATGAATCTGCTCTGTACTACTCTGTAAAAGATAAGTGCTCATATTTCTCACCATCTTTGTTTTAAGCGCACCAGGCAAAACTAGAGTCATGGGAGTCAAAAAGAACCTGCAGAGTTGATTTTTCCTCTATAAAAAAGTCCTTTAGATGGCAACTTCACAGAATATAACTGTATCTGGGTAAGTACTCTCAATTTTCTCACTGACATCTAGTAAATGGGAGCGGTGTTTTAAATTTAGAGTGGTTCAAATGAATGGTTTTTAATGTCATTTCAATATGCCTTTGGACAAAACAAAACTATTCCACATTGTGAGCAAATTATTTTACTCAGTGTAAAGCATAACTCTGAAAGCATAGCATTGCCGGCTTTTCAGAGGTTTTGGGAACCAAAACATGAAATCATGTCAGAAATCAGAGTAACTTGACCTAAGTACAAAGAGAGTTAACGAGATCTTCCTAAAATGGAAAGAAGCCTTCTGTAGATAGAGGGTTCTTTCCCCTGGGTTCTAGTGTCATAGGGTTGAGATGAAGTTCAAAGTCAGACAAAGTCAATATCTTTGACCTTCTTTCAGCAAAACAAACACCAGTGGTGAGTGTCAGCAACAGTTCAAGAGTAGTGAATGTTTTTCTTAAAGGACATGGTAGAGTCAGGGACTTTGCTCTCCCTTTCTGAGAGTAAGCTTGTTCCACTGCTGGAAGACTGAACTTTAAGTCAGCTCAGAAACTGAACGATGACAATGTATTAGCATGGCAGGAGCAGCTCCATGGACATGGAAGATGAAGAAGGGAGGATTTGGATCGCATCAGTCTTTTAGTTACTGAATACAAAAGCCAAGTTCTTTCCTTATGACTGTACATCATGAAGGAGGAGAATCTTCCGAGAAGTCATCATTCCACACTGATTCCCCATCTACCTTTTCTTTATCATGTGCTTAAACAAATGTTTCTTCATGGTGACTTCTCAGGACAAATGTTTCAGCCCCTGATGACCTCGATGGCCCTCTGCTGAAGTCACTCCATCTTACTGGTGTCTTCCTTGTATTGAGTGGGGTGTGTCATCTGAGGAAACTGGAGGAACCACAGTGTTCTAGATGTTGCCTAAAAACTGCCAAGTAAAAGTGAATAATTGCTTCTGCTAATACATCCCATGAAGTTGTCAGCCTTTTATGCAGGGACATGCTGCTGGCTTATATTCATTTTGTCTACCAAAGCCTCTGTTCCTTTTCCACAGAGCTTCACCCTGCTAGTATCCTAGCAGGCCCAGCTTGCATCAGGGGCTTCTTCCCAGCTGAAGGATTTGGCATCTGTCCCTGACAGAGATTCTGCTGGCTCATTCCTTCACCTTTCTATCACTTTTCCCACCATTTTCAGCTTCTACACTTCCGATCAGTCAAACATCATAGAGCTTCTCTAACTTCTGTGCAGTTGAGGTTCAGCCTCTCTGATAGTCTCTGTCTTCTTCCCAGATGCTGTGTATTGTAATCGTTGTTCTGCATCTCCTCAGAGTGGTGGCCAGACTCCTCAATAGCCCATGGCTGCTGCGAGTGAGGACATGGTCTCTGCCATCTTGGCCTGTAGGCTCCCTCCAGAGTCCTGCTTGGGTCAAGGCCTTCTCTGTGCCAGAGGCAGCTGCTCCAGACAGAGCTGGGGACAGTGGTCAATGTTTGCCAGTGCCACACTGTATTCAGTTACCAGCCTTCCTCCACTCCCAGAGCTGCACAAATTGCTTTCAGGGCCTGACAGTTATATGTGTCTCTTTCTAGCACTAGTTGAATGGCTGCTTGACATCCCCAAATCAGAAGGCAGACAAGATAAAAGATGTATGCACCTTTTAGCATGAACAGCTGACAAAAGTATTTAGCAGCTGCTAGATTTGGTAGAATAAAAATTGTGGAGTAGCTACCCTTTCCCAGCAACAGGCACTCCAAAGTTCCTAGAAGACTTCCTAGAAGTCCCCAAAGATGCTAGAAGAAAGTCTCAGAAGATACAGAAAAGTCTGGAAACTTCTTTGTAAACTATTGTATCTGTTAGCTTCAGTTTTATATATTTTAGCAGGGGTTTTTTATGTTAAAGTCACATTCTCCTAGCAATCTCATTCTCCATTTTGGGTCTCTGATTCTTATTACAATTCAGTCTTGAATTAGGGATTCCATAAAACCTCAAAATTACATGTTTAACTCTACAGTCTCAAATCTGTTGTAAATGTTTGAAAAGTTTCATCCTCTCTTTAAGTTTTCATAGGAAACTGATATCTTTCAAAAGGCTCTTTCTCTCTAGGAGTTTTGTTTTCCCAAAATATCTGTAGTACAGGCTGATAACTGCCGTATGACATTTCACTTTTCTGGAATAATAAATAGTTCTCATACCTCTGGCCCATGAGTACATATATAAAAAAGAAAATACCTTCTGCTTACCTTTTTTAATTTTTAAGTTAATTTATTCCTCTTTATGAAGAGATTAAATACATTCTCAACTTTTCTGCTGCATTTCTAAGTAACTTTTACTGCATTTAATTGTTTAGCTTATTAGTTACTAGGCATTTAATAACTCACCACTTCAACTTTCATGTTTTGAGAAACTGTTTCTTCCTCCATTTCCTCAGAGAGGGGTCTGTGGGAAACTTGCGTCAGATTATGTGACAAAGTAATACTGAGCAAGTTAGGAACATAAAAATAAAAATGTTGTGAAGGTGAGAAATAGACATCTAAGCAGACCTCTATCACAAGAAAAAAAAAAAAATTGCAATACTCTCACAGTACTATATTCTACCCCAGGCCTCAAAAGGTTACATGTTCAGTGCAAATAGATGAGATAGGAAAAAAGACAGAAGGACATTTAGAGACACAGATATAGACTCTTGCCTGAAGTTGTAAGCAGTAAACTCCATAGCCTAGAGGCACAAATAAGGCTAGCAACTGATCCAGAAACTGATGTGTCATTTTCTGCTTTGAATACAGTGAACAAGTCACTAAACCCTATTTTGTCTTCAAAGTAAATATTTAGAAACTTTCTCAGTTTTAAGTTTGGTTTCCTTAAGCAAAGTTCATTTGGGCATATTCAGGTCAAACATAATTTACAAGGTCCTTCTGCTTGCAGAAATCACATATGAAGAAAGAAGGAGAATAGCTTTCCAGGTTCCTGAAGTGTGTGTGTAAGATAGGTTCCTGACACAGTTGGTGAGGGAGTCAATCAGGGAAGGTTCCCCACTTGACCTGTTGCTTTTGAACAGAGCTGGGAGGTGATGTTATGGTCAGAGACTGTCTTAGGCACAGCAATTACAAAGCAATAGTTTTGAGCTCTCAGGGAAGTAAGAAAGGGGATCAGCAGACTGCCACCCTGGAATTCCACAGGTCAGACTTCCACCTGTTCAGGAGACTGTTTGTTACAGAGTGCCTTGGGAGACAATCTTGAAGGGCTAAGGAGTCCAGGAAAATGGTATATTCTTCAAGAGGAAATGCTAGAAGTACAGAAGCAGGCCATCCTCATGTGCTGAGTGATGAGATGGTGGGGAAGATGACTGGCCTGACTGAATAGAGTTTTGGCTGGAAATCAGGAAAATAAGGAGAGTTTATGACTTCTGAAAGAAGGACTAGGTAACACAGGAGGATTACAAGGACACTGGGAGGTTAAGCAGACAGAAAATTAGAAGGGACAAAGCTCAACTAGAACTTAATCTGGCTAGGATCATAAAAGAATAAAAAATTATTCTATAAATACATAGCAACAAAATGAAGGCTAAGGGGAATCCTCTCTTAATGTCTTCTTTGACTCAGTCTTTAATAACAAGACCAGTTGTCCTCTGGGTATCCAGAGAACTGGAAGACAGAAATGAGGAGCAGAATGAAGCCTCCATAATCCAAAGGGGAAATGGTCAGTGAACTGCTACACCACTTAGACATATAAAGCTCTATGGGGCCAGATGGATCCACCCAGAAGTACTGAGGGAGGGAGTGGAAGTGTTCACCAAGCCAGTTTCAATCATTTACAAGCAATCCTGGCTAACTGGGGAGGTCCCAGCTAACTGGAAGTTGGAAAATGTGGCACCCATCTACAAGGAGGGCTGGTAGGAGGATCTGGCAATTACAGACCTGTCAGCCTGAGCTCAGTGCCAGGAAAGGTCATGGAGCAGAGCAGGTCATCTTGAGTGCCATCATGTGGCATATACAGGACAAGAAGGGGATCAGGCCCAGTCAGCCTGGGTTTATGAAACCTAGGTCCTGCTTGACCAATGTGATCTCCTGTTATGAGATCCACTTAGTGGATGAGGGAAAGGCTGTGGTTGTTGTCTATCCAGGCATCAGTAAAGCCTTTGACACCATTTCCCATGGTATTCTCCCGGATAAACTGGCTGCTCATGGCTTGGACGGGTGTACTCTTCAAGGGGTAAAAAAATGGCTGGATGGCCAGGCATGGCCAGGTGGTGGTGAATGGGATTGCATCCAGCTGTTGTCTGGTCATGAACGGTGTTCCCAAGGCTTAGTGATGGGGCCAGTTCTGTTTAATATCTTCACTGATGAGGGAATCGAGAGCACCTTCAGTCAGTTTGCAAATGACACCAGGCTGTGCAAGAGTGTTGATCTGCTGGAGGCTTCTTGCTAGTCTGCAAAGGCTCTGCAGAGGGATCTGGACAGTCTGGATTGATGGGCTGTGGCCAATCCTATGAGGTTCAGTAAGGCCAAGAGGTGAGTCCTGCACTTGAAGTACAGCAACCCCAGGCAGCACTACAGGCTTGAGCAGAGTTGTTGGAAAGATGCCTGGAGGTAAAGGACCCAGAGGTGTTGGTTGATAGCCAGCTGAATATGAGCCAGCAGTGTGCCCAGGTGGCCAAGAAGGCCAATGGAATCCTGGCCTGGATCAGAAATAGTGTGGCCAGCAGGACCAGGGAAGTGATTTTTCCCCTGTACTCTGCACTGGTGAGGCAACACCTTGAATCCTGTTTTAAGTTCTGGGCTCCTCACTACAAGAAAGACATTGGATTGTGTCCAGAGAAGGGCAACAAAGCTGAGGAAGGGTCTAGAGCGCAAGTTTGATGAGGAGCAGCTGAGGGAGATGGGGTTGTTCAGCCTGTAGAAAAGAAGCCTAAGGGGGGATCTTATTGCTCTTTACAACTACCTGAAATAAGGTTGTAGTGAAGTGGGGACTGGTCTCTTCTCCAAAGTAACAAATGACAGGGCAAGGGGAAATGTCCTCAAATTGTGTTGAGAAGGTTTAAATTGAGTGTTAGGAAAAATTTCTTTACCAAAAGGGTGGACAAGCACTGAAACAGGCTGCTCGGGGATGTGGTTGAGTCCCTGGAGGTATTTAAAAGATGTCTAAATGTAGCACTTAGGGACATGGTTTAGTGGTGGACTTGACAGTGCTGGGTTAATGGTTGGACCTGATGATATTAGAGGTCTTTTCCAACCTAAATGATTCTATGATCCTGTGATTCTAAGATGAATCCTCTAAAGGTCAGGAGAAATACTGCAGAATATACACACCCATTCTTCAAAACTGGTGCCAAGTTGACAGAAATCTTTCCATTATAACAAAAAAAAAAATAAAAATTTGAAGTGTTGCAAGTGACACAAGGAATAAGTACTTGAATGGCAGTTAACAAATGTTGAAGACCCACCCAAATATTATTCTTTTTCACTTCACTACTCTTCAAAGTTCTAAAAAGGATGCTTCAATCTCACAGAAACGAAACATGAACTTCTGCACTTTGAGTGAGAAATGTTGCCTTTTTTAGTATTGGTATAAACTGGATTTTTCAACTCCATTTTCAGTTACAGAGATGCTTAAAACACCGTCTAAAGGGACTATAACATCAAGGAGCTATGAGAGAACCAAAAAAAAAAAAAGCTTAGGTTTGGTTATGATGAGCCCACAAGACAAGCATTGAAGACAGTATTCTGATGCTTAGGGAAACTTTGTTTTATAATTTCTCTATTCAAAGAAATTAAGCACTGATGCATTCATTTATTCATCTGTTTTCATTATGCTGGTTATGATAAAATTCCTACGTGACGCCCAGAGTATTGAAACGTGACACAGTAACCAAAGGCATGCTCAATATGACAAGGACATCTAGCCTAGTAAATTCTTAAGCCTTCTGCTTCTCTTCTCCATGACCAGTGGTTTCTGCTGATGTATCAGTGAGAAGAACACTAATTTTATCAGTGCCTCAAAGTGTGCTAGTTACCTCATTTCTAAGGAATGTTATATTATGACCAGCACAGCTCTTTAGCATCCACTCTACTCCGCAGTTATTTCTTGGCAAAGCAGAGTTCTTGATACATGTAATTAGCATTTCCTCCCATTATAAATAATTGTTCCTCATTTTCCACTAATTCTTTTCTAGGCTGTTGATATACTTACAGTAACAATAGACAAATTGGGGTCTGAAGCATCTCTTATGAGGAGAGACTGCAGGAGCTGGGCCTGTTTAATCTAGAGAAGAGACCCCAATTTGCTGAGGTGATCTCATTGATGCAAATAAATATCTCAAAGGTGGGTGTTGAGACTTTGATGCCAGACACTTTTCAGAGCTGCCCAGTGACAGGACAAGGACTAATGACCATAAACTAAACAATAAGAAGTTCCACCTCAACATGAGGAAGAACTTTGCCTTTAGGGTGGCAGAGCATTGGAACAGCCTGTCCATAGAGGTCATGGAATCTCCCTCTCTGGAGACATTCAAACCCCACAAACCCAGCTGGATATGTTCCTATGTAACCTGCTCTAGGTGACCCTGCCTTGGCAGGGGTTGGACTAGATGATCTCCAGAGGCCCCTTCCAACCCTAACAATTATGTGATTCTGTGAAACAGTTTCACAAGCCTTCCATGTGCAAATTTTATTAAATTTTGTTGTTGTTGCCACAATCCTGTGCCATTGGCTCTGAAGTATATTAAGAATACTAATGCTTGTGGTTGATGGAAGTTATATTTTAAACTTGTTTCAAAATATTTATAATGCTGAGAATATGATTATCCATATTATACTTCTTCTATCTTCTTTTTTGAGGCTTTGATTTTTGGCAGAAATTTGATCTTGTCCAACTTGATATACTGGATAGGATTTAATTCAAGATGAAGATACCAAAAGTAGTGTCTATATATAAGCTCAGTGCTTAAGACCCCAGTATAATGAACAAAGACATGGTTAATACAGTCAGTGATGTTGGAAGAGTTATTCAAGCAACCTTCCAGGGTGGGTGTCTGATGCAATTCGAGACTTCATCATCTTGTCACCTGCTGTACTTCAAAAAGGCACAGTTATTCTTAAGTCCCAAGGCTTCTTAAGCTCTTCATATGTGTGAAACAGGCATCTCAAGTGTCTGGGTATTTTAAATGAAACTAGAAGTCTATGTCAAGGCAATGGAAAATCTACCTTGGTAAACTGAAATTGTCTCTAGGCTACACTTTTCCACATCTGCCATTATTTTTTCAGGAGCTTAAATAGCTCTTTGGCAATTACAGTTTGTTGTTATAATCTTAAACTAAAAACTACCACTATACGTCTGACTGGATTATGATTTCAAACTCCATTATGACACTGCTATAGTTGATGACATTTCTGTCACCATACTGCCAAATGGAGGTAGATATTGCCAAAGCATTCTTGAATGAATAATTTGCTTCCTATTCTGACTTTTTTCTGTGCTACAACTGCCTTTTTTTTGGTCCTTAAAACAAAAGATACCACAGGAAACTTGTCTTCTTTCCCAGGATGATCCAGAGGTAGGAGTAGTTCTGTAGTCTAGGACCTGCTAGAGCTCAGGTTAAGGTACTGCTCTCTACATGATTTTGGAGTAACTATAGGTGTGCTACTTAGTTTCTCAATGCTTCATTGTCTCTGTATGATGGTTATCAGTATGATGCAATATTAAAAAAAACAAGCAAGAAATATGAATGTGTGAGTTTTTTTGAACTTTACTATGCCTGGAGATACAGAACAGGAAAAAAATGCATTTTAGATCTCAATTTTATTAATTAATTGTCTGCGGCTGCAGTTATAATATCAAAAGTATCTCGAATCCTAGACAGGTATTTTCAAATTAGTCACAAGTAAAATAAATTATACTAAATATTTCAAGTTTAACTGTCTGATATTAGCAATCAGCATAACATTATTTTGGTGCAGATACACTATTCTTAAATTACAGCTCAACTAAAAATAAATGTCACTCAACATAATAAAGTTCATCCTACTTTGTTGAGCAATGGGTAATCACCTATTAATCAGAAGTTCAGAATTTACAGTCCTAATGCAAGGAATACACTGCAGAAGATTCATGTGTATTGTGAGTCATTACTTTTATTGTGCAATGAAGGTAAGGATAGTGCATTTCATAAACTTACAACCTGTTCTTTTTGAACCATGTCTCTGTACAGCCTACCTCCCAGATAAAATCTAGATCTTTTGATAATATGTTGCATTACCATTTCTGCTTTTTTCTTATGCATGAACACTGTTTCTGTAAAAATGTTGATATTTTCCAGTGAAACCTTGACATCTAATTCATATCTTAGAACTGAGTCTTCCAGAAGATAAACTGAGTTATTTTTCTTTCTCAGTTTCTTCATTCTTTCTCATTCTTGATCATATAACTTTTTTAATATCAGTAACATTTGCTGACATTAAGTACCAGAATTATAGTCTGTTTTTTTTTTTTCTCCCAGGCTGCTTACTAAATGTGTTGCGGCTGCCTAGACTGCACATTCTGTTCTTAATTAGGTTTACAGATATTTTGATTCATTCAACGGTCTCATTAATGTCTCTGTTTGGCCTGTAATTTTCTTTTGTCACTGGTCTGATTATTCTTTTTGTCTTTTCTGAGTGGGCTGAAGAATGGGAAACTGTTCTTTTTTGTGTATGTTGCAGATGGTTCCATCCATCTCTTATTTTTCTCCTTGCAAACATCCCTGATTTTTTTTTTCTTCATTCTTCTTCATTTTAGACATTCCTCTTCTTGGCATGGACCTTCATGAGGAGTTTAGTGTAGCTTCATTGGTCTTGCTTGCTAAATTTCACTGCATGTCCGGTGATTGACTCTTTCAGAAGAAAACTGAATGCACATGGGTGTCTGATTGTCTATGCTCTTGTCAAGCTTGAGAGTTACTATTGCTCTTTCACTATTTGTAACTGCTTCTTATTTGACAATTTACCAGTACAACAGGCTTGGGTAAAGACACTCTCATGCTCTAAATGCCTTTCATGTTCACAACATACTTTTTGCCAGAATGCTTGTTAGTAATACCATTTTTTCTACATTTAGATGAGTAGTTACACTGTCTGTTGACATGGAAATAAATAATCAGGTGGTAAGGGAAATAAAAGAATACTCTCATAAGCTGGTCTGTTCATATGGAAGTACATCTCAAATTTACAGCTGTGAATGCTATGGCTATTTAACATTTGTTTCTATATCCTATCTGTTCTGTATAGTACCCTGTATCATAACAGCCGCCAGGTACTGACACAGTGTGAGTATGAGGAAATAATTACTGCAATCTAAAATGTGACTAACTAGTAAAATCTACCCTCTGAACTTCCTGACATGTTAAGCTGGTGTCTTCCCTTTTATAACTTATTGTAGCTCAGATGAAATCAAAGGACCTGCAGCAATTCAAAGGAGCTGAGAATTCTTATTGTATTCAAACAATGGGAAGACAGTTCTTGACATTAACATAAAAAAATATGCACTTCATTTCAGAAGAAAGAAAACTGAATGAAATGAATCATCCAACATCTAGTCCTGCAAAGACAAATGATGTGTTCAAGTTTCTTGTATAATCATGTAAAGAAATACCTGCAGCTATAAGTAGCAGTTTTGGACAGGCTGGGTATACATGGTGATCTAACTAGTGATGATACTATATACTTGCTTAACATCTTTCATCACAAAGTACATTATCAAACACTAGTTATTTGAGCCTTACAACATGTCTGTAGAAGACTATTATACAGCTGTACAGATTGCACACAGAGATTAAATGGTTTGGGTTAGGCCACACAGCAAGTAAGTAGCAGAGCCAAAAGGAGAGCGTGAGTGTTGGCTACCAGCCCTGTGCTCCAACTATTGGACTGCACTTCCTTACTACTTAATTCCCATATTGCTTCTCTAAAAGAGCTACTGAAACTTTTGAGCACTCTGTTAAGTTTTGGTGTAATATCAAACCTGTTGTGTTTCTCTCTCCTAGCTCCTTTATTATGTCACAAAATATTGTAATTATACTTTGAACGGTCTCATTTTACGCGTTGCCCCAAGTCGTCCAGCCCTGGTGGGGGATCAGCCTGACATTGTATAGCTCCCATCCGCTGTCCCCAGTACACAATTGCTGGCTGTTGCTGCTTCTCTCTGCTCGCTTTCGTCATGGTCTCAGTGTTATGCCCTTAGCTCTGCTGTGTGAGTGGCTGGACCCTTCTGTGCTTAAATAATTCCAGCTATAGGCTAGTTAATAGGAAACACATGTCTCCCTGGCGTGAGCTTTCGGTCCTACTGCTCCCGCAGCTTCCCCCGAGCAGACCTTCAGGTAACTGCAATGGGACAGCCACGACCTGACCGGAGCTCAGCCTGTGCCTCGGAGGGTGAGCGGGCGAGGGAGGAGGAGTAGGGGGCGAGGGGCGGGGGGAGCGGCGGCTCGGGGTGCTGCCGTGCCCGGCGATGGCTGGAGCGGTGCCGCTCGCCCGCGCTGCTCCCCGCCCGCCCTCCGCTGCCCGACGGGGTGCGGGGACATCCCTGCCGCGCTGCCCGCGGGCCAGGACGGGTCGAGCCGGGCCGGGGGGACGGAGTTGCACGGGTTCCGTTTCCTGTGGCTGGGACAACACATTCAGGTTAGCAAACTGCGCCGTGCGGGCTCGTGGAGCTGCGTAAAACAGCGTTTACCGAGTCGGTATGATGCTCGGGAAGTGAGGAAGGAAACAAACACGGAGGGAAAAAAAAAGGAAAAAAAAAAAAAGAAAAGGAAAAAAGGTAGGAAGTAACGAAAAAAGAGCCCTGCACGTTGCGTCTTTGTGCTCCGGTAGCTGGGGGTGTGACTGAGTCCCCAAAGCACCCACCCTCTGGGGTGCCACCCAATGGCTGCCGTGTGCTCGCAGAGCCCCTCCCGCCCGCCTTGGCTGAGAGGGACCCTCCGAGAGACTGCCCGTACTGGCTCTCACAGCCTGTAACATATAAAAGCTGTTAGCAGCGCCCCTGGCCAGAAGCTTCACAACTAGCTGAGTTTAGTCCTATGGGGCGTTGTAATAAGAGACACTCCTTCACAAAGGTTCATATCATCACATAGGAGAGTGCTATATATACTGGGAGAACAATAGACTCAGTTCTTTTTTTTTCTTGGTATTATCCAGAGGTAAGCCATTCAGCTCCATAAGTTTGCTTTGCATGCAGTTTTTTCAATGCTCATCACATTTTGCTGAATTTAAGATTTGAATGCTATTTCTAAGATGTCCTGCTTTCATGCTTTGTATGTTTTCTTTTTCCTACGAGTTTATCTCTGCCACACTGTGTCAAAACAATCCATCCCTACGGCATAGGCTAGGATGTATTTTTTCACTTTCAGTGGAAAACATGATGTGAGGTTTCTTGCAGTCTCCCCATTTAAGATTTATAGTGTGGTTTATGGACTGATCTGATGTGTGATAGCACTGTCACTATTTCAGGAATACTGCTAGCTGTGATCATGTAATTAATGGTATAGTGATACTTCATCTGGTGTATTTAGTAAGTATATTATTATCACAATACAATTATTGAAAACTGCTCAGCAACACATGTTCTGACTGGATTGTTTTTATTATTGAGCTGAAAGAAAGAATCATTTTTCTGATCACAGCTTGCCAGTTAATTTTGTCTTGCTATCCAGATATACAGAATCACATCTTTGACATCTTCTCTTCTACAGATCTGTTTTCTGCTGCCCTGACTTAAAGCAGAGTACCTCTGTGGCCTATCTCTCTCCTTTGGCCCCAAAATGACAGTAATTGCTGCAATCAGTTGTACTCTCTTATTTTCCGTTCTCTGTGAAACAAGTGCATTAGTGTTACCCAACTCCACTGACCTATTCCTGTCAGACAATAATTTCACTGACATTGAGACGGCTTTGGCAGCTCATCTGGACTCTGCAAAAATTCCCAAAGCTAGGCGGAAGCGCTACATTTCGCAGAATGACATGATTGCCATTCTTGATTATCATAATCAAGTCAGAGGCAAAGTCTTTCCACCTGCTTCCAACATGGAATATATGGTAAGTGAAATTTGTTTATTTCAAAGTAAAACAAAACATAAGTCAGTGATTTAATTTTCTTAAACAGATTTCAAGGGTTCAATTAAGTAAATAAATGTTTTTTTATCTATTATTGCTTACTAAAATGTCCTGTCCTTACATTCTTTTAGCTGCGTTAAGAAAGCAAAAGCTAAATACTGAACCTCTTACTTGCCCTATTCAATTTTCATTTCCATGTGTTTTCCCAGTGAAGGTTCTAAGACCAAAGTAAATGAAGTGGTGAGTTAACTGCATGTTGGCTTGAGGAACAGTATGCAATCACAGCCTGTGATCACAAGTGTTTAAAATTCTCATCATTAGTAGCCCTGATGTGGGCAAAAAAGTAGCCAATGACCATTTCTAATTTCTTTCACACGTAATACTTCTGGAAGAAATATGGTAAGACTATATTTGCAGAGTAATTCATCTGATGCACTGTTTATCTCCTGTTCATGTGTTTTACTTACTGCATATTGTTTGTGAACACCTAATACCTTTATTTTTCCATCAAATACAATGTTGCTTTCAAATGTTTCTCTAATATGTAGGATTTCACTGTGCTCATTTTCCCCTTATGGCCAAATACTCATTATATGAATTATCTGTTCCTGCAGGTGTGATAGAAGTTATTCATTCTCTGTGATTTCATACTTAGCTCTAATAGCTAAAGCATTGTGTTTGTTATTTTGTGTTCCAAATTTCAATGCATGCCTACTGGACCTTTAATGTTAAACATAGGCTGGTCAACCAAAATTTTTATCTTCTAAGAAAGGTATTCACATTGTTTTGAAAGCACAGACACATTGTGTCAGCACCATAATAAAATGCTTAAAGTCACAGAGTTTCTCATATGACAACAGATGGTTAACAGGTTTGAGAAACAGGACACCATCAGCTTGACATAAAAAGGGGATAACAGTAACAGCAATTCCTCCTTTTTAGCAGCTAACGAGTAACAATTTGGACATGGTTTCTATCACAGACATTACCTAAATCTGGATTTGATCATATAATCTGTTCAGCACATCCCAGCAGCACCTCAAAATGCTGAGTGCACTCAAAATATTGCAGAATGAAGACCATAGGCTGAGCTTGAAGTCTGGTTAAGTGGAAAGGTCAGAGACAGAAAAAACAAAGAGGTCAGAAGTCAAGCTCAGTCATAATTTTCATTGCTGTGCTCTCCACTGATGTTTCCTTTGATTCTGCATAAATAAACTTTGTTGTAATGTCTGAGGGAATGGCAGCCTACCATGCCCTTCCTTGGCTTGTGTGTTTTAGAAATGTGCTCCTGCAGTTTGCTTAAGTGAAGCCAGCACCCTGTCATACTCCCAAGGGATTTGTAGAGTACAGTGTTCTTAGCCTGTTCAGTAAAAAACCCTTTAAAATAGAAATCAAGCTTCCTTGATTAAATGTATTTAATCATATACATAAACTGCAAAGATTTTATCTATATTGGTTGGGTATTCTGCTGCAGCTTTGCTGCAACACTGATACAAAATCCAGATTGAAGTCATGGTCTTTACAGCTTCCACACTATTCTTTTCCTTGCCTTTCTTACTATTGCTTTTACCAGTATCAGCCAGCTGTAGGATGTACCTGTGTTCCTGTCAGCATCAGGACCATCAGTAGTTTCAAGTGCAAGGTCTAAGGCTTGCTTTCACATTTGGTTTTCCAGTGTGAAAGTACTTTGTGACTTCCTGCTGCAAAATTCAAAGCAGGACCTCAGGCTACATAGGTGATGATCCAGAGCGCAGCTTGAGCTTGGATCCCTAAATGACACACAACCCCTTTGGCACCAATTCTGCTTCAAAATTGAGTAAGTCTATGTGTGTCCCATGCAACTACTGAGCAAAAAAAAGCCCAGTGAGCAACATCACACATGGTGTGCTCTCCATCTGTGTTGAGGTCATGGCAGAATCTGTGTAACTTTTTACCTCTGTGGCTACAGAAGGGTTTTGGTAGGGAGGCCTTGAAGATGACATGGTGCTGTAAGCCAGAACAAGGCTGGAGACACCAGTATGACTAATGCTCATTTGAGTTGGCTTTGTCCATTCTTTGCTCTCTGAATAATTTCAGTATGTGGCACAGCACCTGTTGTGTCTTACAGGGACACGAGGTTGCTGCTGCTGTATATAAAAGATGTTGTGTCACTCAATACTCCTTTTCATTAATAAGATAGCAAACACACTGTCATTACCAGCTGAGAACATTCATTGTACTAGAAAGAACCTTACAGAGTGTGTGTTCTTGTCCTGAATACTATGGAAAAGTGCAGGGGTAGTGAAGAAAATGGCCTTTCCCATTTTCCCCAACAGTGATTAAAACGGATGTCACATGTTAGAGAGCTGGAATTGCTTACAGATGGAGTAGATTGTGGAAATCTTTTGTAAGTGTGTTAAAGTAGAGAAAAACTAAGCAGTTTAGAAGCACAAGAAAAAGATATTTTCTCATATTTTCTCTCTTCACAGTCATATTAAATCGTGTTTTGTTGTTTTTTCCTAATTCTGTTAGGAACTGTTCTCATGAATTACTGTGTCACATTCTCACTTCTGTACAGTTCCATTCGCTTTTTATTCCACCCTAGTAACAACTCAGGATTTAGTTGTATGGGTTGGTTCTTGTGATTCCAGTTCTCCACACTCAACCTTTTTGTTTTGTTTTTTTTTTTTCTTGTCACATTCTGTTCCTTCCCCTGATACACTCTGCTTCTCGCATGTTCAGTGCATTTATACTCTGCATTCCTCAGGCATTATTCTCTCTGCCATTACTGTCTAGAAAGTTTATGTGCTGTAGGGCTCTGGATGAGAAGTCTTGTAGAACAGCTTTAAATTCACATGCATTGGGTAGGGGAAGATCAGATAAACACTGCAGTAACAGCTGGGGTAGTGTTTTAATTCTCTTTGGGAGAGGTGTGTCTGAGTGGTGCTTCAGCCTGTTGTTGTATGTAGTCCCCAAGGAAAGCGAACAACTGAGGAGTCAAAAACTGTGGTGGGAGGCATTGTTTTATTATCAGTCCCCAGTAAAAGAAACTGGTGTGTCTTAATGCCAGTTATACTTTGATAAATCTTTCTGTTGGAACATTGGCACCCTATGTGTTAGACTTCAAAGAAGTTTCTCCTTTTGGTTCTGGTATTACTGATGTCTTCAACCGGAAGTTTTTCTACAGGTACAAATCTAGTCATTGTATATATGAAGGAAAGTGGAAGAGAAGGCCTATAATATAGAATTAATGAGTCTTTATTTTAATTTGGATCTTTCTTCATCATCCGAAGACTTTTTCTCCAGTCTGCTTGTGCTCTAAAAGCTGAGGGCATACCTGCACAAAGAAAGATGACACCATACTTTTGACCTGGCAAAGGGTGAAAACCATCTACTTGGCTTTGCATATTTTTTCTGGAGAAAGCAGAATAATTCCATAAAATTTATGATTCAGAAAAAGTGAGGTGTAGAATTGCCAGCAGCTGTCTAGTGTGAAAGTATGTAAATCTGTAGATACAGTGGAAGCTTGTGAACAAGCAAATCCCTTTCTCTGAATACTAATTCTGTACTGTAGAGGTCTGTTTTGCCTTTCTGGAACATCTCAGCTACGTTGTAGACCAGTAAATTTTTGCAATATACTGCCAGCTGAAATTTGAGTCTCATAATACTTGTCTTTTAGTGTGCTTTGATACTATCTTTAGGCTCCCAAAACATTCATTAATGAAATATCTGATTCTCATAGGAACAGATGTTATTTTTACCTTCCTTACAGTCATCCCCACTTGAGGTCACTTTCTTCATAGTCCATATAGTCTCTGTTGTAACCCGTGTCACTGTGAGCATGCAAAAGCTGGCTGAGGAGGTGCTTACATACAGGCATGCTCTTTTCAGTGTTGCATGCAGAAGTAGTAACTGGTAGAACAGGGCCTTAATGAGCACTGAACACTATCCTCCACTGAATTCCCACAGGCAAAATGGGTTTTACTTAAGAGTACTCTAAGGTGATCTGAATAACTTGTTGAAGAGCCATAGCGAAAGACGAGCTGTGAGTAGTTCACTGCTGGTTCTGCAAGGATGAGTCCTGAGCCCAGTATGGATCATCACAGTCATTAGTAGACTGAGAGTAGCATGTCAGAAGTATAATAGAGGGGGCAGGACTGCATACTCAGAAGTGTGTTTGTGGAATTCTGCCTGAAGATTTTAGGAGCAAAAAGTGCTTTAGATAAACCTGAGCCTGCTAATGAACAGAAGGTGTTTGGATATTCAGATATTCGGTTTTAATTCTCTTTTGTTCAATGATGTGTAACTGCACTTTTGTATTTGGGAAAATCTGCCCCTTGTTGAACATGTCACTTTGTAGGACTCAAAATAGTAAAAGATTTGCAGACTAGCCAAAAATGAGTTTAGCTTGATTGGTTAGAGCATGGTGCTAATGCTAAGGTTGCAGGTTTGAACCCCATACAGGACATTTGCTTAAGAGTTGGACTGGGTGATCCTTGAGGGTCCCTTCCAATTTAAAATACTCTGTGACTGTGTGATTTTGGCTATCCAGGAGTTATTTCGTGTTCCTCATCAGCAGGTGGCAGAGGAACTGGAAGGGAACGGAGAATATGAGCCCGTCAATTTCTAGTAAGTCCACATAAAAGAGCGTGATAACAGGGAAAAATGAAATGACCTATTATTCTAAAAGAAAAGTAGTTGTGTTCCAAAAGAAGGTTCTGTAGTCCTGTGAAGGATTCCGTGTGTGTGATGCTGGAAATCTGTGCACTCTGTGTTTTCCAGGAAAGACCCTCTTTGCTGAGGTGATGAATTTGGATCCTTTGCTTCAAGTCCCAGAAAATTTGCAGATGAGACGAAGTCAGGTCAGAGAAGCAAGAAAATAACCCACTTAGTGGTCAAAAATATAAATAAGTTCATTATTATTTCACTTCTAAATCTGAAAGTCTTGATAAAAATCTCTTGCTGTCAAGGTGATCTCAAAGATGTTCTGTGAATATACAGTAGGTGATGGGTAAGACAAAATGAAAAAAAAATCCAACAAACCTACTTTAAGTTTTCAAAAATCCTATTTAATACCTTTTACATGGACATGGAAAGACTGAGTTAATTTGGTTTTCTCTCCAATTCAAAAGCATTTCTGATAAATAAGCTTCTCAACTTGTTTCCCCCCCCTTTTTTTTTTTGTGCTGTTGATAGTGTGGTTTCTTACAGACCATTCTAAACTTTTAAAGGACATTTTGTTCTCGAGTCATTTGCCCTGGCTTATCTGTATGGTCCCACTGAAATCATACATGTCTGTGAGTAAGGGTTGCAGAGCTAGTTCCTTCAAGATTTATGTCTAATGAGTTGGATAGGATCTCTTAATTCATGTAGTTTATCCCTGGCCTGCTGCAGGACTTCCTTCTGCATTACATACATATGGTTTTCATCTTGTCTACTCCTGAACACATATAGTGATGCTGTCTCAGTTACATCTCTTGGCAAATATTTAACCTTAGGAATAGAAATGATTTCCAAATGTCTAACTTAAATATTTCCCTTTAAAACTCAGATAATTAATCTTTATATGCATTTTTAACTGCCAATAGTATTGCTATACTTTTTCATTTCAATCATTACCTTTTACATATTTACTGACAGTTTTCTTGGCATTAAGATGCATGCATGCATATTATTATTTCTTAATTTCCATGTGTATGTCGTTACAATACTTCTGCATATTGGATCAAATGACAGTTGCACTCCATTTACAGCTCCTTTGTTAAATTAGTGAACACACCCTTAAATGTCAAAGAAGATTAGGCCCATCATTTCAGCTATGCATGTTTAAGGACACAAGTGCCATAATGCAGTGAAGAATTTACTGTAGAAATTACTGGCAGCCCATTTTTTTCCATTGAGTAGAACTGTTCCCTTAAATCCCATATACATGGTGAAAGTTGAAATAAAGTACTCAGATGATGAGTCAGGGTACAAAGACCTTAATATATTTTTCATCATGCCAGAGCACAAAGTAAATGTAAGTGTAGTCCACCCCTGTTTTCTGGGAGGAGAGAGATCAAGATGCTTGGAGCTTCCCCAGTGTGGTCCACCTATCCCAGTTTGTCACAGCTTTTAGCTTGCTCTATGCTGGGAATTCACAAGTGATGTAAGAACAAATGAGAAAGGGTGTGATGGTGGAATGTGTTCACTGGTTTCAGTTTCTGCCTATGTTTCTGTTCAGCCAATCAATTATGTCCCTTCTGCCTAGTACCATAACCCAGCACCAGGAGCGTCTGAAGATCATGGGCTAATGAATTCTGGAATATCGATCCTCTCAGTTAGAATAGTACAGAATGAGCTGATATGGCTTAACATGGTTACAGTTGAGGGTGTTTGTCTGCATCACAGCTTGGAAAGGAAGCAGTTATTTAACAGAATACTCAGCCTTTTTCTTCAGTGGAGGCACAATGTGGCAACTGACAGTGAGCTGAAAGAAAGCAAGAGTAGATGGAACTTACTTTCTGCTAATTTTGGCGCAATAGAATTTCCGTTCTCTCCTTTGTATCACAGGTGAGTTTAGCCACTTATTTCCTAGTGCACCATTGTCAATAATGCAGCATTTGGCTATCACTGAGATGTAGGATGCTGCCCATTTTTCTAGCAGTTTCATTTACAGAAAGCTAGGAAAGCCTGTTCAGTCTCAGTGACTGATGTTCATCTGGGGTCAAATCCAAGTGGATGCTAGCTATATGAAGTACAAAAGCCAACTGTTATATTCAGAGTGAATGATAGAGGACCTGATCAAGAGTTGAATGGAAAGACTCTTCCTGGAAAGTGCTCCTTGAAAAATCTGAAAACATTCCCCCAAAATGCTGTTGTTGATAAGTATTTTGAAAAAGAATGACTGTGCTAAACTTGCTTTGGTACTGGAGCTCCATTCCGATCTTTTATGCGTAACATCCATCTTGATGGTGTTTTAGAAGAGAATATTTACATTATTTAAATTTAGTACTAGCACAAAGCCTTCTAGGAGTTTAAACAAACAAAAAACAACATAGTAGAGTCTCAGATAAAAAAGCAGCCTGCCCAGAGCCCTCAGATTTAGACATTCCTTTATTATTAAATGTAGCACCTCTTGAACTTTTTGGCTAAAAACAGAGACAGGGCATTTTTCACAAGAATCTTGATCCAAAGTACACAGTACTTTGTTTCATACGTGAATGGAGATGATAGTAACCTTAAACCTCTCAGCATTTTTATCCTCTTTCCATACCTGAAAAGAGAAATAATCTATCCAGGTCTGTGAAAATGTGTATCCTAAAGACAGCAAAAAGATGGAAATCCCAGGATAGCACCTTGTTTGCTTTTTGTACACTGAACAGTGTCTTCAGCTCAGGCACCTCCACGTATGAATGCATCTACAGGTACCCTTGGATGGGGTTTGGGGTCTATTTTAACACAACTGAGAATGAACAGGTTTTGCACCTCTATTGATCTTTGTGATATCTGTTAATCTGTATCAAGAGAGAAAATCTTAAATTGAGCTTTCTTCTTCTGAGAATAAAGAACTATTGTTCTTAATCTTTATTCTGTAGAAAGAAGAAGCTTTTATGTGTTTTCTGTCATACTGCCATGTCTTTCAGCTAGAGCTGCTTAGAATATAGTAAGTATTTTCTTTGAAAACTTTTAAAGAAATTAGGAACATTTTTATCTTTTAATAGAAAACTTCAGTGGTTAGTAACAAAAAAAAATAGAAAAAATGTAGTGTTTTTTTCATATAGATGAGAAACAAAACAATACAAAACAAATACATTTTTGTTCATATTTTATGTTTCTAAGAAAGGAAAATCTAATCATATATTAAATAATAGAGGTCAGACTCTCTTGTTCAGACTTATGACCAATTGTCAGGGTGACATGGAGCTAGACAAAGTTTGGTCCTTTTTGTTACCACTTCTAAGATAAGTTTTTGCCAACTAAAATATGTCTTGCAGTAGGTTAGAAAAGCACTGAATATTTTAAGATATGTAGCTCTGATATTTTAGTTTTCCAAGAACTAAACAAATAATAGCATATCAGGGAAGCTTATTGTTATTAAATCTGACAGCCTACCAATTTTCTTTGTTTCTTGTTGTTTAAAAGCCTGGTGCCAAACATGAAAAGAAATGCAGACAACCTTAGAAGAAACAAATTGACTATTTGCAGTGGTCAAGCTTAAATGATAGCCCTTTTTATTTGCACTAATTAGACACCCAGGAACATAAACTCCTGTGCAAAATATAGACTTGAATTTTCATAAAAGGAGTGTTTCTGGCGATGAGGCTTCTTGGACATCTGTCTGGTGATGCACTGATTAAGACAGACCTTCTAATACTGAGCCCTTCAGAAGTGTGAATCAGATGTTTGGAGGTTTGGTTATATGAGAGTAAATTTACCATAAAACATTACACAGTTTTACTTTGAGTTGCAGTGGAGTATTGGACAAGCAGCTTGATGTATTAACCCTCTATTTATTTGCAAAAGAATGACGTACAGAGCAGCAATTCCCATGAAGATATTTTTCTCTAGAGAGCAGACTGGCAATTTTCTGTGTAAACTTTCTGTTAATTACCTAATGCATGTGAGAAAGAACCTACATGTGTGGTAGGCACCAATTACAATATGCACAGAAGAATTTCTAACAGGTGGAAGTTGAGATTAAAAAATATTCATATTCCTAGAGAGAGAACCTAGAGTCCAAATGATCTCGAGGCCAAATAAATATATGAAGTTTGCCAAATATGTCTATAAGTTCCAATGAGCTCATATGTTTTCACCACACAGTATGTATTGAGAAGAAGTGAAGGCAAAGAGACAAGGCTCTTTCAGTCACTCTGCTGAAAAAGCATGCAGGCAGAAGGGCTGTTGGATTGTTTTATTAAGCTTTGTGCCAGATTTGTGGTAGTGAACGTAGAAAGGGGGTCCTACAGAAAGTTTCTAGACCTGAAAATGCTACAGTTTTGACTGTATGAAAACGAAGGGAAGAAGTTGTGCCCTGCACATGCAAATGGTGTGGCTGGTGCAAGGCTGAGTGACCCGTGAGGACAAGACCTGTATGTTGGAGGGTAGCAGCCTACATGTGCTAATCCGCTCTGGGACTTGCACTAGCAGCTGTGGAATGCAGCTGCACAGATGCACTGGACATGTCGGATTTCAGCCCTTGGCTTCACAGTGTTTTTCTCAGAGGAAGTAATTGCTTGAGTCAAGGTCTTCTCTCTCACTTGCTGCCATTCTGGAAGTAAGAACTTTTGAACTTCAGCTGGGCAAACGAACATAAGCACAGGCTGCTGGAGAGTAAAATAGGTGGAAAGGCTGATTTTTGACTGATCACTGCTAAAAGGTCATACTGGCCATCTTTCTGAGGTGCCCGAACCACCATGGATTTATTTGTGCAAAATAACAATCTGAATATCACTAATGAGTCCACAGTAAACATATATTAATGACAAATAAGACGCCAAAACTGGGAAACAAATTGCCACTTTTTATTGCTTGAAAGTGTAGCAGTGTTGCCGTGCAACTCTATTCAAATTGCATATCTCAGCATTTCATTTGCTGTCTCATCACGTAACTGCAGTCATGTAAAAGAAGCTGTTGTAGAGGTGACTGATTAAAACAGCATTCTTCACCTGTTTGCTCTGGATTTGTACCTGGTGCTTGTCACTCCAGCTGTACAGCTGGAGGCAGCCAGCTGAGGGTCCAGTCATACCATAACTGTTCTGTCATTATGGTCAGCAGCCCTCACTCAATGAACGCTTGAGGGATTCCTAGGGAGGTAGTGGGTGACCGTGTTTTGCTTAAGGTACTTGTTTTACCATTGAGAAATATGCATAATATTGTCTTAGCTGATATGTCATATTAAAAAAAACCCCTCAACAAACCAAATCCAAACAGTGAATTACTGCAGACTGCTGCTGGTATTTAATATTCAGAGCAGTGTTCTGCTGAGGTTCCCTTGTACTCTTGTGCAAGTAAGGAGAGCTTCCTTGCTACTGGCAATAAAACTGAGCCAAGAAACATCAAGGATCATGATGGCAAAAAAAGAATGAAAGCACAGTTTTAGATTGCTTGAGTGCTTTAAAATGGTCATTAGCAGACCCCGTAGGCTACCAGGTTGGACACATACCTTTATGGATTCCCCAGTTAGCCCATGCCTTCTGTCTTGCAGTCTTGGGGAAGGAATGCTACTACGTACCTCATTTTTTTCATATTTAAATAGTTCTAAAAGCTTCCAGTTTACACACAGATACCTACACAGAATGAGAAAATCATTAATACAGTGTATCACTGTGTATTCTGCTCCCCTTGTATTTAGATCACAAATTCTTTTTACCTGTTGCCATTAGTAACCATTTCAGAGTACTATCAAAGAAAAAGAGAGTTGACTGTAATTTGATTTGGTAGTGATGTCTCTCTCACACAACAAGGTCTGCAAATTGATACAACAATAGTAAGTCAGGTTTGCTGAGAACATCTGAAAATGATGGCTATGTGAAGTCACGGTTCAATTACACTGACTAAAACAAAGCAGAGATTAAAAGCATCATTTGCAGGGTCTGAAGCCCATCACTGGTGCTACAGAAACATTGGGCCTTGGGATTCTATTGATATCAAGGAAACATGTAATTTTGAATCTGCACCTTTATTAATGCAGGGGGCATATATTCATTATAGGCCTTCAGTGTGACTAGGTGAAAGAGTTAATGTCAGACCCTCCTTAAGAACCTTCTGTTTTCATAGAACACTTGTCAGTTTTGCCACAGAAAAGGTTATAGTTCTCTTAGTCTTCTCTGCAACTACTCATCTAAATGGAATAGCTTTCTCTTTCTCTTGCAGAAACAGGAGGTAAAGCTGAAAGCAACAAGGTGACCTCACTACTTTATCTGTAAGTAGAAGACGTTGAACAAGTTTACCAAAACAAATTACTTGGAACACTTCTAGTCACTTGTTCAGGCTCTGCTAACAGATGTTGCAGTAGTGCATTTAAAACTAGAAATTTGAACCTTTTTCTTTACAAGTAAGATTACCATAGGGTAAATGTATCCAGAGTAGCAGTATGTTTTCAACTGTACCTCAGTCCTTTAGAAAGTTTACAGTAAGAGCAAGTGATTAGGTTTGCCTCCTAAGATATGTGTTGAGCAGAGTGTCAAGAGAAAGCTACTCCATTTAAATGATTGATATTTGGAGTACAATTCTGCCTGCAATTACAATGAGCAGAACCATTCAAGTTATAGTTGGAAATGGTTATGTACACAATTCCTCAAATTAAAACATAGCTATCAGTGTAGGAAGAGAATTTTTCAATAAATGTTGTGGATGCATCTTTGTAATATAGTGGTTTCTTTTTCATAATCAGGTTTTTTATTCAGATTCGTCATTATTTTAGTACCTAAGAGCATAGTTGTGACCAGCACCTTCTGTTCCTACAAAGAACAAAAGGGCAACTTCATCCCTTTTACGTATAAATTATCTAAGAATAAGTGAGAGACAGCTATAGAAACAGCTATAAAAAGGGAGGGTATGAGGCAACTGTGACCCACATCATTAAAAGGCTTCCCTTTAGGAAGGAAGTTCACTTTTTGGGCTTCAAGAAATTTCATTCAACATGAAGGAGATTTTGTTGTACACTCTATTGTTTATTACACATTCTGTGGATTAAATATTTTACTATTTGTTTATGGAGGGAAACAAAACAAACAAACAAACACTTGGATGAAATTGTGGCTCACTGGCAAAATTCCTGCTGACTTTATTAATGCTAAGATTTTACTCCTAACTCTCAAGAAACGTGTGCTGTGTGAGTGCAAGAACACCCCAGAGCTGCCTCACAAAGTGGTCTCTGGTGTTGAAATACCCTGTGTAGAAGCACTGTCCTGTTCCTTGTGTTCAGTCCTCTTGAGAATTTTCAAGTGGCGTGTAGTTTGAAAGTGTTGTTTTGCAGGGAGCAGTGCAGAGAGCACAGTTGGACAGCTTTCTAAGTCTTTGGCTCAAGAAAGAAAAGTAATTTGGCCAAAGGATGTTCATTTCCGGTTGCCAGTGGAAGTGTGGTGAAGTACTTTATTGCAGCTCAGTTAGATCCAATTGAGGAGTGGGAGGGTTTCCATGCTGGACCAAATCAGTGATATGGAGGTTTGAGTGGATCTTTATACTGGATGGAAGGAAGGTGATTTCTTCCCCAACTATTTACAACCTAGCAAATGAAGATTTGCAATCTCCAGGGAGAGAATAAGCATAGTTTGACAGTGGGAGTTTGCATGATCAGCATTTGAGGATGAGTCACCTTCTCAGATCTTAACCGACTGAGTATGGAAATCTTTCTGCTTTTTCCCTTTTACGATTTTGTGTTCATGACAAGCAGCTTTCTCTGATGTGTTTAATAGGAACACTGGATTGCCCATAATTCAAAGTTTATAATTTTGTTTATCACCTTGGGTTTTTTTTAAACTCTTTGCTAATTACCTTGAGCTTTTTAATTTTTCCTCATACAGAAACTGTCCCTATACTTTCAAGTTACTTCAGTTTCTCTTTTTAGCATATTTTTGTATTTCTTTATGTGCTATTTATCTATGTACAACAATGAAGCCTCATGGGTTCAAAAATCTAAATGTCTTTGTCCTGTTCTCTTGCATGCCCAAAACAGGGAACTGAACTGAGATACAAATTATTATAAGTGTGGACTCAAGATTAGACTTCTTTTGAAAGGGCTGAACTAATGGTACATTCTCTTGACAATTTTGAAGATTTTTGGTCATTACAAGATGAGTTTTTCTACTTCAGCCTATACTAGTTGTTTGCCTTTTTATAGAATCATAGGATAGTTTGGGTTATACAGGACCTTAAAGATCATGTAGTTCCAACCTGCCTGCCATGTGCAGGGACATCTTTCACTAGACCAGGTTAGTCAGAGTCCCATCCAACCTGGCCTTGAACACTTCCAGGGATGGGGCATCAACAGCTTCTCTGGGCAACCTGTTTCAGTGTCTCACCATCCTCACAGTAAGTAGTTTCTTCCTAATATCTAATCTAAACCTACCAACTTTCAGCTTAAAGCCATTCCCCTTGTCCTGTCACTTCATCCCAGTACAAAAAGTCTCACTCCATCTTTCTTGCAGGCTCACTTCAGGTACTGGAAGACTATAAGTTCTCCCAAATGCCTTCTCTTCTTCTGTTGTTAATCTAGAGGTAGTCCACCTTTTCTTCTAGGAATATAAAGTATAATAAAATAAGGAAGGTGAACCACTTCAACTTCTCCCTTGAAATACAAATAATTTACATAGCAGTAGGAGACTCTGTACAAAGGCTTTTCATCAGCCTGCTAATGAAGAAATAGAGGAAATTTAAAAATGCTGCATATGCTCACCTGCCCCTTATTTCTTAGCTAGGAATTTTTTTTTCTTTCTCTTTGTCTCTATTTTTTTATGTTTGCCAAAAATTTATTCTGTCCAGACAGTGGTCAAGAGTGAATAGATAATGGAAAGCAGAGTGTACTATTCATGACAAACCCATGACATTTTAACTGAGTTTGAAAGAACACCCTGAAACTTTACCAATCAAATGCTTCAGATGATTCCTGATAACCAGAAAATGAAGCTGAGAAGAAGCGAAAGTGAACTAGAAATAGTCTCAATGTCCAAGGCAGGAGCTGTGCCTCATTTGAGAGGGTTCTAATAAGTGAAAACCTAATCCAGTCTTCACATTTCTTTCAAACACCTAGTATGCTATTTTGCGAGGCAATTTAGTACACAAAAATGTGCTGTGTGGAAAGCAAGATCTCGGCACTGTTTGTGCAAATAAAGTCCACATTTAGATTATTGTGGGAGTGCAGCCAGGTCACTTGGGAGCAAGCACGCAAACCTCATGTTCAGCCTCCTGGCAGGAGCACTCTTGCCAGAAGCATGATAAATCCCAGCAAAGGAGGGTGTTTATGGGGTGTCACAGTCCTGGCGGAGAAGCCCCTTATGGATACACATCAGGCAGCTGCGTCTGGACCCACATGCTGGATCCATGTGCTCCTCTGTTCCCCTGGGCCTGGGCAAGCTCCAAATGCTGACTGTGGCCCCAGCCTCTCAGCCCACTCCCCAGGCAGACTTTTATGCTTGTACCTGCTCTTTAAGCCCTCTTTTTGAGACCACTGCTGTACCACAGGGATTATAAATGTTTTGTACACTGGCCACATGCAGCTAGTTAACTAAATGGCAGAGATTCAAAGCAGAAGAAATGTCTCTGCACTGTTTTCTTAGCCTTGGGCCCTGGAGCATATCCTGAGTTTTGGATGGTGCCATATCAATCCTATGTCCCCTCTCATGCACCCTCATGCTCCAGCTTAGCCTCATCTTCCCAAGATGAGGCTTATCTCTAAACTCCTCCAAGAAACTCCATTAATTTGTCAGAGCTGAAGTCTAAGTGTTCTTTGGCTTGAAAACCATTCCTTCATAGCGTGATTCGTCTCTCTTTTGTCTTCATACTGGCATGCTTTGACCTTTTTCTGGGAGCTGTTCTGAACTGGTGTAGATAAATCTTTGTGTTAAGCATCACCTGTCTATTCTGTCCCTAAGGTGTTTCCACTTGAATGGAGGATGATTTGTGTTAAGGGTTCTTATTGGTCTCTGTTGCACATCTTCGTCTTCAGTCTAGGAAGTACCTCACCCACTCCATATTCACAAAAGCTTGGTTCAGTGGTCTAGCAATTTCATAAAATTTACTAAATTTTGTCCTTCTCACTAAGAGAAATTTCAGAAACTACTAGAGTCAGGGCATGAATTACTGTCCTAGTCAATGGACAGTCTTTTCACTCTGCAGGTTAGTGAAATTAAGATTGAATTCAGTGTTAGAAAACCTTATTAGTGTGTAGTTCAGAATGTGGGCCACCTTATGCTTTGATAAGTTTATTTCTGACTTTGCCTCTTATTTCATACCTCATACCTCTATTTGATAGCCACTTGAGATTTATGAGTTTGGGTTTGTGTTTGTCTTTAAAGGGCTGCATGGGCAATTTTACCACATTCTGTTTCTGCCTTTATACCTGCAAGTCACTTCAACTATCCAGCACCTAAACACTCCACTCAGGGTATTCAAAATATACATCTAATTCCAGAATCTACAGCCTACTTGGGTATCCCTTAAGCACTAAGATATGCTAGGATTTGTGTGCACTTATAATGTAATAGTGAGATATTCTTTATTTGGAGCTCCAGTAGGTGATATTGATGGTACTTCTGGTTATTGCTGAGGCAAGCTTGTTTTGCTGCAGAGAAAGCAGCAGTTACAAATCAGGCATGTAATTGAGCAGGCAAGGCATATAAAGGAGATAGTGTTTAAGTTCATTTGTCATGTTCCAAACGTTGCAGAACTCAAAAATTGAAACTGTTTCTTCTTACAGTGCTGTTATCTTTTTAGTCCAGGCAGTGAATAATGTCCGCTCCTGTGTAGAATAAAGTAATGAAACTCATACTGCACCTGGAAACTATCCATAGTCTTTGCCTTTGTGGAATCCCTTTTATTGACCTCGTGACCTCAAATATGCCACACACAATCACTCTGGCTATAGATACTCCTAAGGGCCTATTTCAAATTTTTTAGGTTTTTTGTGGGCTATGTAATACCTGTGCTGAATTGTTCTTCCCCACGTTCCTCTCCTTCACTTTCTATCTGACTCTCAGCCAACATTTCACTCCTCTCCACACATGGATCTCATCAACACAGGAGGGAAAATGATAGGAGAATGTCTGTTAGGTAAAGGGCTTTTCCAGAAAAAAAGGGAGAAATCTAAATACTTGGCTTCCTCTAATAATGTGGGCAGGAATTCTGTCCAGCAATAGGGCTAATCCTGCTGGATCCTGTACATGCTGCCTCACATCTTTCCAGATCTGATGTGTTACAATAGTATATTTGTGAGTTAAGATACTTGTTTCTTGTGTTCTAGTAGTATGGTTGGTATTTTTTTTTTCCTGTTATACTGCTAAGGATATTTTTTATTTTTTCAGGTCTGGGATGAAACTCTTGCCAAATCTGCAGAGGCTTGGGCTGCTACATGCATTTGGGACCATGGACCTTCCTACCTATTGAGATTCTTGGGCCAGAACCTGTCTGTAAGAACTGGAAGGTAAAAGGATACCCTGCAAAGCAATTATTTTCTCAGCCTTTGAACAACCTTTGAGATCCAGATTTTGGACTGATGCAAGTGTCATCTGCTGTTCTATAGTCTATATCCATCTGTGTTCATTTGGCTTAAGAATATTATTGCTTAATACTTGCCCCTAGTGTTACTCTTTCTGTATTTTAAACAAACACAGGTATCGATCTATTCTCCAGCTGGTAAAGCCATGGTATGATGAGGTGAAGGATTATGCTTTCCCTTATCCTCAAGATTGCAATCCCAGGTGCCCCATGCGATGTTATGGACCCATGTGCACCCATTATACACAGGTTGTATAAATTACTTTCCTCTATTCAAAATGTACTGTCCAAAGCTGAACTTTTCTATGATGTATTTATACGTCTCTCTCTCAAATAAATGTGTATATATATATATATATATATATGTATATTTCTTTTCAATTTTGACTTCACCAATAATAAATATTTATTCAGATGGTTTGGGCCACTTCCAATCGTATAGGCTGCGCAATCCACACGTGCCACAATATGAACGTCTGGGGATCTGTTTGGCGACGAGCTGTTTACTTGGTATGCAACTATGCCCCAAAGTGAGTTGCTTTCTTTTATTTTTGTTTATTTTTATACTTTGTGCATGTTTTGTTCCTCTCATAGGACTGCTTAATCCTTTTTCTGTAGCATGACCTCTATTTGTAACTTTGATTCAGGCTGTTCCTTTATTCAAACTTTTCATCTAAATATACAGAAATGTATGACTTCTGTGTACAAGAAAGAAAAGGAATCAACTTGATGTGTACAAAACAAACCCAAAAACTTGTTTTCTATTGTTGCTGTTTATATTATTATAAAAACTTTTTCTTTGTCTTCCTTCTTTGCCTGACTCCACTTTACTTTGAATTCCTTATTTCTTCACTCCATTATATATATGCATGGTGAACTAGAGTTCCTCAGGGAAGTAATTCCTCTGTAGATCAGGTTTTTGATTTGTCTGTGCAAACCTCATGAAGTTCAGTAAGGCCAGATACACCTGGCTTGAGGCAATCCGAAGCAAAAATACAGGCTGAGTAGAGAATGGATTGAGAGCACCCCTAAGGAGAAGGACTTGTGGGTGTTTGTTTGTGGATGAAAAGCTCAATATGACTTAGCAAGGCACACTTGCAGCACAGAAAGCCAACCATATCCTGGGCTGCATCAAAAGAGGAGTGACCAGCAGATCAAGGGAGGTGATCCTCCTCTCTACTCTGTTTTCCACCTGGAGTGCTGCATCCAGCTCTGGGGTCCTCAGCACAATAAAGAAGTGGATCTGTTAGAGAGGATCCAGAGGAAAACCACCAAATTGATCACAGGGCTGGAACAACTCTCTTATGAAGACAGGCTTAGAGAACTGGAGCTGTTCAGCCTGGAGAAGGGAAGGCTCCAGGGAAACCTTGTATCAATCTTCCAGTACCTGAAGGGGGCTTGCAAGAAGTCTGAAGAAGGGCATGTAATGATAGGACAAGAGGAAATGTCCTTAAGCTGAAGGAGGACAGGTTTAGGTTAGACATTAGGAAGAAATTCTTTACTGTAAGAGTGGTGAGGCACTGGAACAGGTTGCCCAGAGAGGTTGTGGGCTCCCCATTGCTGGAGGTGTTCAAGATGGGGCTCTGAGCAACCTGGTTTAGTGAAAGGTTCTCTGCCCATGGCAGTGGGATTGGAACTAGATGATCTTTAAATTCACTTCCAAGCCAAACCATTCTGTGATTCATGAACAGTGATGATACGTGTTGTTGTCCACAGGATACCTTTGCTTATGATCATGCTGCATAACGGCATCCATAATATTGGTTCCACATAAAGTCCATCAACCTAAGGCCCATGTCTACAAATTTATCTCATCTTGTCTTCCATATTAGGGTCTGTTAAAGTACAGGTCATAGACACACATAGGTGGCCCTATATCCAGTAGCTTGCAGAGGTCCCTGTTAAGTTGAAATGAAGAAATTAGTTTTCTCCCAGCATTTCCTAGATGTCATCCCAAGCTTACTCTGGGTGCAGAATGAGTCACTAAAGTATAGCTCTGAGAGATGTTCGATTTGCGGTCTACTATTTCAAAAGTAGGGTGGACAGTGTTAAGTGACTGGTTTCTCTGACTGTATGCTAGGCAAAGTCATAGTTCTGTATAGGAATCTAAGTATAATTAATTGAGCATGTTTTCCATAAACTCTTGGTGGCACAGGTCCATTTGTGGTAAAGAGTATGCAAGAATATGTCATTATTCTAGCTGTTATATGAGTAAAAGAATTTTTAAAGATTTTGCAAGATAGGATTTAGTAAGAAAACTTACTTGGGGAAAAAAACAGCTTTAGAAATCAAGGAGATTCCTCTGTCCTTTTGTCTTTAATATTTACTAGAAAAGAATGGTAAGAAATGAGTGTAAGGGAGCAAAGATTAGGCAGCAAAAACTGTATCTGACTTGTAGTTCTGCAATATGGACAAGGTGAAATCAAACTTTACAAGAAAAACCCAAATATTATTTTTATATGTCTCCATTTGAAAAAAAAA